>CAWUFW010007701.1:600000-976838 GCA_963921515.1 Calotriton arnoldi
CAGGAGGGGCAACATTTATTATTTCCACTCCAGTAAGTGCAACAGTAGGGAAAGCGCTGGATTCAGGAGATGTAATATTTACTATTCCCACTCCAGTCTGTGCAACAGTAGGTACAAAGTTGGATGCAAGAGAGGTAAAATGTACAATCCCCACTCCAGTCGGTGCAACCATTGGGAAAGCACTGGACTCATGAGGGGTAAATTTACTATTCCCACTCCAGGCTCTAAAACAGAAGGGAAAATATTGGTCTCAGGAGGGTTAAGACATACTATTCCCACTCCAGTCTGTGCAACAGTAGGGACAGCATTGGACTCAGGAGAGGTAAACTTTACTATTCCCTCTCCAGTCTGGCAAAAGTAGGGAAAGTCTGGACTCAGAAGAGGTAAAATTAACTATTTGCACTCAAATCGGTTCAACAGTAGGGAAAGAGCTAGATGCAGGAGAGGTAAAATTTACTATTCCCACACCAATCTGTGCAACAGTAGGGAAAGCGTTGGACCCAGGAGGGGTAAAATGTACTATTCCCACTCCAGTCTGTACAACAGTAGGGAAAGCACTTCTCTTCAAACACATATCTTATTTTAATACAAGTATTAATTTTGTAAAATTATAAAACAACCTAAAATTAAATATATACATTAAAATGTATTCTAACAATTAAAATAGTTATAATTTTTTTAAATAATAATCAGAAAAAAATGTTATTTAATAATTATTTTATTAAATTCCCACAGTATAGTGCCACATACCTAGCAACACACAATTAACATATATCTAAACTGAAAAATAATAATTACACAATTTACATATTTAATTAATAAGTAACTAATTTATAATTAATCAATTATTATTTAGTTAACTTCCCACCCTATACCCCTACAAACCAAACAACCCACACCTGAAATGTAAATAAAAAAATTATAACAATTACACAATTTACATAATTAATTAACAATACATTAATAAATCATCAACAATCAATAATTAATCCATCATTTAATAAACTTCTCACCCTATACACCTACAAACCTAACAACCCACACCTAAACTGTAAATAAAAAAATATAATATTACACAGTTTCCATAATTATTTAAAAATTAATTAATCAATAACTTATTAATAAGTAATCAATTATCAATAATTATTAATCAATTATTTAATAAAGTTCCCACCCGATAACCCTGCAAACCCTATAAACCCAACAACCCTCATCTAAAATATAACTTACAAAATATTATCTACACAATTTACATACGTAATAAAAAATAAAATAATTAGTATGAATTGAAAAAAAGTATAGATTAATTATATTTAATTAACTTCCCTCTCCGTACCCCTACAAACTTCACAACCCGTTACGACACTATAAATTACTATTTTACAATTAAATTAAAAATACAAATAACTTAAAATTACAAACTATAGTTAAACACATTAACAATTACGCAAGCAACATAAAACGTATACAATTAAAATAATATTTAAACACATAAGAAAACTTAAAAATTATATTTCTTACCTTAAACAATCGATATTTTTTGGCAACGATATTTTTGCACACAATATTTTTGCGTGATGATATTAAAAATTTGATATTTGTACAACTCTATATTTTTGACTCAATATTTTGTCAGAACACCTAACAGCACTTGCCGGCGCCTGGATAAATCAGGAGTTCTGTTGATTGCATTACACTGAAGTTTACAGTAATATTTGGGGAGGAGGGGGCATAAGTGGATGCCTGCCTCCCACCAGAGTCGATTTGGGCACCGGGGACCCCATACCACCAAGGTCAGCTTTTAAAAAAAGGGGAGGGGGCGCAATAGGGATACAACTATATATGGGATAAAATACTCCCAGGTGGGCATACATGTTAGCAGTGAGTTATGTGATACAGAGAAGCACAAGTCAAGAGTCAATGTACCTTCTTATGATCAAAGATATAGAGGATCCATGGGCTATACTTTTATTGTAGAGTTGGTTGGATCGTATGTCAATATATGCGAGTGAGATAGAACTCCCTGGCCTGCCATGGCGGTCAGGGAGATGTAGAACCTCTATATTTGAAAACTCCATTGCTTCTCAACACTAGCAGCACACCCGCTGCCTCTAGGTTTGTAAAGGTGTTGTCAGGTGAGCAGGGGTCAGTTCCCGTTGTTGGATCCAGATTCACTGTCATAAAGGCAGCCTCCTCTGTCATTGGGACAGGCAGTGAGTAAGGGGTGAGAAACGCCCTTTAGGACGAAGCCGTAATCACGCTGTGCCTTCACAGTGCCGGCAACAGAACAAATGCGTCTTTAGCACGCATTCGTTCTGCAAGCAAGTCGTTACAACGACTTGCTTTAGGGGGGCGCAATGGTGGAGTGGTGTTGGAATTAAAGTCCAACACCTTCCCTACTGTTGCGCAGACTGGAGTTGTAATAGTAAATTAAACTATTCCAATATCCAGCACCCCCCTAAGGCAAGTCATTAAAACAACTTGCTTGCAGAACAAATGCGTGCTAAAGACGCATTCGTTCAAATGATGGAGTTCAGAAGGCATACGTGAAAAAAGCATTCGGAATTCCATCATGCATTCTTAGGGGGCAAAGAAGAACCTGTCTGTGTGACAAAAATACTCTTATGTTCAACTACAGCCACTATGCTTTATGTCACACTCTCATTCTGCAAGTGAGGTGGATGGAGAGAAGGTGGGCCCTGAAACCTGAAGGCAGTGATAGGGTAAAATTGCAAGGGGCGATAAAGGCACCAGTCCTTGTATAAAAATTTACTTATTGCAACATGAATGAACGCCGGGGTCTATTGTTGCTTGTGGGTATTCTGCACACTATGAAAACATTTAACACTCTAAAATGCACAACTTGTACAGTAATGTGCATTAGACTTCTGTAATAATGTTAAAAATACATGTGCCAAACTTACACAGTTTCATTCAGAGTAGATCCATTAACCCAGGTCCAGCGTCCTCCTGCAGGTGTGTTGAAAAGTCCAATCCATGCCTGGTTATTGAATTTGGATGAAAGATAATCCTGCACAAAATAAATACAAATATAATTTAGGTAGAACCAGTACATTTACCGTTCCCTCTGAATGAATACAGCTATGTCAATGAAAAATAATTTATGGAAATTTGTTAAAATATTTGACATGTAAGAAAATAAGTTACTTACCTGTAACTGCAGTTCTCCAGTATTGGTATCTTTCATAAAATCACATGCTTTAAACATTCCCTGTCATCGAAGTGGAATCCCAAGGTACCATAGTAAATCAGTATGTATCGTTATAATAGGCTATAATGGCAATGAAAACTCAGTTTAATAGCCTATCTATGTCCTTTTTTTTAAAAAGGACCAAACTTGAACTATAACCAATCAGGAAACAGCACCCTCTAGAACACTCCCAACAGAGGCTGAGTCACTCAGATTTTCATGCACAAGTGGGAATAAATAATTCCGATCTGTGAGGGGAGCCTCTCAAGGGAGGAGGGTGGGTTGCATGTGAATGTATGAAAGATACCAATACTGGAGAACTGTAGTTACAGGTGAGTAACTTATTTTCTTTTCCAGTATTCGATCTTTCATAGATTCACATGCTTGAATCAGAATAGCAAGCATTTTTGCAGGTAAACATATCAGTAATAGAAGTACCCTTGAAGATGATGGGTAACAGTCTGTAGCATATCTGTATAAATTCATCTATGCATTACTTTGCGTAAATTATCCATTTATGAAAAGGCAATCATGCAGTATAAAACTGTATCAAATACATTAGCAAAGACATATCAATGTTCATTTTAAATTACGGAGGCTCGCCTTACTGAAATAGATGACGTAAAACTGCCTGTCCATTGGCTGCTGCAAAAACAACAATTGATGGACAGAATGCAGAACAATGTCATACACTCACCCCAGTACAGAGATCTGGGCCTAAATCCATCGTTTTTTTGCTCACCATGCCATTCCAGTTTGGACCCAGCCATATGCAAATCAGTCTTGACCCTGCGCCCAATGGGAACAGTCCAGCCCGAACTGCCAGGCCAGGTTCTCCCTGGACTGGAAACAAGCATCCTAGGACCGGTTTCGGGCTTTCAGCCCTCATCAGCCAGGAAAGCTTGACTCCAGTGGCATGGAGAGCACGGGACCCACGTCTGGGCATACCCGTCCCACTCGGGGTGACAAATGCAAAAGCAACAAGTGATGGACAGAATGCAGAACAATGTCGTACATTCACCCCAGTACAGAGATCTGAGCCTAAATCCATCGTTTTTTTGCTCACCATGCCATTCCAGTTTGGACCCAGCCATATGCAAATCAGTCTTGACCCTGCGCCCAATGGGAACAGTCCAGCCCGAACGGCCAGGCCAGGTTCTCCCTGGACTGGAAACAAGCATCCTAGGACTGGTTTCGGGCTTTCAGCCCTCATCAGCCAGGAAAGCTTGACTCCAGTGGCATGGAGAGCACGGGACCCACGTCTGGGCATACCCGTCCCACTCGGGGTGACAAATGCAAAAACAACAATTGATGGACAGAATGCAGAACAATGTCGTACATTCACCCCAGTACAGAGATCTGGGCCTAAATTCATCGTTTTTTTGCTTACCATGCCATTCCACTTTGGACCCAGCCATATGCAAATCAGTCTTGACCCTGCGCCCAATAGGAACAGTCCAGCCCGAACTGCCAGGCCAGGTTCTCCCTGGACTGGAAACAAGCATCCTAGGACCGGTTTCTGGCTTTCAGCCCTCATCAGCCAGGAAAGCTTGACTCCAGTGGCATGGAGTGCACGGGACCCACGTCTGGGCATACCCGTCCCACTCGGGGTGACAAATGCAAAAACAACAATTGATGGACAGAATGCAGAACAATGTCGTACCTGGCCTGGCTGATGATGGCTGAATAGCCAGAAACCGGTCCCAGGATGCTTGTTTCCGGTCCAGGGAAGACATGGCTTGGACGTTCGGGCTGGACTGTTCCCTTGAGGCACAGGGTCAGACTGATTTGCATATTTCCATGTCTGAACTGGGGTGGTGGAGTGAGCTAAAGAATGATGATGGATTAAACCCAGATCAGTTGACTGGGGGTGAGTGTTTGATTAGCTCAAGCGCTCTGTCCATCATCCCCTTTGGTATCGCTTTGTTCGCCCTAAGTTGGCAGGGTATGCCCAGACGTCGGTCCCTTGCTCACTTTGCCACTGGATTCAAGCTAGCCTGGCTGATGACGGCTGAATAGCCAGAAACCGGTCCCAGGATGCTTGTTTCCGGTCCAGGGAAGACATGGCTTGGCAGTTCGGGCTGGACTGTTCCCATGAGGCACAGGGTCAGACTGATTTGCATATGGCCATGTCTGAACTGGGGTGGTGGAGTGAGCTAAGGAATGATGATGGATTAAACCCAGATCAGTTGACTGGGGGTGAGTGTTTGATTAGCTCAAGCGATCCGTCCATCATCCCCTTTGGTATTGCTTTGTCCATTGGCTGCATCACTTCGGATTCCAGGCATTAGTGCTTCGTGAACGTGTGTGTGCTCTTCCATATCGCAGCATGACATATCTTCTCCAATGGGACACCTGCAAACAGAGCAGCCGAAGTGGACAGTCCCCTCGTTGAATGCCCTTTAATACTTGCTGACAGTGGTTTCCCTGCCTAGTTATGGCAAAACTCAATGGCAGTCGAAATCTACCTTGAGACTGTTGCTTTCATAACTGCAGTACCTTGGTGAGACTGTGCATAAGAGACAAGCAGTTGATCCATTTTCCTGATTTGTTTAGAGCAATGAAGATAGAATTTAAGACATTGCTTAATGTCCAAGGTATGGAGAGACCTTTCAGCTGGGGATGCGAGATTTGGGAGAATAGTACAAAGTAGGATAGCTTAATTTAGATGAAATTGCGATGGGACTTTGGGGATACATTTTGGATTTGTGCTTAGAGGCACATAATCATCAGTGAAATGCAGGAACGGTTTCTGCGTCATTAAAGCGTGAATATCACATACTCTTCTAGTGGAAGTGAGAGCCAAGAGTAAAGAGACTTTCCATGTGAGATAGTTCAGGCCTGCTTTGTGAATGGGTTCGAATGGAGGCTTCATAAGCTGGGAGAAAACCACATTGAGATGCCATTCTGGAGGAGGAGCTCCTACTGGAGAAAAAGCTCTGAACTACCCCTTCATGAATTGTTTGACTATTCTAGTGGAACAGAGAGAAAGAGAATGTGCAGAACGTCTGTACCTAGAAATTGCGGCAAGGTGAACTTCAACAAATGCATGTACCAGACCTGATCTGGCTAGGGACATGAGGTAAGGCAGAATCTCTTCCACTTTAACCTGTACGTCTTGTTATTAGATTCAGCTCTTGATTTAGACAAAATTTCTCTACAGGCTTGAGAGATATCTACATCTCGGAACTCGTTGAATTCAGGAGCCACGCATGTAATTAGAGAGAGGCTGGCTCTAGATGTAGGTTTTGGTCTTTGGCCCTCGTTAAGAGCATCTGAATTGCTGGGAGGCAAAACGGCTTGGGCTCGAACATCAGTAGGAGCTCCATAAACCAGTACTGCCTGGGCCATTTGGGAGCTATTAGAATGAGGCAACAGCGCTCCATCTTCATTTTGTTGAGAATCCTCGGTATGAGAGCGAAGGGAGGGGGAAGCGTATGCATAAAACCTGGACCATCTCGTTGAAAGGGCATTTCCCCACGACCCTGAGAGCGTGTATCGACTGGCGTAGAACTGTAATTTGACACTCTTGTCTGTCGCGCAGAGATCCAACGCTGGCTTGCCCCACCGGAAAAAGATTTTGTCCAGCTCCTGTTTATCCAGTTCCCACTTGCGGCAACTGTCTCTGGATCTGCTGAGCGTTTTTCTATGGTGTTGTTTACGCCCAACACGTGCTCAACTTTCAGAGATATCTTGTGGATTGTAAGCCATTTCCAAAGTTCTTGGGCTTCCTGCGAAAGCATTAGTGACCTTGTAACCCCTTGCTTGTTAATAAATGCATGCTGGTTGTGTTGTCCGTACGGACTAGCACAGAGGCTCCTGCTAAACGTGGAAGTAAAGCCTTGCAGGGTGAGAGATATTGCCTTTAGTTTCAGGTGATTGATATGCATTGTCTTTTGAAGTACTGACCAGTTTCCATGTATCTGTAGGTCCTGAAAGTGGCCGTCCCAGCCCTCTAAGAATGCATCAGTGGTGATGATAAATGCAGGTAGTGAAGTCAAGAACGTGAGGCCTTGCGATAGGTAAGATATTTGAGATCACCACACTAACATCTCTACCATCCTTTGGGTGATGTTTATCAAGTCGTCGAACGATCCCTCTGACTGACTCCATTGCACTTGTAGCTCCTCCTGTAGTGACCTCATCTTGAGCTGTGCCAGCGGAACCAGATTGTTTGTGGATGAGATTATGCCCATTACCGACTTGTACAGCCGCACTGAAACAGACTTTCTTTTGGAAATCTTTAGAGCTGAGTTTGATAGTCTTAGCTGTCTGCTTTGTTTTGCTTTGTATTAAGATTGGCTCCCAGAAACGTTATAGTTTGACTTGAGATAGTTGAGGATTTTGGAAAATTCACAATAAGGCCTAGTCTGTGAAACAGTGAGAGGCAAGCGTTGGTAGCTCTGGAAGTTGTCTTGAGGCTTTTAGCAGCTAGTCGTCTAGGTAGGTGAATACCTGATGGCTTTGTTTCCTGAGTGTGGCTGCTTCGGGGGCAAGGCATTTGGTGAATATACATGGAGCTGACGTGAGGCCGAATGGAAGGATTCGGAAAAGGCAATGGGCACCGGCTACGGTGAAGCGGAGATATTTGCAGTGTGCTTGAGATGTATGGGGATGTGAAATACGTATATTGTAGGTCTAGAGAGGTCATGTAGTGTCTGCTGTTTAGCAGGAGCAGGATATCGGAGAGAGTAATCATACGGAAGGATTGTTTGCCTAAGAATTTGTTCAGCTTTCTGAGGTTTAGGATGGGTCACCATTCCTCTGTTTTCTTTCGTAAAAAGAAAAAATGGGAGTTGAATCCCATGCCTCTTTAGAAGATCACACCCTTGGCCAACATAATAAGCGCTTTCTTCTCAATAAATGAAGACTATATGGGTGCGCTTCCTTTGGAGGGTTGTTTGGTGACCTCTGTACAAACTCTAGGGTATGTCCATTACTTACTAGATCTAATACCCATTTGTCTGATTTTATTTCTCTCCATTGAAGGAGGTAGTTGGAAATATTCGCACTTAAAGGATTGGAAGGAGTGGAAGTGTTATGTTATGTTAAAAAGTTTTTAAAGCACCTAGTTACTCTATTCGAAGTGTTCCCGCACTAAGATTCCAGCCCCACAGTGAGCAAATACACATGGCTAGACCTATTTAATATTGGCTAAAAAGCCAGGTCTTAAGTTTCTACCACTTCTGAGTGTTCCTGTCTCATATCTGCTGGGAGGGTGTTCCACAGTTTGGCAGCCAGAAAACTGAATGGGTAACCTCCCATTCACGCTCTTTCCACTCTAGGGATCCCAGTGAATGCTGCTCCTGTAGACCTGAGACATCTGCTGAGATGATAAGCTTCTTCACTATGTTGTCCAAGTGCCTGCCTTCCTTGTCTGGTGGCGCAGAGATGGGGGTGGACGCGTTTTTTGGATCGGCCTTTCGCCACTTGTGAGATCACAGAGTCAGGTCTGGGATGTCCTGTGAGGCAAGCGGGGAAATCCTCAGTGGCTTTATACTTCTAGTCCATGCAGGGTGGCACTGTGGCCACTGTAGCAGGGTTTTTCATTATTTTAATCCCCTCCTCCCAGATATAGTCAATGATGGCTATGGCTCTTATTGACTTCCTTGCTTGTTCTTTGAAGTCATGGAGAAAGCAGTCTGACTGTTTAACAGAGGTTGAGAGATGAAAACGTGTTGCAGCTCGATCCATTAGGTTATGAAAGCCCTGATGTCCTCTGTGGGAGAATCTGAAGAATGTGGAGGTCATCCCTTGGGGGTTGCGGTTCAGGGGGCTCCCCTTCCTCCCTTTCACCCCCCGAAGATGTGGGATCGTCTTTTGGTGTCGCCACTATAGTTGACGGAGGTGTCATCCTAGGTCAACTAGGTGGTGGAATACGCCTTGGCATAGCTGGAGAGGCAGGCTGAGGTTGTACTATTTGCTGCTCCTGTGGAGTGTCAAGACACCTCCTCTTGTAATCCTGCACCATGGTCTGCAGATCTTGAGCCAGGGACTTGGGAATCTGCACCTCATCATACCTGGGCTGCGGATAAGGATGGTACTGATAATGCTCATTATGCCTCTTGGAAGAAGCATAATACTGGTGGTAATAATGTTTGTCCTCTTTGTCCTCATCATCCTCCTGGTATTTGACCCAAAGTTCTGATGGGCTGTGTGCTGCCCCAAAAGACCCGTCGTCGTCCGATTCCTCTATGTCTAAGAGGTGACTTGGTAGTAGAGGTGAGACCTTACTTCGGAATGTCAACTCAGCTCTTAGAGCAGTCTTGGTTATTTTTGTAATTTTTATCATCGTGGACAGTGCTGTCAATGATGTTGTCGATGTCGTTGTCAAGGTAAATTTTGGCGCTGGCGTTTGGGATTCCGATACCGATGCATCTGTGCCATCGTCGTCAGCAGTGTCTCTGTTAGAGGTGTCTTTGTCGACAGTGTCATCGTTGATTTTGTCTTCATCGATGGAGTCTTCATCGACGGTGTCGTTGACAAAATTGTCAATGGCATTTTTGATGATGACAGTACTCTTGTCGACAAAATGGGCCTTTTGACGGCTGTCATCATCGTTGTCTTTGTCAAAGATGGTCTAGTGGACGAAACTGTGGTGACCGTAGTCCTTGACACTATCATCGACGGTAAAGGTGATGTTGATGGGGCTCTGAGAGGACGCTTACTCTTTGACATTGATGGTTCTGAGGAGGAAGAACACAGCCTTTTCCCAGTCTTTATAGATGGCGAACTGGGCTGTGAGGAGGCCTCGTCTGTGGAGATGAGTTTTGTTTTCTCCTTTCTCAGAGGGTCTTCATGGTGAACTTTAAAGGCCTTCCTGCTCTCCTCAGATGTCCCTTGGTCAGAAGATCTTGACCTTTTGTGGGCTCTCACAGATTAATCATTGTCTTCCTCGGAAGTGGTGGATTTCTCAGTTTTGGACTTCTGTAGCCACAGAAGTAGCCTCCCTCCCTGTCCGTTAAGGTCTTAGAGGAAAAAGTGTGACATATTTTGCACTCAGGGTAGAAGCAATAAAGACAGTCATTACGTGGATCATCCACAAGCAGCCTTTTCTTTCCATATGTTTTGCAGGATCTAAAGAGGCCTTGCTTAGAAATATCCGACATAGTAGCTGTAGATAAATCTGCAACTCTAAAGACGAAAAAACTGAGCAGAGCTCATGGAGACTCCCTTCACATGACATACAGTAGAACATCTGGGGGAGAGGGTGCTATTGCCAGATTGGTTATAGTTCAAGTTTGGTCCTTTTTTAAAAAGGACATAGATAGGCTATTAAACTAACTTTTCATTGCCATTATAGCCTATTATACTGATGCATACTGCATTACTATGTTATTGTCGGACTTCCACTTCGACGATGGAGAATGATTCAAGCATGTGAATTTATGAAAGATCCAACACTGGTGAATTAGCTGATTTTACGCAGAGATCTTTTAGTGTGTAGCCCCCAGCCCCAGATGCATCCTTCTTAGGTTGTTGTGGTACAAGAGAGGGGCTGAACAACCCCTCCTACAAGCTAGGAAATGACAGATTGTCCCAAGTTTTCAGAAGAACTTGTAACTGCTTCTGGGTTACATTGTTATAAAATGTATTAGTCCAACCAAGCACACAAAGACTACAACTCCAAAAATACAGAGTACAAACATTGTATTTCGTCCTTGAATACTTCTGGAAATCCTAGTTGCATAATGCAACAATTCTATAAATTGCACCTATATCAATTATTCAAACTGAAATGCTCTACACGAAACATACATTTTGTGTTTACTAAGTCGATAAGCTGACCTTTTTCTATTTTGCCTTTTTCAAAGAAATACATGTGTTTGACATTTTACAACAATGTAGACCAGACACTTTAATTCACTCACTCTTCTGGGTTACCAAATGTTCTCATTAAAACTTTTTGATGTTTGGCTAGTTTATCTTTGCAGGTAATTTGCCCCATGCAATTAATCAGTGTAAATTGACAAAGTGAGAGCTTTCATTGAAATATGACTTGGTACTACGCTCCGTCTAGTGCAAAGATATCATTAAGGCACAACTTGTGCCAACATTTGCAAAAAGCGGTTGCAAATTGCACACCTGCTTTTTTTCAAATGAAATCAGATTTTGCAAACTGACCAATGTACTAATAGGTCATATACAAAATAAGGATTCGGAGTGTGTCACCATTTAACCTACCTTATTAATATGCACAAGGCAGGTTGCAAACTGCGACTCACTTTGTTTGGAGGGCATTATAGGGATGGTGTCCTTCTTGGTTAAGCAGACTACCATATCTGTGACTGTCTTTAAATAAAGGAACCTTTTTTTTTTTACATGCAGGCAGTTTTCCTTAAACCAAACAAGACTTAATTTCCAGCGTCCCAACCCCCCAGCAAATCAGATACCACCTCCTATGAAGAGTTGGTAACTTTTCAATGGTTTGCAACCAGAACTGCAGTTGCAAACCATTGATACATCGCATATCGAACAGTAATTTGGTAGGGACGCCCTGAACACAAACTGTGATGCGGTAGCCTTTCCTAAACCATTTTTGCATTTCAGTAACCCTTTATTTACTGGCACAACAGGTATGCTACATAGCAAAAAGCAACTTTTCAGTTGCACAATGGGGTCGATTCCGATCTCGGTCGGAAGGCCTCTGAATCGGATTCGGCTTTACCGGATCCGAGTCGGAGGCTTTGTTTCCGACCGAGTCGTACAGAGGTCCGGACGCCCAAGTACGATGCGAATGAACGCGAAATCGCCGACCGACTCGTTTCCGGGTCCGAACCGCTCCGTACGACTCGGTCGCAGACTAACCGTACCGCGCAATGGAGTCGATTTCCGACCGAGCCAGTACAATGCACGATTCGGACTGTCGGATCGAGTCGGAGTCTCCGGGACGAAAAAGCTCCGAGAAGCGGACTTCGGGGGTCCGTGCCGGACCCCCTTCACCCGTAGCCTAACGAGTCGAACACAGTCACATGCATGTACGGTGCGGATGGCACCAACGCGTACCCACTGCAGGGGGCGCCCTTTTGCGAGACATACCTATTCAGCTGATGCGAGGCCATGCACGCGTCGTACGACCGGCTCCCATTGACTTCAATGGGAATCCGACCGAGCAGAGTCCGTCAGCATGCGGCAGCATCGTACTCGCTCGGTCAGACTCCAGGGGTACAGCTCGGTCGGAAAACACTCCGGATCCGGCTCGGTCGGAGGGCTTTCCGACCCAGATCGGAAACGACCCCAATGTGTTTATGTCTAAGTTTAGGTGGAGCTTTCAGTGTCCAAGGAAAACCAAGAATCTGGCAGATGTGACTGGCTCTGGAGATATACCAATAGATCGAAGTTATTCAGCTCATTCATTAGAGAGCTCTGGAGTTTCTCTCAGTAATAAAATCAGGAAGTCTGTATAGGCTGTTTTATTTAAGTTTAATATACAACATCAGTGCTCAGATTTCTAAAATACTGCTTGCCAAGGTGTTGGGACTAGTTAGACCGGGTTTAAGCAACTATCAAACAGACCTAGGACCATATGTACAAGCCCCTATCGCCACAGGAACGTCACTTTTTGTGATGTTTCTGTGGTGATAGGGGGTTCGCCTTATTTACAAGGCAGTGTTAAGCCACTTAACGTGGCTCAACGCTGCCTTATAAATAAGGCCCCCTTTCATGCTATGCTTAGCGTGAAAGGGGCGGGCAGTGGGTGTTGCGGTGGGCGTTCCACCGCAACACCCATTGATTTTGACGCTGCCCCCTATTTACAAGGTCAGCGTAAATAGGAGGCAGTGCCAAAATTAAGACCAGGGAAAACCTGGTCTTAAGTTGGCAAAAAGATGAGAAATGCTATATTTTGTATTGTTTTTGCTTTTTCCATGTGTGCTGCCTTTTGCAGCCTTTTGCAAGGGTGCCTGCGTTGGCGCTACACTGCTAAGTGTAGCGCCAGCACAGGGGGAAACGCAAGGCTGCACTATATTGTTGGAAATATGGTGCAGCATTGCGTTTCTGAAGTGGCGGAGTGAGGTGTTAAGCCAGGACAGCTAATGCCTCACTCCGCCACTTCTGTTGTACATATCCCTCTATTGTTTACAATATACACCAAGGGTCTTATTCACGAGCCCCTTGCGCCAATGGTGCGTCACTTTTTCCCATATAAAAAGTGACGCACCAGCTACACAAGGGGCTTGCAAATAAGCCCCAGAGTGAGCTTTGATTCTGCAAAATAAAAAATTATACACATATATATACAGTTAATATAAAGTTACAAAAATAAACAAATAATATTACATAAATGTAAACAATAATAAAAAAATAGTAAACTTTGTCAAATATAGACATACTATTACCACTGCAGTCTGTGCAGCAGTAGTGAATGAGTTGGAAGTCGAAGGGGTAAAATTTACTACTCCCACTACAGTCTGTTCAATAGTAGGGAAAGCGTTGGACGCCGGAGGGGTAACATTTACTATTCCCACTCCAGTCTGTGCAACAGTCGTGAAAGCATTGGACGCTGAAGGGGCAAAATGTACTATTCCAATTCCAGTCTGTGCAACGGTAAAAAGAATGTAAATCACTTCAAACACATACCATATTTTAATAACTCTATTAATTGGCCAAAATATAAAACTATTAATATTAAAAAATCTATATACATTTTAAAAACAATTGCATAATTTAAATAATTATTAAAATGTTAACAATTTACATTTTAAAAATGTGTTCTTAAGTGATCATTGAATTAAAATATATTATACTCCCCCACACATAGCAACACACAACTAAATATCATTAAATAAAAAAATAACACAATTAACATAATAAGTAATATATGAACTGATTATTAATAAATGATTAATTTGTTAATTAATTATAATTCAGTAACTTCCCACCTTATTCCCCTACAAACACAACAACACTTTTTAAACGATTTGCATAATTATTAATAAATTAAATATTTAAATTAAATTAAAACTTAATTGATTATTGATTATTAACTTCCCACCCTATACCCCTACAAACCCAGAAACCACACCTAAAAAAATAAGAAAAAATGTATATTTCAACAATTTACCTAATTAAATATTAATTAACTAAATAATAATAAACATGTAATTAATAATTATGAAATTATTACTTAACGTCCCACCCTATTCTCCTACAAACAAAACAGCCGCAATTAAAATATCACTTAAAAAATAAAATAGTTACACAATTTACATAATTATTTATCAAATAACTAATTAATAGTAGACAATTAATTAATAATGAATTAATTATTACTTAATTATCTTCCCACCCTATACCTCTATAAACAAAACAACCCGCTCCTAAAATATCACTAAACAAATATAATAATTACACAGTTTACATAATTAATTATCAATTAAAAATTAGGAATAATTAATTATTAATTATTCATACTTAATTAACTTCACACAAACTTCAAAACCCACCACAACACTATACATTAAAATTACAAACTATAATTAAAAATTATCAACATCAATTATACAAACAATATATAACATATACAATTCAAATATGAACTAAAACACATACAAAGAATTACAAAATGATATTTTTTACAACGATATTAAAAACACAGATAGTCTTGCAAATGATATTAAAAACTCGATATTTGTGTAGCTCGATTTTTATAACTCAATATCATGTCCAAATACTAATTTATTCACAGTGGCAACACTTACATTTCTGTAGGGCAAGAATTAACCTCCCAATGATTTTCATATTCATATATCATAAACCAAATTTAGGGGCTGATTACGAGTGGTGACGGTCCGACCACCGCCACACTGCTGGACCGCCTGCCGTATTCTGACTGCGGCGGTCGGACTGCCACAAGACCGTTGCAACCGCCGGGGATTCAGAATCCCGTGGTGGTCTTGCAGTGGTCAAAGTCAGTAATATGCTGGAGGTGCCGCTGCGTTACAGCCGAGGATATTACGAGTCATCCTTTTCTGGTGGTGAGACCGCCATAAAAAGGGTGGCAGTGAGGCAACAATGGGGGCCCTGTTAGGGCCCCCTTGTGCCTCTGGGCCTGGGGGTGCATGTGGGGAAAATGTAGTGCCCCCCTCGATTTGCCCCCCCTGTTCCTGCACAGTGTGGCATTTATGCCACACTGTGCAGGAAGGTGCAGGCAGCGCTCTGACAGCGGCGATCTGCCTGGCAGGCGGTCGCACCACAGGTTTGGCAGTCCCACAGCGGACGGCGCGTTGCACCATCCGCTGTGGGACTGCCAAACGCATAATAATAAGCCCCTTAGTCTTCTGTAATTCATTTTGCTGAGAGATGAGTACATTCAAGCACATGCCTTAGTTCAAGTAGTAGCCCAATGCTTTCAATATTTTCTAATATTCATGCCTAAGGGAAAAATCTCTCAAAGGAGTAACATTCACATGTCTGTTATACCTCAACACTAGAAATGCACCACATTTTATGGCATCCTTCCTATTTGTTTTAAAACTGCTTCCAAATAATCTTATTCCACAGTTTGTGATACAATTTATCAACAAATAGAAAGTGGATCTTCCTTTCTATGCCAGTGCAATCAAAAGGGATGTTCTTCTTCTGTAAACTATTCAGTCCAAGCAATGATATCAAAATTCAGAAACATCAAATATATACATAATATTTGTTATGTCTCTCATATATAGTTTAATGAAATAAAGATCATTTGAAGACAATTTATGAAGTTCGACCTCTTGGACCTCTTCTTACTTAATAAGGGCCCAATTCACAAATCTTTGTGCACGATGTATAACTTCAGCACACAGAAAATGGACCTGAAGTTGGAAATTCTGTAATCTTGCTTCATAGAATGAGGAAAAGTCGACATTTCCATTCTCGCACTGGACCTGAAACAACAATTTGCCAAAATGGTACATTGCGAGTTTTGAGGATAATCTGCCTTTATGGTTTCTAATTCATGAATAGAGAGAAGCCAGTCCACCAAATCTGATAGACAATATTAAATTCATAAGTTTGAGGGCATTCGCAAACTATCTGCAGGGCATTTTCCATGTTGGAAATACTCACAAATGTATTTATTTAACAAACTGAAGTAAGTGCCTTTAAATGGGGAAAGGTAAGGCTACAGCTCTATGATTCAGGGAAATCTGGTAGAAAAGGCTTTTGCATTATGAAATTGTGCATTACATAGAGAAACAAATCCAGGTTCATAATTATACGTTAATATGATTGGGCAGAGGTAAATAAAGTCAAACTGAACCAAAACTCAGGCGACAAATTATAAATCTAATTCCTATCCACAATACAGACTAGACCATTTGTATAATGGCATTTTTGTAACCCACTCCTGACTCACTATGAAACTATGGGGCATATTTACAAGGAGTTAACGCTGCCGTAGCGTATATTTTTTGACAATACACCGTTTTTTTTATCGCTATATTTACAAGTTGCCACAAAGCCCAGTTAGCGTCATTTTTTCAGCGTTAACATGATTTTTTCATAGCGGCACTTCTGTTAGCGTGACTTACCAAAAATTAGATGCAAAGTAGGCGTTCCCACGTAAAAACTCCTACAAAACATGCAACGCGATATTTACAAGGATTTCCTTGTATGTCGCAAACAAAGAAAAACTGCTGCTAAGTCCCATTAGCGGCAGTTTTTTAACATCAGAAAATAGCTGGTCTTAAAAATGGTGCAAACACATTTGGGGCCTCATCTTATGCGCATAATTGCTGCTATGAGCCAATGCAGGCACCGTGGTGCAAGGGTGCCTGCGCTGCGGAGCTGATTGATGTTGTACAGGAAGTGACACCTTCCTGCACAAAATCAATCAATCCAGGCGATTTCCTCTTTTTATGTGTGCTGCAGAATGCTGCACACATCGAAAAAGGGAAAAAAAGGAGAAATGAAAACATTTGTACTCGTTGCACCTCACAAACACCATCCCTGGGGTGGTGTTAGATCCTGATGCATTTCCAGGTTTGTGGTTTCTCGTAAATCTGGGAATGCTTCAGATTCCATGGGTTTTGCGTGGGAGCGGCGACTGCAACACCCATGGAATGCCCCTCATGCACTTTTATGCGTGAAAGGGGCACATATTCACAAGGCGATGAAAAGCCACTAAAATGGCTTTACGTGGGTTTGTAAATATGCTGTGGCACATTGTGCCACCGGAACATCAAAAAAGTGACGTCCAGCGGATCACAAGTGCGCTAGGGCCCATAAATTAGGCCCTTGGGTAATCGAAGAACTCCCGCAATTCATCCTTGGCAAGGTCAACAACACCATGGACCTCCTGCCATCGCAGCTAGGAGCACCAAGGAGACCACCACCTCTGTCATGTGTCACTCACCACAACAACTGCTCCGTTCCCTTTGGGTGATGACTGGACCTGATCCCCTCTAAGTGCTGACCTCGTAGACCGGAACATCAGCAACAGGAACCTGGAGACCAGGAACCACAGAAAGCCAGAGACTCTCCGGAGCCGCCTGGAACCGTGGAATAAGGAGAGATGCACAACCAGTCAACTTTAAATTAGGTTGTCTGCTTACTGAGGAGTCACATCCGGGGGCCACCCGGACTCCGCACCGGATGGAGCCATAGTCGCTGGGGGAGCGTTCAGGGGATCCTGTCTCTGAGTGCAATCGCGGATCGTCGCCGCTGCATGCAGCGCCTTCCCCCTCTCTTGTATAACCTGCTCGAGATTGGGGGTGGCTTGTAGTTGTGGCGGGGGAGCCTGCTCCTCCTAAGCCTCCCACTACGATTGGCTCCGCAAATGACAGCTTGTTGCGCAGACCCTACACTCTGTCTCTGCAGCACCTGGTGACCAGTAGATTCCAGCCAGCTTCAGACCTGTTCAGCGGCATCAAAGAATTGTGTGTTACCATCTGAGACCACTCGCAGCCTTCCCGGGAAGAGGAGGGAGTATTTGATGCACCACTCTCTGAGGCGTCGCTTAAGCACTAGAAACGACCCCCTCTGCACCCACGTGGCGTAGTCAGGGAAGAAAAGTACTGTGTCGTTATCTACTTTCACCTCTCCCAGCCTGCGTACTTCCCTCAGGACAGCGTCACAATCCCTGAAGCAGACGGAAGAGAAAGGGTCTAGGACCTGTCCCCGGTGGCGGATGGCTCGCCAGCACTCGATAGGCCCGTTCGACAACAAAGAATGGGAAGAGTGCACCTGCTGGCAGTAGGTCACGCAACCATGTCTCAGTATACAGCAACAGCTCCTTCTGCTCCCTCGGGCAGACCACCACCTGCACATTGTTCTGCTGGGAGCGGCCCTCCGCATCTTCCGCTCTTCTTTCTAGTGACTTCACACGTGCCATTAGCTGCTGTACCTCCAAAGCTGCGGTCCGGTTAATAGGGTGGACTTCAGCCAGTTCTTGCTCAATGTCGCGTACCTTGTCAGTCAGCTTGCGATGATCTGCACATTCCAGGGTGAAGTTGACTGTGATTTTGTCTATGCAGCCCTCAAGGGAAGTGCACGTTTGTTCATGGGAGGTACCTATTTTCTCCACAGTCGCAAGTACAGAGTCTACTTTGGAGTCCAGGGTGTCTGCTTTCACCTGCCCCGGCGGCCAGCGACCCCGAGCCGCTCGGTCCACGGAGGAGCGGCCAGGTGTCGACGTTGCCCCCATGTGCAGGCAGCCCATCGTTGCGCCAGACGCCCAGGCACTATGTATGACATGCGCTGCAGTGCAGTGCGGCCAGACGGCCCCTCTCCTCCAGTTAGGTGTATGCTAGCCAGGAATCTTCATTCGGGCGGCACCGAGGGAAATCCCCTGTACACCCAAAAGTACACTAACCGGGGATGAGGAAAGGCAGAACCACCCAGTTGCCTCCTCCGATCTAACAGTGACAACCAGATTCCATGTTCCCCAGTGCCCCGATCAAGCTGTGTGCCCAAGGGCCTGGGCCCGAACCGACCCCCATACCCCTGACACCCGCTGCCACCAACAGCTGATATCAGCAACTTGAGCCAGTTAGTGGAGTCCCCCACCAGTCTTCTCGGGTGTTCTTGGTGATGTGGGTCCGCCGCAGTGCAGGGATTGCTCAGGGCACGATGTGCACCACCCACAGGCGCTAGGCCTGGGCCCGACACGACCCCCAGGCCTCCTCCGCTCCCCGTCCCACCTTATCCTCACCTGGACATCGTCACCGGGGCTCAATCCGCCACGCTATCTCCAAATCTGTGACTCAGTCACCAGGAGCCTCAGTCAGGCCAGATTTCACAAGCCTGGGTACAATCCAGACCTCCCCACGTCAGTGCGCAGGAGTGCCTCTACCGATCACAGCTCCAAGGGGCACCAGGCGGTCTTCTCACACAAGTCAGCAATGTGTCTCCATGTGACCTACCAGACTTCGCCACCAGGTAAGGGCTATCGCCGATGCCTCAATGTATACTGCCACGGGCCACAGGCTCGGGCCCGACGCAGCCGGCCTCCACCGTCAGGCTGCAGTAACTCCACAGCATGGGCACCTCCCACTCTGGGACTCAGACGCAGGCCCAGCAAGGCCTCCAGGCCCTGGGGACTGTTCGCGCTTCCAGGCATCAGCCGCCATGGAGTCGCAAGGATGGTGCAATGAAAAGTGCTCCATCACTGTTTGTCCCCAGCGATATGCCACTTTTCATAAATGAGGCCCTGATTCTACATTTCCTCTTCCCCTGGGATTCTGGCTGGTCATCCTGGCTTTTGAGGGGTTTGGGGGGGTTGTTGACCTGTGCTGAACTTGGTCTTGGCTGCTCCATTCTGCATTCCAGTGTTTTTATTTTAATTTTCTTTCCTTAGAGGTGTATTTGTAAGCTCTTTATGCCTCTAGAGGCTGAAAAGTGACGCTGGGCTGACTAACGTGAATTATTTTGCCGCTAATCGGCCGGCCGTCACTTTTTTCACGCTAGCGTCAAGAATTTTATCGCCGTGACGCAAGAGTTAGCGCCAATTTTTGCCGCCGCTAGCTGATCCTAACGCCGAGTAACGACGTATTGTAAATGCCCCACAAACATGGCAAGGGATTTCGGCGATAGACAGCGGTAAACAAATTGCAGCTAAGCAATGTCAAAACTGCTTAGCAGCAATTCTTGTAAATATACCCCAATGAGTATGAAACTATCAGTAACATCAATACCTACAAGAGCATTTTCAGTCTTGATGTTGCATTATAGCAGAAGGAGAATAATCTCAAATTATACATCCATGTATCCAAGTGGCAATAGAAGCTCTTTTGCATATGCATAATATGAGCTCAATGCCCGGCTGCTCACATTAAAACCACATTTAGATAGTCTCCTATTAGTTTATGCCTTCTAAAATCATTGTCAGGCCACAAAACCACTTTAGGTTAAATTATCTGTGAATTCTTTATTGAGATAATAATGAGCATTAATTCTTAAAGGTAAGGTCTGGAGCTCTTAAAAATGTAACTTTAGTTTTCCCTTTACCATCACACATTGATGAATTTTTAGTTTGAATTTTCATAAGAGACTGCTCTAGTAGAAGAGGTGTCAGCACGGTGTACAAAGCACGACAAATACAGATGCGGAGCATCTCTTACAGAGGCTCAATCCATGAAAAAATAATAAAATAAAGCAAGTAGAAGCAAATAAGGAACATCATAATTGACAGACAAACAAACTGGGAAAAGTTCAACACAACTGAGAGAACAAAGAAGCACAGGCAATCATAAGAAAGGACAAGAGGAGTAGTTTTGAGGGTGAGGTAGTATAAGAAAATATGAAAGTGGGGTTGAAGGGCTACATAAAGGAGAATTGCAGGGAGGTGGAAATGGTCAGAGGATTCGGTTAATATTCAGAAAGTGATAAGGGTGAGAAGTAAGAAGTTAATAGGCAAAGGAAAAAAGGGTGTCAAGCAATGAATGGAGATAAAGTACAGAAGCTGGATGATGAAGCGAGCTCAAGTTGTCTAAAAAGGTAAGGGGCATATAACAACGGCCAGCGATAATTATCGCTGGCCGTGCTTAGCGTGAGGAATCCTATCGCCGGCTATCGCTGGAAATTATCGCCATGCTAGCGCTGTATTAACAACGCTTAGCGCAAAGGCGATAATTTTCCAGTGATAGCGATGTTTTCCATGGAACATCGCTGGTTTTCCAGCGATGTCCCATGGAAAACGGCGATATACTTGGTGATAGGGCCTGTGGTCTTAGCCACACAATCCACCCCCATGTTAGGTATGCCTTAGTCAGGAATTTAGCAGACGTTAAATTCCTGCGTTAAGGCATACTTAACGCAATTTAAAATATCGCTAACCCACATTGCTAATATGGCGATACCTGGGTTAGCGATATTTCCCCTGTTGTTTTCACAGGCACGCCCCTTTGCATCTCATTAGCGATGCGATGGGAGGCGTGCAGAAAACGGACGCTAAGTCAGGAATCACGCGCTAGCGTGTCCTTGTTAATTCGGCGATAAAATTATCGCCGCTTTTCGTCCGAAAACGGACGCTAAAGCGGCGATAATTCATTAACGCCGCCTTGTTAATATGCCCCCAAGTTTCTTAACATATGCAAAATTGTAGAAGAACCTCTGAATGTCTCAGATAAACAGGTAGAGGGTTCTAAAGCACTGGGGTTCCTCAAGAGATAGTTAGTCCTCAAGAGAGTTCCTCAAGAGATAGTTAGTACTAATTGTTTTAGTTTTAACTCTTAGATAATCTAAGCTTCTCATATGTTTGTTTCCACCAGAGATTTTGATGGCTATAACAAAGGTACTGCAGAAGTTGATGGTGCTGGTCTTCAAAGGTGATGCTTGCCAGCTGGAGTTGCATTCCCACTTCTAGGATATTACCTGGGGCAATCTTTCGGAACCCGAGATAAGTTGTTGAATTTTCTTATTACGGAAATTAGTCTTTCTGTTGAACCTAGAACTGAATTCTCTGAAGACAAAGGAAATATAGAAGTTCTCATTAGGACAGTATTCCTATTGTCAATACACAATTTCCAGGGCTTTTGCAGCAAGGTGATCGTTCTTTGATTGGTACAAGTGTTTTAAGTGTTTTCAAGGCGTGGCTCCCATTGTTTCTGAAGTGTGTTTTTGTGAAGATATAAAAAGATGAGGCTTAATCCACAAGCTCAGTGATTTGCCTTTATTAGCTAGAGTACAGAAGACGACATCAATGTGTATTTCCGAGGGCCAACCTGTACTTCATGTAGAAAATGTGGGTCTGATTACGTTGTCGGGCGGCGTATCGGTCTGGAACTGCCCGACCGTAGTTCGGCCGTTCCGACCGCCTGATTTGAATGCGACAGCTGGTAGGGCGATCGGAAACATCCATTCTACAATAGAAGCTTGTACGGCAGGCAAAATAGGCCAAACTTCCATTGTAGAATGTAGGTTGGCAAACATCCCTGCACCGTGTGGCAGGCAGAATGCGGTGCCTGCCACACGGTGCAGGGATGTTGAGGGGGACACCACAGTTGCACCCCTGGCCCCATTGCGGAGGGCCAGGGGGAAGAGGGCCCTGCCAGAGGCCCCAAAAGACACTTTCTGACAGCCTTTTCATGTCGGCCTTTCCGACATGGAAAGGCTGTTGGAAGCTTCCATCATAATCCCGGTGGCAGAGCTGAGCCTGGCTCCGCCGTCATTAGGGGATTATGGTGTGTTCTGACGTGAGCCCGTCGGAAGTGCCGTGGGCGGTCCCTCCACCTGATGCCTCCACCCGCCGCATCATAATGTGGCAGGCGGACTGCATGTAAAGATATCGGTCAAATCACAACCCACAGGCCGTCGGTTGCGATCTGGCCGACATCGTAATTGGCCCCGTTGTTTTTTAACGTTGTTTCATCAGGGGCAGCCTGTGTGTGTGTTTTCATTTCATCTTTACTTTCAGGCACCTGATGATGAAGGCAGGATTTCATTTAAGCATTAGCTTCGTACTGACGCCCAACACTTTCAACAGATTTGTTGAGAGTGCCCCTCATCATCAAGGCCAGTGATCAGCTATTATTTTGCTCTCCTTCATGGCAAGGTGTTTCCGATTTAACACTCAGACCCTCATTATGAGTCAACTGGAGATGTGTTCCAGGGAGAGTGTTACTTTTACTTCTCAGCTTTTACATCAGGTGTCACAACATCATATGCAGCACATAGGGAATATTTACATCGATGGCAAGTTTTAATACATTTACTTCAGGAGTATTTACTTCGGAAATAAATAGTTTAAAAAAAAATTAAATGCACCTAACCTTAAATTCACTTATATACATATATATGGAGAAACATATTAAATTAGGTACATTGAATTTATGTTAAATATAAAAATATTTCATAATTAATTTAAATGACATAATTAATTAAAATATAATTAAAATTACATGTTATACTAAATTTATAAAAAAATACTGCTTTGATGTGTCTTGAAATAAAAATGTATATGAGAAATTGTCTGGTGTTGCAAGTCGGCAGTTTAGAGTCTGATGAAATGTACAACTGTGAAAGAGTCCAGAATTTGTCCCCTGATGAAGGATCTGTCCCGAAATGCATTGGGGCTCGAGAGTTTTGACAGCTGAATGTAAAAGAACACCAAAGAGGATCAAAGATGAACTGAGAAATAGAGGATTTTAAATAAAATAGCATAACATATGGATAAATATGGATTAACAAGAATCAATTATTGAAAACTCTGGAGAGCATTGCCCTGTGCATTGGGAGTGATTGACCACATTAGATGAGTGTTTACAACTCATTTGTTATCTCATCAATGCACTTCCACCCACCACATGTATTGAAATCTTTATTCCAATTTGCCTCCAATCATTGAATTTGGTGATTCAAAGTATTTCTGATGTTTGCTTGACTTTGGTTTGTCCAACTGGTCACTGGTTATTAGCATTATTGATGGATATTAACACACATACACTGACAGTGATGATTCACATAAGGTCCTTAAAACCTCAGAAATATTCTTACTCTAGATTAGTTTCTATGTTGAAGAAGAGCTACGTGGACATAAAAGTCATTTTAACAGAACCATTCCTACCCGACTCTGTGTCATCAGTGTTAACCCCGCATCAATGAATTCTTACCAACTCTGCCTTGTCTTTTGTGGCTTATGTTTACCTAGCTCTGTCTTCATAGTCTTATCAAGTTTACCCGCCAGGCCGCCCAAACCTTGCCTAGCACCACCACCCTATGGGGTTTTCATGCTGCGGCCAGTAGGGCCCATCTGAAAACCTCAGAATGCCTATCACAGAAGCTTTAGATTTCTGGCAAAAAAGAAGTCCTAAGATGTCCTTCCCAGCTCTGATATTCCTGGATTCGTGTACACACACTGAATGAGACGTTCCTTCTCGGGTAATGCACCCATGATTTGGAAACGTTTTCAAAACAGAACAGCATACTGCATATCATTAGTCAAGGGAGATATCAAACTACACCTTTTATCATCTTATTACAGTCTACGTCCAACGTTACAAATCTGCAAATTCCTCCTTCCTCCCCTCTGCTCATCTGCCTTTTCTTGATGTTTTTCACTTGTGTCATCCCACTGCACTCTCGATGTGTTGATTTCTAACCTTTGAATTTATGTTCTCCAGTGTTCTCACACTTCAGTGCTGTGAATTTTAATAAATAAATTAAAATTATTTACATTTACAGTAATGTTTTCAAACTGCCGCACCCCAGTTGGGGGTGCTATATGCAGCAAAACCATTGGGCTGAGAATAAGCTATTTCGAGAACTAAATGAACAATCCATTGTCCTTCGTCTCTATCATGGATGCCTTACAGTTCTGCCTGGTCCCGCCACTAAATGCAGACCAAAGATCACTGACACCTGAGCAGCACTGCCTACACCTATATCACTAATGCTTTACCTGCTCTGCCTTCTTCTGTATCAATGATGCCTTACTAGTTCTGCCTGCTTCTGTATCACTGATGCCTTACTGGTACTATCTGCTTCTGTATTACTGGTGCCTTACTGGTTCTGTCTGCTCCTGTATCACTGATGACTTACCAGCTCTGCCTGCTCCTGTATCACTGATGACTTACCAGCTCTGCCTGCTCCTGTGTCACTGATGCCTTCGCCTTGTGCTCCTGTATCACTGATGCCTTACCAGCTCTGCCTGCTCCTGTATCACTGATGCCTTACCTGCGTTGTGTTCCTGTATCAGTGATGCCTTACCAGCGTTGTGTTCCTGTATCACTAATGCCTTACCAGCTCGGCCTTGTCCTCTATCACCGCCAGGTGGGAGCCCCTGGAGGAGCAGTCTTCATGGCTTGTGCTCCAGCTTTTCTCATCTGTTTTTTCTGGAAAGTAATAGCACTTTCGTCCTCGCTACCGCCAGTGCAGAGGACAAGATGGCGTACAGTGAGCTCCAACTGGAGAAGAAATTAAAAGAAAGATTACTGTGGATTTCAAATATTGACTAAAAAAGATTCATAGCATGAGCCAGTCAGGTGTATCAGCCTTTCAATAGGATTTCAGTAGGTGGACTTATCTGCTCAATGCTGAAATTAGTGCCTAGCTTGTGGCTCACAGAGCAGGCTACTGAGATGTCTGATTCAGGCCTTTCATCCTTCTAAAGCTGATACCTCTAGTACTGTGAAAGTGCTATTTACAGGGCTTTGAAACCAGAAAACGTTGATAGCAAATGTTGCTTTTGAGTTGATATTTATAAAGCGAAGAGAAACATCCAAAGGTTTCTTGGGTCTGGGAAAAGAGAAATGCTACCAATATATTTGCTACAAACAAACGGGCTGTATCATGAACGGCTGTGCTGGCTCAGTGTAGAGCTGAGCGGTTGCTTGTAGGCACTTGCACTCTCCTACTTGCTTTCATTTAACCCAATATTTCTCCGAATTCATGCATGATTTTCAGACAACACAGCTCAGAAAAGAAAGAGGCAAACGCTGCTCACTGTGTCGCCTGTAACTCTTGGTTTAACCCGAAGAAATAACAAGTTTACTGATTGCACTTTAAACAGTCTAAGTGCATAAAAACAGGATCTGGGCTTTGCGCCGCCTTAACGCAGCAGTTCGTGATAGGGTCCAAAAGAAGCAACAATGTACACTCTCTAGAAAGACAGAAGTTAAAGTTCACCTTTTGAAGTGTCTGCGAAAAACATGAATTTTTATGTTCTATTTAATTTGGATGAATATATTTGCATGTCTAAAACAGTGCTCAAAAAAGTATTAAATATGCATCCTGCGTCGGTTCCAGCAGCGTCAGTCCTAGAAAAAGTTCATTCCAGAAGCTCAGAAGTTCTCCTAGAAACCGAAGAAGGACTTGCAATAAACATGCTCATCACAAAGCGTTGTGGAAGAAATCTCCAGAGACCAGAGGTAAGTATGAGGATTTATTGTAAGGATGCTTGCCCATGACAGGCAGCGGCAGCCTGACTCAAATCCCAGGATGAACTCAATGGTTCACTGGAATCTTCACCCGCCGCTCCGTTTGCCTGCACGGGCCTAAGTCAAACAATAACATTACATTTACAAAGTCTCCTAACAACACAGGACCTTGCAACAATAGCATTGCAGAGAGAAACTTCATCCTGTAGAATACCACTTGTGCTCCTAATATGAACCTTGTGATCAGGTTTGTTCTCCCTGCATTCCTTAACAGGCTATATCCATTGTGTCCAATCGAAAATATGTTTAGCACCCTTTCTGCACTTAATGATACTTGCTTGTTATGGTGTGAGTTTTACCAAACTCTTTATTCCACCAACCTTTATTTTCTACCAAAACTGATCCCTTACCTATTCTGGAAATTCTTGCAGGAGAAGAAAAAATCGACTCCCCTTTCTTTACCATACCTGTTTTTTTTAGTAAAACTTGATCTCCAACAGCAAAATCAGATTCAACACTACTACTCTTATCAAAATTTTGACTCTTGCTGTAATCTGTTCCTTCAAGGTGAAGTTATCCCCTGTTTCATTGGGAACACATTCCTTAAGCCACGTGGGGAACATAGCTTAATGATGTTCACGACCTCCCAACAGTGAAAACGAGGTAACCCCAGTGGTTCATGAGGTGTCGTATTATACCCCCATACTTTCTGTTTGAGAAATTGCTTAACTTCAATTCCAACTGTGAGAGCTGTTTTCACACCTTCCTTTATGACTTTATTCCCCCTTTCCACCAGTACATTGGATGTCAGTGAATACAAAGTCACACTTAAATGCTTGACATCATGTTTGCTCAAACATTTGCACAGTTGACTGGAAACAAAATGGGAACCATTGTCGGTCACCAGAGACCTGGGCGACCCTTCAATAACAAACACTTGCTCCAGGAATTTGACAGCCGCTTCTGATGTAGGAGAATTAATAAAAGAGAAGTACAAGCACTTAGACTAGTAGTCAACTAACTAAATAACAGACCTCATCTCACCAGGAAGTGAAACAAACGGCCCTGAAAAATCCAGGCCCAATTGATGTGCTTTTGAAATAATGGACTCACGTAACCTGAAAAGAGGAATGTGTAAATCCCCCATTAGGACTCAAGAAAGTTCCCTAGTCACCTGAACATAGGTCTTCAAATCACCTTGTAAGCATCTGATTTCAGGCCAACCCTGTTATTTATTGACCTGCTTAATAATTTCATCGTCTTGGAAGACACTCTTCCAGTCCTCCTCTGAAAATGTGGACTCACCATCTAAATGGGTCTGCACAGCATCCACATGTGCAACACACACATCATCATCCATTTCAAGGTCTTCATCAATATCTGATAGAGGCATACGAGATGGGCAATCAGCTCGAAAATGTTTTACTCCTTCCACAAGGCTTATGTTAAACGTCTATTCATGAAGCTTTGAAACCAATCGTGTAAGCCTAGCAGACACATTATTATGAATCCCCTTAGTGAAGATGTAAAAAAGGGGCTTGTGGTCAGTGTGTAAATCAAATCAACATCCCTAGACATACATTTTACATTTCTGAACTGCCCAAACACTTGCCAGGGCCTCTCGCTCAATGGTGCTGTACTGTTGTTCATATTTCCTGAGAGACCTGGAAGCAAATGCAACAGTTTGTTCTTTGTCACCTACCTTCTGGCTTAAAACTGCTCCCAGACCATGGAGACTGGCGTCAACAGTGATAAGAGGCGTGCAATCATCCCTGAAAGCCGAGAGAGCAGGTGCATTTACAATCAAGTCCTTCACTTTGTCAAAAGCGATCTGCATTGCCTCACCCCAAATTAACTTCTGTCTCTTATGTAACACAGATCTGAGAGGTTCCACAGCAATGGCATATCCTGAGACAAACCGAGCGTAATACTCCACAAGAACTAAAAAGGAACGCAGAGCATCACTATCAGTGGGTGCATTAGCATCTTTGATATCTTTGACCAAAGAGAACTTGGGCTTAATTCCAGAGTCTATGATTGTATGACCCAGGTAATTCAAAGCCTTGGTAGCGAACTTGCATTTGTCTTTCCTGACCGTCATGCCTATATGTGTGAGAATGGACAAGACGTTATCAAGAATGCAATTGTGTTGCTCTAATGAGTCTGTAACAACCAGAATAGCATCCTGGTACCCATGTACCCCTTTAAGATCAGCAAACAAAACATCCATGAGCTTTTGAAAAACACTGGCGGCTGATGCCAACCCAAACGGTAGTCTCAAGTACTTGTAAGCACTAAATGGGGTGACAAAAGCTGTCAGTTCCTGAGACTCTTTGTCCAATGGAATTTGGTGGTATGCCGATCTCAAGTCAATAACAGAGAGCCATTTGGCATTGCCCAAGTCAGCCAACATCTCTGGTATTCTGGGCATGGGGTGACAATCAACCAAAATATTGGAATTTAATGTGCATAAGTCGTCACAAAACCTGATTTTGCCTGATTTTTTGCATGCAACAACAATCGGTGCGATCCATTGAGGCGATTCTACAGGTTGAATGACCCCTTGGTTAAACAAATCTTTTAATATCTGTTTGAGATCCCCTCTGACTGACAAAGGAACTTGTCGTACTTTATGTACACAACGGTTGAGCATTAGGCTTAAGCCTGATGTGATGTACAAAACCCTTTACTGTACAAATCTCCTCAGAAAATAGATCTTTATGCCTGCTCAGAATCATGTCGATGGACTCATGTACACTACACACTGAGCTTGCAGGTAGCTCACTCACAACTACAGGAGTGCTGGACCAGGAATGAAATATTAACCCATCTTGGCAAGGTCTTGCCAGCCAATGATGTCTTTACCTTTGATGGCAACATACATTTTGGTAAATGTTGCTCTGCCCATACACTGAACTTTACCCATGAAAAAACCTAAAAGATCAATGGGTTTCTCACCAAAAGCTTTAGGACAGATGTCAGGGAACGTGAGTGATGTGTTTGAACTCCAATTGTTCTGAAATGTGGTATCCCATAAACTGGTAATCGGC
Source organism: Calotriton arnoldi (assembly GCA_963921515.1). Taxonomy (NCBI): domain Eukaryota; kingdom Metazoa; phylum Chordata; class Amphibia; order Caudata; family Salamandridae; genus Calotriton; species Calotriton arnoldi. The sequence goes on from CAWUFW010007701.1 coordinate 629,556, forward strand.
GAACCTGAGTCCACCATGACCTGTAATAACACAATATCAATAATCGCAGCACATGTGGGACCTTTAACTGTTATACAAATGGTGTTACATTCAATAGTTAACACAACTTTGTTAACAGAAACAATGCATGACTCAAGTTCCAGATCCACATTGTTGAAGTGATCAGTGTTTTTGCTGCTCCTGCACACCACCTGAACGTGCCCTAGCTTCTTGCAACCAAGGCAATGTTTCCCCATAGCCAGACCCCCTGGAAACTTACTCAAATGATTTTTAGATCCACAACTGTAACACATTGTACAGCTCCTCTTCCCACTTCCTCTTTGTGTTTGAATTGTTGCCTTATTTTCCACAGCGCACACTGAATCAACTTCCTGAGCAGAAGTGGAGTCAACAATGAAACTGACCGTGGCATCAGGGTTCAAAACTTTTGATGAGATCAAAGATAGTTCAATGCTTTTAGCCAAATCCAACACTTCGCTAAGTGTAGGATTGCGACAACTTAGTAACCACTCTTGTATTTTTTTGATGCGCAATTAAAAACAAATTGATCACGAATGCAGGTATCCAAATTGGGACCAAATTCACAAGTAGCAGCTAGGATTCTAAGAGCAGCTACGTATTCTTTGACTCCTTCAACAACCAATTGTTTCCGCTTTACAAAATTATGTCTTTCAAGCATGATGTTAGGTTCCTCTGCAAATTGTTTTTTTAACCTTTCAATTGCTTCCACATAAAGATTCCAATTATCACCAGCTGGAGCACGAGGGATGGGAATAGGCGGCAAATTGTCAAATATCTGCTGCACTGTAAGCCTCAAACTGTCAAATAAAATTGCAAACTTTCTTTGTGAGCTATAACCCCCATGTCTATTGCAATTAGATGATTTTCCAAAAGGCGAAACCACTATGCCCATTTAATAGTGGATTTGCCAGGATGAGCCAAGAAGGGAGATGGTTGTGTTATTTGTTGAGGAGTGGCCATGACGATTGAAAACTAACCCACTAATAATATAGTTGCTTCTTTTGAACGTGTGGTCCGACGTTAGGAGAGATCCAAACAGTGCCAGGAAACAGAGGACAACACAAGCAAAGCGTGTACACGTTGAAAATCACGAACACAACCGCCCACGCTGCTCCCCACCTGCTCAGACACCCAAACACTACAAAGTGCCACAAAAAGGTGCTCCGCGGCATTGAGAACAGAAGGCACCTGCGTCATACACCCTCCATACACCCTCCAGACTTTCAGCCTGGCAAAAGACGAGGTTCGGGCAGACGAGACGTTCCAAGATGAAATTCGGCAAAACTGCTGGAAAATGAAGTAGCGAGGAATATCTGTGGGCAAGGAATAATCGTCGCCAATATGTTGTGGAGACAAGAGGTAAGTATAAAGATTTATTCCAAGGATGCTCGTCCACGACCAGCAGCAGCCGGCCGGCTCGGGTCCCAGGATGAACTAACTGGTTCACTGGAATCCTCACCCGCCCGCCACTCTGTTTACCTGCACAGGCCTAAGTCAAACAATATCATAACATTTGAAAGACCACAAACAGCAGGGGTGCAGCTCCAGCATAGAACAAGTCACTCGAGCTGCACCACGGACTGCAAAGCACAATGCAACATACTACACAGAGGCATCCACTTATGACATTCCACTTTCATTCATGGGTGTAAAGCACACAGAAGAAGAATCAGCTACAGGAACTTGGTACATTTATGCACACATTTAAAATTATAAAGTGCAATGTCTAGACCCGGGTCCACAGATCAGAGGAGATGTTCTGCAATCCTAAATTAAGGCTAAATATTACATCACTGCTAACTCGGGCCTGCTTTCACCGTTACCTTAATCACATGCTGTAAATCACAAGCACCAGCAGTTGTACCGATCATCTTGCAGGTAAAGTGTTGTGGAAGGGAAGGGTAAGACCATTTGGTTACAAATGAAAGAAACATGGCCGCCTTCGATGGAACAGAAGCACTCTCCATGAGCTCCTGTGGGCAGGAATCACTATGGGTGTAAATCCCTGTCATGCCCGAGCCATCCACCCTTCTAGATTACCTGAGCCACACCAGAGGAGTTGTTGGACCAGAGGAGCAAGGTTACCGCGACCTGGGATCCACTGGTGCCTAAGAAGTGATCTTGGCTGGTGAAGGAGTGCTGCTATGTCCTGACCATCCGCAGATTTGCAGCTGCTGAAGTTCGAGACCACTGGCAGTCAGAGCAGACTCAGGCGGTCTATTGTCCCGCACCCCTTTGGAAGAACCAGATCTGAGAGCCTCAGGGCGCCCGCCCTCGCAGTGAAGGGCGGGCAATGGATCCTAGAGGAGAAGATTGGAAACCCTCTGAGAGGAGCAGCGCAGTCATAGCGGGTGAGTCGGGGATTTCGTCCTAGTCAGAGCTCACCCCTCAGGACATGTGCCCACCCCCGCAAATTTGGATTACTCCCCTCCTTTTGAACACATGCTGAACGGCTTGAGTGGGCGCATATGCACACTGTAAGTGGCTGCATCGAGAGTCAGAAAGCAACTGACGGCTTGGTTTGTTCCCTCAGGCAGTCTCCTCAACGGTGGTGCTGATTTGATCTCTGGGGCTGACCCTCCCTGTTTTTTGGAAGACACCCCGTTGCACAGTGTCTCTTGGGCTTTCTGGGGCTCCATTTTGGAATCCCCCCACACGGTACACCCATCTTGTTGCTTGCGGCCCAAGGTCAGTTTTAGCCTCTTCTCCCAGGGGAAAAACAAGCATTGGCAATACAATAGGTCTCGCATTAGTGAAACTTTGAGCTATTGGCGTTGCAAATGCTAATGCTTTTTTAATTAAAAAATATCCCAGCAGTAGCATAAGCAAGAAAATAAATTCCACTAAGCAAGGAAAGGGTGCAGTACCACAGGCTGTTACTAGGTGTCCCTGTGTAGTTGTAAAGGGACCTCTATTAACTACAGAAGGTACTGCACCCTTAATGCAATTATATATAGAAACAAGCCTTGGTAAATGCATTAGGTTTCACCTATGTGACTAATATATTTTTTTTTTTGGTAAGTTTTAAGTTGGTGAGCCGTTGCGCAATATATGTTAAAGAAACTCTGTAACAGTGTTCTGACTTGTTTTTTGATAAAGAGATACATTGTGCAATATGTGGTGGTCATATAAAGCGGTCCTGTACCTTCGGGTGATGTGGTCGCTATATAAAACTGACCACAAAATAAAATTGTGAAAAGCAGGGTTGAATGTGGAGGTGATTTGGGTGGTGTAGGGGATCTAGGCAACGGTGTCAGTGAATATGTCTACTGTGTTCTTTTTGAGCAAGGCAAATTATAAGTATATTTGAAAAAGTGGTATGTAATAAATATTATTGGGTGGAAGGTAGTTTTAGTATCTGATTATGACATACTGAAAGTGGTTGGATGTTCTATGTTAGGACTGTTTATTTTATACTAGTTGCGGCTGAGTTAGGTTTTTGGCTCTACGGCTAGAAATGCTTTGTGAAAAAGCCTCAGGCATTTGGCTTCATCTAAAGGTTTCTTTCCATCCTGTTTTGTGCACAAGACCCGGGTTCATAACACGACTGCTGAGTATGCAGCAGCAGGCCTGGATAGTGCAGGGCTTTCTCAACACTTGTGCAAGGCAGTAGAGGTCGTGTGCAATGCTACAATCTGCAGTGCTTCACTATCTCTGTAGAATTACAGCCACTGTGCAGTCCTTGAGTCATTGTGCAATGCTGCAGTAAATGTGCACTGCTGCATGCACCCAATAGTCCAAAGGCCATTTTGCAGTGTTCCAATGTGCACTGCTACTGCTAAAGTCACTGTGCTATGCTAAAGTCGGTGCACTCTGCTAAACTTTGCGCCTCGGCGTACAAACAACGATGCACAGTGCTAAGTCACTGCATTGTTAATTGTAACCTTACCAGGTAGGTCGCTCCCCCGCCACACAGCTCCGCCTGTGGTGTCCTGCCCGCTGCTGCTGCTGGTAAGCTCGCCCTGCTTGTGGCCTCGGTGCCCGTTTTTCGTCTGTTTTCCCTCGCTGCCCCCACTGTATTGTGTCCTTTTTTCCTTCTGTACCCTCGCTGCCCCCATTGCTGTGTGCCCGTTCTCTCTCTGTTCCCCTCGCTGCCCCCACTGTATTGTGTCCATTTTCTCCTTCTGTACCCTCGCTGCCCCCATTGCTGTGTGCCCGTTCTCTCTCTGTTCCCCTCGCTGCCCCCACTGTATTGTGTCCTTTTTTCCTTCTGACTCCCTCGCTGCCCCCATTGCTGTGTGCCCGTTCTCTCTCTGTTCCCCTCGCTGCCCCCACTGTATTGTGTCCATTTTTTTTCCTTCTGTACCCTCGCTGCCCCCATTGCTGTGTGCCCGTTTTCTCTTCTGTCTCCCTCGCTGCCCCCACTGTATTGTGTCCTTTTTTTCCTTCTGTACCCTCGCTGCCCCATTGCTGTGTGCCCGTTTTCTCTTCTGTCTCCCTCGCTGCCCCCATTTCCCTGTGTCCTTCTTGCCTTCTGTACCCCTCGCTGCCTCTCTCCAATCCCGCCGCTGCGTCCCTGCGGCCCCGCCCCTGACTGCCCATTCGCTGCCCCTGCCTCCCAGCTGCTCCTCCCTCCCACCTCCCCATATATGGCGGCCGCTGCGCGGTGAGGAGAGCGACCCTTGACCTTACCAGGTAGGTCGCTCCCCCGCCACACAGCTCCGCCTGTGGTGTCCTGCCCGCTGCTGCTGCTGGTAAGCTCGCCCTGCTTGTGGCCCCGGTGCCCGTTTTTTGTCTGTTTTCCCTCGCTGCCTCCACTGTATTGTGTCCTTTTTTCCTTCTGTACGCTCGCTGCCCCCATTGCTGTGTGCCCGTTCTCTCTCTGTTCCCCTCGCTGCCCCCACTGTATTGTGTCCATTTTCTCCTTCTGTACCCTCGCTGCCCCCATTGCTGTGTGCCCGTTCTCTCTCTGTTCCCCTCGCTGCCCCCACTGTATTGTGTCCTTTTTCCTTCTGTACCCTCGCTGCCCCCATTGCTGTGTGCCCGTTCTCTCTCTGTTCCCTCGCTGCCCCCACTGTATTGTGTCCATTTTTTTCCTTCTGTACCCTCGCTGCCCCCATTGCTGTGTGCCCGTTTTCTCTTCTGTCTCCCTCGCTGCCCCCACTGTATTGTGTCCTTTTTTTCCTTCTGTACCCTCGCTGCCCCCATTGCTGTGTGCCCGTTTTCTCTTCTGTCTCCCTCGCTGCCCCCATTTCCCTATGTCCTTCTTGCCTTCTGTACCCCTCGCTGCCTCTCTCCAATCCCGCCGCTGCGTCCCCTGCGGCCCCGCCCCCTGACTGCCCATTCGCTGCCCCTGCCTCCCAGCTGCTCCTCCCTCCCACCTCCCCATATAGGCGCGCCTAAGGCAAGCCTGTCTGCGCCCGTCCGTGCCTGGACCGCGCCCAGCGCCAGAACCCCTGGGCCGTGCGCCCCCGACACCAGCCTCGAGGACCGACGCCGATACGATGCCACCACACTCCACGCTCTCAACCCCGGACGGACGCACAACTGCTTCAAGGCCGCCCCGAAACGCACCCATGGTCCCTTCACCTGCCGGAACTGCAGCTACACCAGCCTCAGAGCCACCGAGGCACCCGCCAAGAAGGACCGCAACCACCTCCAATGCATCCTACTGAACATCCGCTCCGCACGCAAACACGCCGTCGAGCTCTGGGACCTGCTCGACACATCATCACCAGACGTCGCCTTCCTGACAGAGACCTGGATGAACGACTCCTCCGCCCCCGACATCGCCATAGCCATCCCAGACGGCTATAAGATCACCCGCAGAGACCGCGTCAACGCAGTAGGAGGAGGAATCGCCATCGTCCACAAGAACACCATCAGGGTCTCGACCAGCACCGACAACACTCTCAGCACCGCCGAACACATGCACTTCCAGATCCACACGGACCCCAACACCACCCTCAGAGGCACCTTCGTCTACAGACCCCCTGGGCCCCGACCCCAGTTCAGCGACTCCATCGCCGACTTCATCAGCACGCACGCCCTGACCTCTACCGACTACATCCTCCTCGGAGACCTGAATTTTCACCTGGAGAACAAGAACGACAGCAATTCCACCACCCTGATCGACAACCTCGCCAACCTCAGTCTGAGCCAGCTCGTCACAACACCGACCCATTCCGCCGGCCACACGCTCGACCCCATCTTCTCCTCCAGCTCCCACGTCTCCTTCAGCCACACCACGGAACTCCTCTGGACCGACCACCGCTGCATCCATTTCACCTTCCAGAAACCCACCACACACCACCGCACCCAACAGATCCCACGCCGCTGCTGGAGCAAAGTCACCGAAGACCAACTATGGGCAACCCTCGCTCTCAGCCCTCCCTCCGACCCATCCAACACCGACGACGCTGCCTGCAACCTCAGAAGATGGATGGACGACTGTGCCAACACCCTCGCCCCGCTGAAAAAACCCACCTACGCTGACACCACCAAAAGAGCCAGCTGGTTCACCTCGGAACTCCTAGCTTCCAAGCGTACCTGCCGGAAACTAGAGAAGAAATGGCACAGTGATAAGACACCGGGCAGCCACGCAGCCCACAAAGACGCCATCCGTAACCACCACCACCTCATCAAGTCCGCCAAGAGAATCTCCTTCAAAGACCGCCTCGACAACAACGCACACAACAGCAAGGAGCTTTTCAACATCGTGAAGGAACTCTCCAACCCCAGCTCCAACACCAGCGACATCCCACCGTCGCAACCCCTGTGCGATTCCCTCGCCACCTTCTTCCACCGCAAGATCGCCGACATCCACGACAGCTTCAACACCCAGACAGCCCCAACTCGATGCACCAGACCCGCCGCACACCATCGACTACGATCCCCTGCCAGCCTGGGCCAGCGTGAACATCGAGGACACCATCAAGACCATGAGCACAATACACTCCGGCTCCCCGTCAGACCCTTTCCCGCACCACATCTTCAACAAAGCCAGCAGCTCCATCGCACCCCACCTGTGCAACATCATCAATCTCTCCTTCGAGACCGCGACCTTCCCAGAGAGCTGGAAACACGCAGAGATCAACGCCCTACTCAAAAAACCCAAGGCGGACCCGAGAGACCTCAAGAACTTCCGGCCCATCTCCCTGCTTCCGTTCCCAGCCAAGGTCATCGAGAAGATCGTCAACAAGCAGCTAACCCGATACCTCGAAGAAAACAGCATCCTGGACCCATCCCAATCGGGGTTCCGCAGCAACCACAGCACTGAGACTGCCCTCATCGCCGCCACCGACGACATCAGGATCCTGCTGGACAACGGTGAGACCGCAGCCCTCATCCTGCTGGACCTCTCCGCCGCCTTCGACACTGTCTGCCACCGCACTCTACGCGCACGCCTCCACGACGCAGGGATCCGAGACAAGGCCCTGGAATGGGCCACCTCCTTCCTCGCCGGCAGAACCCAGAGAGTCCGCCTCCCACCATTCCGATCCGAAGCCTCCGAGATCATCTGCGGCGTACCCCAGGGATCGTCCCTCAGCCCAACACTGTTCAACATCTACATGGCCCCGCTCGCACGCATCGCCAGACAGCACGACCTCAACATAATCTCCTACGCCGACGACACCCAACTGATCCTCTCCCTCACCAAGGACCCCTCGCCGCCAAATCCAACCTCCATGAAGGGATGAAGGCCGTCGCCGATTGGATGAAGATCAGCCGACTAAAACTGAACACGGAGAAGACAGAGGTCCTCATCCTCGGCTCCAACCCCTCAGCCTGGGATGACTCCTGGTGGCCAATGACGCTGGGAGCAGCCCCGACACCCACCGACCACGCACGCAACCTGGGAGTCATCCTCGACTCAACGCTCTCCATGGCCAAGCAAGTCAACGCAGTCTCATCCTCCTGCTTCAACACCCTCCGCATGCTTCGCAAGATCTACAGGTGGATCCCGACAGACACGAGAAGAACAGTCACCCAGGCCCTCGTCAGCAGCAGACTCGACTATGGGAACGCCCTCTACGCGGGAGCCCCGGCCAAGCTCATCAAGCGACTGCAACGCATACAAAACGCCTCCGCACGCCTGATCCTCGATGTACCACGCCACAGCCACATCACCCCCACCTGAGGAACCTGCACTGGCTCCCCGTCGACAGGAGAATCTCCTTCAAACTCCTCATCCACGCACACAAGGCACTCCACAAGACTGGCCCAGCCTACCTCAACAGACGACTCCTCTTCTACGTCCCCAACCGCCAACTCCGCTCCGCCGACCTCTCCCTCGCCACCGTCCCTCGCATTCGAAGAACCACCACCGGCGGCAGATCCTTCTCCCACCTCGCCGCCAAGACCTGGAACACCCTTCCACTAAGCCTACGACAGACCCAAGACCTGCTGACCTTCAGGATGCTACTCAAGACCTGGTTGTTCGACCAGTAGCAGCACCCCCCCCCCCTTTTTTTCTCCCCCAGCGCCTTGAGACCCTCACGGGTAAGTAGTGCGCTTTACAAATTCTGTGATTGATTGATTGACTAGCGGTGTTACACTCTATGTGCAGATAACAATGAGAACACAAGCAGTGCTACAGAGTGTTTGTGTCTGTGCACTATTACATACATCACGCAGTGTTACGGTTAGTAATGGAAATGAAGTGTCACACAAATCTCTGTAACATAACATGCATTCAGTGTACGACAATACAGAGAGTGTGAACTTGTATTGAATGTGTTCTACAAAGAGCGCTATGCTGCTGGACGCGTGCAGTGGTAATCAGTCTGCACTGCTAAGCACAAGATTTCAGTCAATCTGCAATTCTATGAACCCAACACTTGCTACACCAACGTGCAGTGCGCAGTTTTACCTTCAGTGAACAGTACCACAGGCAGTGAACAGTGTCACAAACAGCGCGCGAACGCTGTTGCCGACAGTATACATTGTTGCACTATAGTGCGGGCAGTTTGCAGTGCAACAGGCAGGATGCAGTGCCCCAGTTACAGTTTAGTGCTACAAATAGTTTTACTGTGGTACAGCATGTAGTGCTACTACTTTTATGTTTTTTTAAAGTTGAATAAAATTCTTTATCTATCTATGTATCTCTCCCAAATGCACAACATCCACTCACTCTCACGCTGAGGACCTCCTAATCAAGCCTAACACAGAAACCAGATCAGCTCTGAGAAACATCTCAAACCAGAAACACTCCAACCCTGTGCCAACACTAACTCAAACCAAATCCTCTCCCCTCTTTTTCACTACCAATACAAGCAGAATGAAGTACCAGAGATGCCCAAACACAGTATTTTCAAACTGCCCCAGCCTCATTTGACTCGACAAAAGCAAAAGTACTAAGGTGTCCTCAAAATACCCAATCCAGTCCCAACTAAATCAGGGAAGCAACAAGTGGCAACTCGACCCAATGTCTCACTGACTTATACTCTGCTTACCCAGAACATCATGCATATGATCACGTCGCTACACCTCCTCCTTCTGCTCCAGGAATCCTATGTCCATGATCGATTTAAATGAATGACTGACTCACTTAGAAAATCATCTCGACAAAATAAGACCAGAGCATCAGCAATATCATTAAAATCCTCAAAGCTCATCTGGAGTTCGCCCAAACTCCACGCCTTCCCTCCTTCTCCAGCATCAGTCATCCCTTAAGAATGTCCAATATAAAGCCCCAATTTTGGCTCACAAATCCGCTCAACAACCAAGCTCACAGATCGAAAAGATTGTGCCCTGGGAGGTCCCTGAGTGAAGCTACGGATTTAGCTAAAACCTACAACTGACGTTAAACCCAGACAACCTCACCTCAAAATCCAAGTGATAACTGGAATCGGGAAAGACCTCAACCCCCCCAATAATTCCTAGACCACCGACACACCACATCAATATCCCCCGGGGCCACCCGCTCAAAAACTCAACAGCACAAATAATATAAACTGCATGCTCATAAACTGCAGATCAGCCTCCAAACATGCAACGGATCTAGATGAAACATTCCTGAACGATGATATTGACATTGCATTCATCACAGAAACATGGCTAAATGACTTCTTCTGTCCAATCCTGGACCTTCTAGTCCTTCCTGGTTTCTCTATCATCAAGAAAGACAGGGAGGACCTTAGCTATCATCCACAAGAGTAGCATTCTCATGGCCGAAACAGACACCTTCCCCTACCCCACATTTGAATACCTCAGCACGAACATAATGATGAAGAACAATAAAACAACGAAATGTCACCCACTCATCATCCACCAGGGAACGCGCTCACCTTTGGCAAACACCTAATGGAACTAATAATGCACTGCTGACTCTCCAATGACAATAACATAATCCTAGGTGACTTCAATCTTCACTGGAATTATGAGAAAACACACTAATCCAATCCCTCAGTGAACTCCTACTCAGCAAAGATCTTATCCAACACTGCAAAGGCCAAACAAATGCTGTAGGTGCAACCCTTGACACCGTCATAGCCGGTAACAAAGAGATAAGCATCCTTCCAATTGACTGGTCCTATCACCACATCCTTCAATTCCAACTCAATCAAACGGATATTGCCCCTATTCGCTTTCAGAAAACTAGCCAATGGACTCAGTCAGATTCCTCTGACTGATCTGGAAGATAGAATGATGGCACAGCTCCCTCCACCTCCAACAGACAACCTTACAACAGAGAAACTTACAGCACATTATAACTCAAAGACTTCAGCCAACCTAGACCAATAGATCTTAACTCTGAAAGAAGGCAACTCAGAGCTGCGGAAAGACCTTGGAGAACAAAACCATCCATAACCCATCTTCAACAGCTCACAGCGCAATACAGAAATTACAAAAATCACATAGTAAAAGAAAAAGCCTCTTTCTTTGGCAGAGCACTAGACAAAGCAAAAAACGTCCAAAGAACTTTTCAACACCATTAAACAACAAACCTCCAAGCCAGCAGGAGATAGTCCTCATGTCACTAAAAAACATTGTGACAAATTTGCATAATTCTTCAATGACAAAATAACAAAGATTGAACTCTCGCTTGGTCACCACATTTGGCCTTCCATAAGAATCTCTCCCATCACAAAGGAGGGAATCTACACTCCTTCGGTCTGCTCAGACTCTCAAGGGGCAACCTCTTTACATGAGCCCCCATCTTGCAATAAAATCTTGGAACCTATCACAACTCCCAGGAGCCAAAAGACATTCAACTCACTCATGGAAAAGGACATCTCATGATGATTTTGAAAACCAAGAGCTACTCTCACCTAGCAGACACTCTCCCAGCTTCCCTAGCGAAGATCTCAGCCAAGCCCTGACACCTCTATGGACCAAGATAATAAATAGCTTCCTAAGCAATGAGGTTATGCCCAATTGCCTCAAACATGGGCAAGTCACCCCCTTACTAAAAAAGAAACAGGTGCTAACACGTTTGACCTAAACAACTTTAGGCCTGTCTCCAAACTTCCTTTCCAAAGCAAAAGTTCTTGAGAAAGGCGTTCTCTCCCAACGCAACCAACACATTGACACCAAAACCTACTGAACCCACTCCAATTGGGCTTTAGGAAAGGCTGTATCATGGAAACAGCTGTCCTAAATATAGTAAATTAATTGCACAAATCTCTGGAAATGGATAGATGCTGCCTGCTCATCCACCTTGACATATCAGTGGCCTTTAACACAAGCTGCTTTTAGAATTCCTCAAAAAATGAATCGGAGCAGATGGTTTGTTTTTTATATGGTTCCCTTCATACCTACATAAACACTTCCAAAAAATAAACAATGTGATATTTGATACTTCCGCCATAACTAGTAGTGTCCCCCAAGGCAAAGTGCTCTCACCCATACTCTTCAATATCTACATGGAACCCCTTACCACCATACTCAAACAAGCTAATGTTCCATACCACCTTTATGCAGAGGACACCCAGCTCTACTTAGAAATATCCTCCATAGAAGACCTACCATAATTAAATTCCACTCTCTCAAAAGTCCCAAAACTAGATGTCACACAACCACCTGAAACTCAACCAAGACAAGACAAAAATCCTTCTCCTGTCCAACAACGATCAGACGATCCATGTCCAAAGAATGGCTAAACACTATTGGCTCTTTTAATTGCAAATTGACTCTGGCTGAGTCCGTCAAATCATTAGGAATTACCCTGGACCCTAAACTGAGCATGACCCACACATAAAAAATACAGTAAAGAGTGTATTCAACAATCTTAAATTCCTACACAAAATCAAGTCCTTTCTCCCTCCGAATGATCTAAAAGTCACCATGCAAGCGAGGGTTCTCTCAAGACTGGACTACGGAAATGCCACCCTCACTGGCACCGCAGAGTCACACTTAGCTCCCTTAAGAGCCACTCTAAATTCAGCAGCAAGGATGGCTACTGGAGCGAAAGACACAAGCACATTCCCCCTCCCTGAATAATCTTAAGTGGCTCCTGTTCGAAGCCCGTTGTTGCTTCAAAACTGCCTGTCTCACCCGCACCAGAAATCCAGCCTACCTTGTGTACAAACTCACAAAGGCTGGCCAGTCCAGAAATCTAAGAAGAACCAACACCCTACTTCTCATCCCACCCACAAAACTCAAACAAAAAGCCCTAGCACGCTCTTTCTTGGGCAATGCCCCCAATATCTGGAACTCCCTCCCAGTACATATTCAAACAAACCCATCCTTCATGAGCTTCCAAAGTCAATTAAAATATCTTCTCATCACTCAGCACCTTAACCCTTCGGGCTGTAACACCTAGCACATAACTAGAGTCTCCCACTCAAATTGTTTACTATTTGAACTGTTTCTCTCTAAGAAATGCTCTGATCCGACTCTCAACTAGCTCTCACTTTATATTCTATGTTTGCTAACCCTGCCTGACAATGTCTGCAAAGCACTCTGATACACCTGGGTCTTGCCAGCTCTATATAAAACTCTTTAAATAAATAAAAATTACGATTTTTGGAAGGAGTAGGGTGGCATAGGGGGCCTGACAACATGGAACAAATGTGTTATATTATGTTATCTTCCAGGGCCATCTTTACAGCGGTGCAACCGGTGCAGCCACACCTGGCACTGACCTCGGGAGAGATGCTGTGTTATATAACCTTTGGTTTTAAAAGCACCTTTTTATTTTTTTTGTATTTATAAAGTTTTATACACTGCAAACATGACCCATGAGGGTATCGGAGCGCCTTAGAGATGATCTGAAGGAAGAAAGAGGAAAGTAAACAACAACATGATCAACAGAGGTACAGACTGTTACCTCCATATGACCAAGCTGGCAAGACAGAAATGTGTTAAGTCTATATTTTCATTCACTGAACCCAGGGCGGTGAGGGATTGACACATGTGCGCACAAGTCGTTGTTCTTGGATAATATTGTTCTCAATTCAAATAGCAACGCTCAACTCCCTGTGGCCCACCGCTCACAGGCCACAATCCTCAATGAAACAATACCAATAGGAAAGGAGCGTATCCCCTTCTTTCAATGTTATCAATCAATTATTGAATTTCTCAAAGAAAGTCCAGTCCACAGGCCATTTTTTCAGTTCCAAAGAATTTTTGTTCCAAATTTATTAAAGAAAGAACATCATATAATGTCATTCATTCAATTTCACACTATCTCATTCACGAATACTGTGTTCTTGTTTCACATCAACAGTTTTTGCTCAGTCCTCATGATCTTCCTTATTCCATATTCTGTAGTCCTCTCTTTCACAATCACAAGTGCTGCATTCTTCTCTACTTCTGTAAGTCATTCCCGTGAGCAGCCCGTCCAATAAATCCCGCCGTCTCGGGTGAAAATCAGGACGTCGATTACGGATTGATTGTGAGGAATGTATAAGAAATTGGTTACATGAAATAAAGAGGTTATTCATGGGAGCGCTTAAAAAAGATGCACGTTTGACTTGTGATATGAATAAAGGTCCAACAAGAATTGAACAAGCCCTGATGAAGTCCGGGTTAACAAAACGCGTAGGCTGATAAGATTTGATGAAATTGTCTGAAAAGATTTGATGAAATTGAATGAATGACATTATATGATGTTCTTTCTTTAATAAATTTGGAACAAAAGTTCTTTGGAACTGAAAAAATGGCCTGTGGACTGGACTTTCTTTGAGAAATTCAATAATTGATTGATAACATTGAAAGAAGGGGATACGCTCCTTTCCTATTGGTATTGTTTCATTAAGTCTATATTTTAACTTATTTTTTGAATGATGCAATTGAGGGGCTCAGTCTGATTTCAGGTGGTAAAGAGTTCCAAATTCTTGGTGCAATACCTGAGAAGGCTCTGTTGCAAGTTTTCTTTTTATGGAATTTCTGTGGTTTCAGCAACAAGGTGCTGGTGCTCCTAGAGGATCATCATCCACAAGATAATTCTAGTTTTTGTGCCAAGTACCTTGGGGTGTTGTAGTGTAATGCTTTATTGGTCAAGCAGGCAATTTTAATTGTATCCTTGCCTCATATGGGAGCCAGTTTAGGGATTTTAGATCCGGAGTGATGTGTTTGTTTCTTTTTGTTCATGATGATGAGCCTAGCGGAAGCATTAAGAGAGGCCCTTAGAGGCCCCAACTTGGATCTAGGAAGGACACATAGGGTTGCAATCCATAGTCCAGCCTAGGAATAGATAGGGCTTGAACCACTGCCTTGAAGTTGTTACGGGGGTAGGAAGGGATACATTTCCTTAAAATGTTCATTTGGTAGTTCGCTCCTTTGGTGGCGGTACTGATGTGCTCCTGCATGTTCAGGGTCTTGTCAAGTGTTATTCCCAGAGATCTTGTGGAATCTATACTGCGTGGTGAGCAGTTAAGAGCAGTTAGATGCTTTATCCATAATTCAATCCTGGGAGAATGTTTGGGTGGGACGATTAGGAGGAATTCCATTTTGAGTGCATTTAGTTTGAGGTGGGTACGGGCTAGCCAGGTTTGGGTTTTTTGTAGAGTTGTGTTTAGGGACCTAAAACTTTCTGGGGAAGAGATTTTCAAGTACAATTGGGTGTCACCAGCATACATGTGACAATGAATGTTAGTAGATTTCAAAATTTCAGCTAGAGGCTCCATGAATTTGTTGAGGAGAGAAGTTGAGAGAGAGGACCCCTATGAGACCCCTAATGTGACCGGTGTTGCAATGGACAGGGTCTGGTTAACCTTGATTCTTGGACTTCTATTGTGGAGAAATGAGGTTAACCAATTTAGGATGGACCCTGATAGCCCCATCCTTCATTCCAATAAGTCTAGGAGGCTGTCATGTTTAACTGTATGGAAAACAGACAGTAGATCTAGGAGGAATAGAAGCCAGGATTCGTTCTGATCCAGCATTTTTAGCACATCATCCACTATGTGCATGAGAACTGATTCAGAGCTGTGGCCTTGGTGGAACTGGTCTAGAAGATGGAATTGTTCTATCTGGTTGCATAATTGGACCTGGACACATTTTTCAAGGAGCTTTGCCAAAGTCGAAATGTTGAAGATTGGATGGAAGTTGTTTAGGTCCAAGCGATCTGCTGTGGGTTTTTTCAGGATAGCGGTTACCTGCCCTACATTTAGTATAGTAGAGTATAGTGCCTTGACGAAGTGAGGCATTCACTATCTTGGTCCATAGTGGGAGTATAGCAGATTTGATCTCCCTGAAGATATTCAATGGTAACCGGTCATTGAAGTAGTTTGAGGTTTTCAAAGCTGAAAGAATGTTGTGAATGTCGCTTTCGTCAAAGGTTTTAAATATGTTCCAAGAAGTATTATTTTTTGGGGGGAGGGGGTCCTGGGAGACCTGGGGACTCAGCTATCCTTGTGTCTAGCATCTTTTAGGCAGCAATAAAAATGTCAAGATAACTCTGGTGATTAATGTTTCTGCTGGAGAGAGATCAAGTTTTGTCTAGTGGCAGTTCTGACTCATTATAAAGTAGCACAGAGGGTTAATATGGCTGCTGCAAAGAACGGATACTATGCAGATAACAGACTGATAGTCCTCATTGTTTTGTCTAACATTTCCTGTAGACCGATTTACACATGTAAGATTCATTGCCCGGTATAACGTGTATGTGATGTAAAGTGCTCTGACAACCTAGGGTTGGTATGAGTAGCGAAATAAAACAAAAAAATGCATATTAGAGATGGGCTATGAAGAGAAGAGTGGTATTGTTGGAAAGTGATAACGAGGAAATTTATGGAGAAGGAGGTCTTGGGGGGTGGGCACAAAAAAGGATTGTCACACCAGGCGCCTCTAACTCTAAAGCCTGCACCTGTTATATTATGTTAGTGACATTCATCTACACTGTACACTCTGACATTGGTATTGAGCCCATCAATTGAAAACATATATTACTGGTACATTCCGAATTATTTTTATGAATGAGTTGAACTGGATGCAGTCCATGATTGCACTGCGGCACATACTGTATGAGGAAGGCATTTGATTCAAAGGTTTTGCCCTGATCTGGGTGCAGTGGCAGTCAACACCCGACTGTACCAGGGTAAAGCAAATCTCTTCAGCCAGACTCTAGACATCAGCAGTATGAGGCCGGTATCAAGCCCTGTAAAAAAGTAAACTGGTGCACAACTTTCTGTCTCTCTTGGGGACAGGGAGAGAAAGGGTTTCTGTCTGTGGGGTCCTAAACACTATCTTATCCCCAAGGTGATTGCCAGTAGAAAAGGCCAACCCCAAAGGAATGGAGGCTTCACTCTAAAATAAGACCAATGTCAATCTGTGGATGCTCCATCTCCCAGGACCAATACACAAGCTTGTTGTGATAGTTGTGAGATGTGTGTGACCAAATGCAAGTTGGAGAGGATGGTAAGTTCCCCTTCACTAGATAAGTACATTCAGAGGACCCCACTGAACCACTTGAAGGCCATATAATCCTAAACTATACATTGGAAAATGGGGTTTGTGATAATTATCTAATTTTGAGAAAATGAAGCAACATAAAACTTTGTTGAAAGAATAATTTGAATTTACCTGATTTATTGGTGCCATCACATTCATCTCTCTGTTTCTGGCTCATCTTGAGGACCCCGTTCTCCTGGTGCAACTTGAAAACTGAAGCAAGAGGAGTTAGAAGAGAAGGAAGCCATTAGAGTGGAATGCAAAGGTGAAGGATTGGGAGAGAGAGGAAATGGTCAATCTTTCAAATGCTCCTTCTACAGCTCAAAGAAACTGACCATCACAACCCCTGTGATTCACATGCCTTCAGTTCCCCCCTGCCTATTCTATGAAGCATGAAGTATTCCTCTGTTTTTTTTCATCTGAAAACATCCAGGCATTCATTGGAACATAAAAGTTTGGAAATCCAAGCTGGGAATTTGTACGGTTCACTGACAAAATATCGACCCTCAAATTATCGCCATACAAATATATCGTGACCAAAATATCGATGTCAAGAATATCGCCATCCTACACTTATAATGGTAAGTCCAAATATATTGAAAAAAAAATATTGTTGTATTGAATATCGTTTTTTAAATACATATAAAATAAAATATGAAATATGAAATATAATGAATAGTAACATTAATTAAAAAAATAGATTTAATATATATTTTAACAGATATAACAAATAAACTTAATTTTAAAATGTTAAACACACATATATAATAATTAATATATATATTTACATATATCTACTTAAAAACAATTATTAAACTAATGTTTTAAATGTTTAATATCATTTCAAAATAATATAAAAATATAACAAATAAATATATATAAATATATATATATATACAAATATACCAATAACATAAAGGGGCCGATTACGATACGGCCCGTAAGGCTCCGGCCTGCGGTCAGAGCCTTTAGGGCCGCATCGTAATCGGCTGGTCGGTTTACTTTCGGACCGCCTCATTATGTTGGAGGCGGTTGGAAAGTAAACCTGCCGGTCATTCTGGCTGGCTTCCGACAGGCTTGGAGAGCCCGTCCGCCAGTCGGAAGCTGGCAAGTAATCTCAAGGGCGGATCTTTCCACCCTTGAGATTACGATCACGGTTTCCAATATGGTTTCCATGCCGGCCTGTAAACCATGTTGGAAAGCTTGTTTGGGGGCCCCTAGCAGGGCCCCCTTTGGTGCTCAGCCTCTGGTTGGAGGCCGAGGGGGCACATATGATGCACCCTTGCTGATCCCTGCACATTGTCCTGCACATGTCCTCGGACCCACCACCTCAGCATGGGACAACTACTGGTGGCCCACCACCCTCAGCAACCCCCCCACACCCACGTACCACACCCCGAACCTCGGCATCATACTCGACTCCTCCTTGACCATGACTCGACAGATCAACACCCTCCGCATCCTTCGCAAGACCTTCAAATGGATCCCCCCCCGAATCCAGAAAAACCGTCACCCACGCACTCATAACAAGCAGACTGGACTACGGAAATGCCCTCTATGCCGGAATCAACAAATCCCTGCTCAAAAAACTCTAGACCATCCAGAACACCGCTGCCAGACTCGTCCTCGGCATCCCATGACATGACCACATTACCCAGCACCTATGTGACCTCCACTGGCTCCCCGTAGAGAAGAGAGTAACGTTCAACCTACTCACTCGCCTAAAAATCCCTCCACAACACCGGACCCCAGTACCTCAGCAAAAGAGTCTCCTTCCACGTACCCAAGAGAAATCTCCGCTCCGCCGACCTTGCCCTCACCAAAACCCCACGCATCTGCTGAGCCAGAGCGGGCGGAAGAGTCTACTACATCGCAGCAAAGACCTGGAATGAGCTCCCGCTCAACATCAGACGTTCCCCCCTCTCTGCACACTTTCAGGAAGAGCCTCAAGACCTGGCTCTTTGGCTGAATTGGAGCTGCACGCCCTCCCCCCCAGCGTCTTGAGACCCTCACGGGTGAGTAGCGTGCTTCACAAATCCCTGATTGATTGATTGTGGCAGGCACCTTTGGGTGCCTGCCATCTGGTGCAGGGATGAACTGCACCTCCCTTTCCTCACTGGGAGCTTGTGTTTTGGCCGGTTTACAGCCATAATACGGGCTCCCATTTAGAAAAGGGACCATGCGACCGAACTGTGTTCGGTCGCATTGTAATCTGTCGGTCTGAACCGCCGACCGGGTGTCCCATGACCGAGTCAGTGTATAACCCCCAAAATCTTTAAAAAACAAACCGTTCTAATTAAATAAAAAAATTAAACAACTTAAAATTCTTTTAATTTAGTAGAAATTATTTTACACATTAAAAACATTAATAATTTAAATTATTATAATTTTAAATAAGCAAAACATATTAATATAAATTATAACAATATAAAATAAATTATAAAATGTAAAATGTAATACATATAATATTCCCACTACAATCTATACAAAACTACGCAAACTATTAGAGTAAATATATAAACAAATTTACTACGTCCTCTTCACGCAACGCAAAAATAATAAAACTGGGTAAAATTTACAAATCTCCCTCCAATTAATGTAACAGTAGTCAAAGTGTTGGATTGCAGATAGGTAATATTTACTATACCCATTCCAGCCAGTACAACAGTTGGGAAACTGTTGGATTGCGGAGGGCTAAAATGTACTATTCCCACTCCAATCAGTAGAACAGTAGGGAAAACGATGGATTGTGGAGGTGTAAAATTTGCTATTCCCACTCCAGTCATTACAACAGTAGGGAAAGTGTTGTATAGCGGAGGGGTTAAAATCTAGTATTCCCACTCCAGTCAGTACAACAATAGAGAAAGTTTTGGATTGAGGAGGGATAACATTTACTATTCCCACTCCAGTCAGTATAACAGTAAGGAAAGTGTTGGATTGGGGAGGGGTAAAATTAACTATTCCCACTCCAGTCAGTACAACAGTAGGGAAAGTGTTGGAGTGCGGAGGGGTAACATTTACTATTCCCATTCCAGTCAGTACAACAGTAGGGAAAGTGTTGGATTGCAGAGGTATCAAATTTACTATTCCCACTCCAGTCAGTGCAACATTAAAAACAAACAAAATACAATTATTTAAAAAACAAACTAAATAAAAAAAATATTAATATATGTTGAAAAATAAAATACAAATATATTAAATATAAAAATAAAAAAATTAAAAAACATATTACAATGTTGAATACATATCACAAATACCTATGAATATTATGATAAATGAAATACAATAATAATTTTCATACAAATAAATAAATAAATTTAATGTAGTTACTTCCCACCCTATAACCCCACAAAACTCACAACCTGCACCTAAAACTTAACTTTAAAAAAATAATATTTACACTATTAATATAAATATTTATCAACAAACTAATTATCATTAAATATTAATTAATGTACTTCCCACAATATACCCCCACAAAAAACACAACAACATACTCTTCCTAATTAATTATCAAATTAATAATTAATATTAATTAAAAAAGATTATGAATTACTTAAAATTAACTACTTCACACCCCATATATCTACAAACCCCACAACCCACATCTAAAATCTAAAAATAAAAATGCAATTGCACAATTAACATAATTATCAATTAAACAAATCTTATTAATTAAAAACTGAACATTAATTCATTAAAATTAATTAGCGTCCCATCCTTTACCCCTATAAACCCCACAACCCGCACCTAAAATTAAACTGAAAAAAAAATTAGTTACACAATTAAAATAATGATTTGTCAATTAAATAATTAATAGTATTTAAGAACTAATTATTAATTAATTAAAATTAATTTACTCCCCACCCTTTACCCCTATAAACCCCACAACCCACACCTAAAAATATTTTAAATAAACAATTAACATAATTAATTAGCAAATAATGAATATTAATTAACAACTAATTATTAATTAATTAAAAATAAATTACTTCCCACCCTTTACCACTATAAACCTCACAACCCGCACACACAATTTACATTAAAAACATTAATAGCACAATTAATCTAATTAAATATAAATTAAATAAATAATATTAAATAAAAAATACTCCATCATTTATTATAATGAAATTACTTCCCACCCTATACCCCAATAAACCCACAACCCGCTACAGAACTAAAAAACACAGAGGGGTCGATTCCGATTCGGGCCGGAAAAAGCACCGACCGACTCGGATCCGGAAAAAATACCGACCGACACGTACCAGTGGCGCCCGACACGCCAAGTACGATGCAAGCCGCGATAAATCCGACCGACACGTCAGGAAACCAAGCCGACCGACCGAGCCGCTCGGAAAATAGCAATCCGGCCGGAAAAACACGCGAATCCAACCGACCGACACGCACCCGGAACAAATCCGACCGAATCGTACCCGCCAACTCCAACCCGCAAAGTACGATGCAAGGCGCGAAAAACACGACCGAGTCGGACGGAGGACAAGCCGTACGACCGACACGCATACAAAACCGAGCCGAAGCAACACAATACACCGCGACCGACGCGTACGCAGCATACAAAACTGCACAAACACAGCGTTAACGAAACGGAAAACACCGTACGAGACCAATGCAGGGTCCGACTCGGTCACAAGAACGTTTCCAACATACACAAACAGCACAAAGGAAAAATCACCCAAAAAAAGGCCAAACAAGCAATTACCAAGCCAATAAATACTGGGGGGGGTGGGGACAGAGAACAAAGACACACCCACAACTCCACCTATATAAAGGACACAAATCACTACCATGAACCTTTGCAAATGCCATTCCACTACCAGCACCCAAGAGAAAGCAACCACACACCCACAGCTCGTCCCTCACACAAGCCACACACCAGCAGCACACCAACAAATACCTACCTCACATACACCCAGCACAACACACACCCACACACCCTCACCTGCACACCAACACACACATCACCCACCATCACCACCCATCACCATGCCCCCCAAGAAGAATCACAAGTTCCTAGATTGTGAATTGGAAGTCCTGGTAGACGAGATCCTCAGGGTAGAGCCACAGCTGTTTGGCACATTGGTCCAACAGACCCCCATGTCGCAGAAAACCAAGATGTGGGAGAGGATCATCAACAGGGTGAACGCCCAATCACCATGTCGGCGCACAAAGACCGACATCCAGAACAGGTGGTATGACGTGCGCAGGAGGGTACGGAAACTGCTGAAGCAAGATTACATCAACAGCCAACACACCGGCAGTGGCCCTCCTGCCAAGCCAATATACCTCAGGCCCTGGGAGGAGAAGGTGCGGGCCATCCTACCGCCAGTGAGCATATATGGACTAGAGGACATCCCAGAGCCTGGTGAGTACACAACAAATGTACACAATATACTGCCACAAAACACACACACATCACTGTCAAGGGAGAGTCAAACCATGCACTCATAGCAATTACACAGCAACTAGAACAGAATCATCCCAAAATGTGTATGTCAGTCAGATAAACACAACACATGCCATCAAAAAAGTCACATCCAACTGTGCCAACACATGTACAAGCACAACCACAACTACAGCTAGGCAGTGGCACAAATAGAACTAACACACACATCCACACATGTAGCCACCACAACAACACCAACACACAGTGAAGACCACTCAAAGGAAGGAATTCTGTGTATGCTGGCCAAGTCAGTGTAGCCAATAGCATCATGGGAGTCGCAGTCACACATATTGCCCCCCCACAACTGTCCCATCAACACCACCATGAACCATGCGCACATCACAGGGAGTGGAGAAGGACTCACAAGATGGCTGACACTGGCTACTGCTGTGGGGAGCACAAGGCCCTGCTGGCAACTGTGCACCAACAAACAGCAGGACACCACTGACTGACATCCTGAGAGACAACTTCCACTCCCTGCAATGCAAGCACGTTCCATGGTGGGATATCTGGCTGGCTGGGTGGGAAGGGGGACTTGCAGCACTGACCATAGTCACCAGCACCTCCCCTCACACCCCCCCAACACAAACTCCACAGTACCCACCTGGTAGAATGCAATGCCCTCCATCCTAACACAAGATCCCACAAAGCACCACCACCCTGGCTTATGTTGTGTGAAGCACAGGGACACTCTTGGGACTCTTAGCCAAACAACTGCCAGGACAACACTCCCAGCCATCCTGTCAGCACAGCCAGCCCACCCCACAGGGAAGCAGAGTCAAAAGGAAGGAAGCATGGGCATGCTGGGAAGGGGGTGGAGGCAATAGCATGATGGGAGTCGTAGTCACAGACATTGCTCAGCCTCACAACTGGCCCATCAACACCACCCTGAACCATGCTCACATCACAGGGAGTGGAGAAGGACTCACAAGATGGCTGACACTGGCTACTGCTGTGGGGAGCACAAGGCCCTGCTGCCAACTGTGCACCAACAAACAGCAGGACACCACTGACTGACATCCTGAGAGACAACTTCCACTCCCTGCAATGCAAGCACGTTCCATGGTGGGATATCTGGCTGGCTGGGTGGGAAGGGGGACTTGCAGCACTGACCATAGTCACCAGCACCTCCCCTCACACCCCCCCAACACAAACTCCACAGTACCCACCTGGTAGAATGCAATGCCCTCCATCCTAACACAAGATCCCACAAAGCACCACCACCCTGGCTTATGTTGTGTGAAGCACAGGGACACTCTTGGGACTCTTAGCCAAACAACTGCCAGGACAACACTCCCAGCCATCCTGTCAGCACAGCCAGCCCACCCCACAGGGAAGCAGAGTCAAAAGGAAGGAAGCATGGGCATGCTGGGAAGGGGGTGGAGGCAATAGCATGATGGGAGTCGTAGTCACAGACATTGCTCAGCCTCACAACTGGCCCATCAACACCACCCTGAACCATGCTCACATCACAGGGAGTGGAGAAGGACTCACAAGATGGCTGACACTGGCTACTGCTGTGGGGAGCACAAGGCCCTGCTGCCAACTGTGCACCAACAAACAGCAGGACACCACTGACTGACATCCTGAGAGACAACTTCCACTCCCTGCAATGCAAGCACGTTCCATGGTGGGATATCTGGCTGGCTGGGTGGGAAGGGGGACTTGCAGCACTGACCATAGTCACCAGCACCTCCCCTCACCCCCCCCAACACAAACTCCACAGTACCCACCTGGTAGAATGCAATGCCCTCCATCCTAACACAAGATCCCACAAAGCACCACCACCCTGGCTTATGTTGTGTGAAGCACAGGGACACTCTTGGGACTCTTAGCCAAACAACTGCCAGGACAACACTCCCAGCCATCCTGTCAGCACAGCCAGCCCACCCCACAGGGAAGCAGAGTCAAAAGGAAGGAAGCATGGGCATGCTGGGAAGGGGGTGGAGGCAATAGCATGATGGGAGTCGTAGTCACAGACATTGCTCAGCCTCACAACTGGCCCATCAACACCACCCTGAACCATGCTCACATCACAGGGAGTGGAGAAGGACTCACAAGATGGCTGACACTGGCTACTGCTGTGGGGAGCACAAGGCCCTGCTGCCAACTGTGCACCAACAAACAGCAGGACACCACTGACTGACATCCTGAGAGACAACTTCCACTCCCTGCAATGCAAGCACGTTCCATGGTGGGATATCTGGCTGGCTGGGTGGGAAGGGGGACTTGCAGCACTGACCATAGTCACCAGCACCTCCCCTCACACCCCCCCAACACAAACTCCACAGTACCCACCTGGTAGAATGCAATGCCCTCCATCCTAACACAAGATCCCACAAAGCACCACCACCCTGGCTTATGTTGTGTGAAGCACAGGGACACTCTTGGGACTCTTAGCCAAACAACTGCCAGGACAACACTCCCAGCCATCCTGTCAGCACAGCCAGCCCACCCCACAGGGTAGCAGAGTCAAAAGGAAGGAAGCATGGGCATGCTGGGAAGGGGGGTGGAGGCAATAGCATGATGGGAGTCATAGTCACAGACATTGCTCAGCCTCACAACTGGCCCATCAACACCACCCTGAACCATGCTCACATCACAGGGAGTGGAGAAGGACTCACAAGATGGCTGACACTGGCTACTGCTGTGGGGAGCACAAGGCCCTGCTGCCAACTGTGCACCAACAAACAGCAGGACACCACTGACTGACATCCTGAGAGACAACTTACACTCCCTGCAATGCAAGCACGTTCCATGGTGGGATAACTGACTGGCTGGCTGGGTGGGTGGGAAGGAGGTCTGGCTGTCAACCAAACACAATCAATGCAGACCATGTTCACACCCCAGAGAATACATAGAAATGCCCAAATAATGCAGGACAATGTGCCACACCAATATCAACCCCTGACTGTGACGACTTAGGACAATACAATGTACAGGCCCGCACCCCGAGGCACAGTCACAACTGTCAGGTGTGTCAACCACTGATGCCTGCAGAAACATGACATACATTGTTTGTGTCTCCCAAAAACAGGTGATGATAGGGACACAGCAGCAGACGCTGAGGAGTCCCAGTCCCAGGCTCAAGAGGATGCCGAGCTCACTGGCGTCGTACAGCCTCTGTCCTCCTCGGACGATGAACAACCTGGCACATCCGGTGCAAGTCAACATGCTGCACCAGCAGGACCACCAGCTGCAGCACCAGCAGGTCCACCAGCTGCACCCCCTGCACCCACCCCTCCAACGACTGTCACCACGAATACCATCCCTGCCGACATGGACAGAATAAGGAACAACACCAGCGCAGTGACCCTGGACCAACCTGGGGCCATGGACACCACCACCACCACCAACCCCCAAGGTGGACCAGGGTTATCTGTGCGTGCAACTGCACACACTGCACATGTCAGCAGGGGTGGTGGGAGGGGTGGGAGACAGAGGTCGCTGCTTGCAGACGTTGCTGGTGTGCATGAAGACCCACAACTGGTACGCATAGCTGATGCGTACCAGTCCAGCACCGGAGAGCTCAGCCAGGTAGTGGGGCTCCTCAGAGACATCAAACAGCAGCAGGCTGCCCATCATGCCCGCTTGGACTCCCACATGTCCCAAGTGGAGTCACACATGTCACGTGTGGACTCCCACATGTCACGTGTGGACTCCCACATGACCCGCGTGGAGTCCAAGTGGGATGTACTACATGAGATGACGGCGGTGCACAGGGACATTTTACAATGCCTCCGCCAGATGAACAGCAACCAGTCCACACCTCCCTGTGTGCCAACAACATCTGGTACCGAACAAACTGCAACTGCCACAGGGAGGGAGGAGGACTCTGGCGGAGAGTCCCCTGCACCGCAGCAGCCTGCACTTGAGGCCCCCCCCAAGAAGAGGGGTCGTCCGAGGAGGGGAAAGTGAGAGGCTGATGGCCAAGCGCAACTCCCAGGAAGCCTGAACCTGTTCTGGATTTTCGCCTTTGTGCACAGACTGTTCACCCTGTTGATGGCAACACTACTCCCACACATTGCATGGGGAGTACAAGTTGGAACAATGTGTCAGACAACTGTGGCCCCGATACTGGGGATCCTGTCTACCTGGACTTTCTATTCATCTAGGAACTTGGGATTGCAAGATTCATGTACAGCACAATCCATCCTATGCACTATTATCACAATAAACACACTAATACACCATACTTGCCTCTGTCGTGATTCCAACGTGGGTGCTGTTATGGGGATGATGAACTGCAAAATTACACAGTGTATGCGAACTGCAACAGCAAGGACAACACAGGCATGTGAGTACAGGCAACGTGACACATATGAGGGAGACACACCACCAGGGCTACACAACACATACACATCTAGGCCATCTGACTCATTGCCTACACTGATGTTGCCAGGGAAGACGGTGCAATGCACAGACACCACACCCATTCCCAGTTGTAGTCAAGTAGCCCACAGGTGCAGTAAGCAAATGGCACTCAAATGTGTGACCACAGACAACGCACATCACTAAGTGAAGCACAGGTTTATTACACAGTAGCAACATGCCGTAACCACTACAGATGCAAGGTAACCCCACCTGGTAGCGGGCACACAGTCAACAACTGTAGACAGAAGGAAGTCCATGGGTGTGGCGCACATCACCTGTAGGGACACAACAGCTACCAGCCTGGATGTGCAATCACGTCGTCGGTGGACACAGTTGACCAAACGAATCTGAAAGTACCCTGTGAAGGACAGAAATGACACACAGTCAAAAGCAATGCAGTACAGGACAGAACAGCAAAACTCATGCACAATACATGTTACAAGATACCCACCCAGAACCAAGTTAGCATGTCAACACTGTTGGGGAGTACAGCCCACCTGTCACCACACATCGCAACACACATCCTGTCAAGTAGCCCATGGACACACTCCAACAGCACCAGAGCACCACCCACACATCATGCCAACTCACATCATTCACATGACACCTCAGGATACTCACATTCAGCTAAAGAAGTTGGTGATGAGCTGTGTGCGGACATCACCATCACCATCATCATCATCATCATCGTCACTGGCATCGTGGTCCAGGCCAGGATCCTCCACAGGTGGCGGATGTTGGTCATCGTCATCCTGGATGAGAGGCAACTCCTTCCGCACTGCCAGGTTGTGGAGCATGCAGCAGACGATGATAATCTTGCACACTTTCGCAGGGGCATATGGGAGGGACCCTCCGGTCTTGTCCAGGCAGCGGAAGCGGCTCTTCAGGAGACCAAAGGTCCGCTCAATCACTCTCCTGGTCCGACCATGTGCCTCATTGTAGCGCATCTGGGCAGGTGTCACAGGGTTCCTGAGGGGTGTCAGCAACCACGGCATGTTGGGGTATCCCGAGTCACCTACGGACAGACAAGTGCACATCAGCTGACTTGGAAAAGTGGGCGGAATACCACAGATCAGATCACACACAATGGCACAAAGTCAGTACACACCGACAAGCCAGGCACGCTGGTTCTGCATCTGTGCCATCAACCTGGGGATGCGACTACTCCTCATCACAAAGGCATCGTGTGCTGAACCAGGGAAACGGGCACACACGTGTGTGATGGTCATGTCTGCAAGACACACCACCAGTGCATTGACCGAGTGGTAGTGCTTGCGGTTCCTGTAGGCCTGCTCCTGGGCCTGTGGTGGTACCAAAGCCACATGTGTCCCATCAATGGAGCCAATGACATGCGGCATCCTCCCCAGGGCATAAAAGTCACTCTTCACGTCAGTGAGTCGTCGCAGTCTAGGGAAATAGATGTACCGGTTCAGGAAGAGCAACATTGCCGCCAAAACATCGCGGAGCACACGGCTGAACATGGTCTGTGACATCCCACCAGCAGACGCCACAGTATGTTGGAAGGTACCGGTGGCAAAGAAGTGTAGGGCTGCCATCACCTTCACCTTGGGGGTCAGCGCTGTAGGATACGGCCGGCCAGGCTGCAAATGTGGGGACAACTGCACTGCAAAATCCTCAATCAGCTGCCTGGTGAAGCGGTACCGTCGGATGCTGTCCCGTTCCACCATCGTTGCCAGGTCTGGGAATGGCCGATGGACAGCAGGAGCCCTGCAGTGCAGAGGAGAAGTAAGCAAGATCGTCAGTCACCCCACATATGCGGCATTGAACACACTCAAGATCCCAACATACATCATCATGAGGCACAACTACATGAAGTGTGCAGTACCGGAACGACATTTATGGTACATACATGGCCAACATCTGTCAACACGGTCCTACAGGTGGCATCAATTTGTCCCAGGTTGGCCCATTGGATATCATGATGCTGTGTCACAGTCACCCCCCAGTGACATGTGAGGACAGATGTGCCCCAGGCACCACAGCTCAACGACAGGCACATTCCCAGGGACCCTGTAATGCCACATGGACACTGGCATCACCTGGAGTATCATGTGTACACCACAACAAAACAAACATGACCCCCACAGGTAGTGGCCACACTTGCCATGGCAGGAGAGCCATGGACGTCTGTGACACACACGCACAACATCAGAGTCCATGCACACACAACGTGGATGTGGAGACTGTCTCCCATTGTGCACATGAAATCAGAGACATTGTAAACACTACATGCACAAAGACTGTGGAGGGCCATCACTATTGTGCCACTGGGACACCCTGGCTCAAACATACCGTCCCACATGGGACTCACGGGGTATGTGACATGACATACACAAACACCACTGTGAAATGTGACCATGGCACATGCACAGATATGAACAGTTGCACATCACAGTGGTCACGTACACGTAACACCCATGATCCTGTCCCCATGAACACGTGCACAGCCTGGGGGTGGCTGCCCACAGGTGACACCCACAGGACAACATGTACACCAACATACACACAATAGGAAATGCAGCCTTACATGCCTTATGATAAGGTTTGGACAGGCTGTCGTGATGTAGGTGTGCCCCTCACTCCCTGGGAGCTATCTGTGGCTGGCATATGTCCATCTGAGACAGGCATGCTGACATATGCCAGTCACATGTACAGTGATGCGTTGTACTGCAATGGACCGATCGGTGCCTCCGGCCGGCCCATTGCATTCAATGTGTGCGGGTACGCGTTGTACCCCTGTGCGCGTTGAACAGCAATGGACCGATCGGTGCCTCCGGCCGGCCCATTGCTTTCAATGTGTGCGGGTACGCGTTGTACCCCTGTGCGCGTTGAACTGCAATGGACCGATCGGTGCCTCCGGCCGGCCCATTGCTTTCAATGTGTGCGGGTACGCGTTGTACCCCTGTGCGCGTTGAACTGCAATGGACCGATCGGTGCCTCCGGCCGGCCCATTGCTTTCAATGTGTGCGGGTACGCGTTGTACCCCTGTGCGCGTTGAACTGCAATGGACCGATCGGTGCCTCCGGCCGGCCCATTGCTTTCAATGTGTGCGGGTACGCGTTGTACCCCTGTGCGCGTTGAACTGCAATGGACCGATCGGTGCCTCCGGCCGGCCCATTGCATTCAATGTGTGCGGGTACGCGTTGTACCCCTGTGCGCGTTGAACTGCAATGGACCGATCGGTGCCTCCGGCCGGCCCATTGCTTTCAATGTGTGCGGGTACGCGTTGTACCCCTGTGCGCGTTGAACTGCAATGGACCGATCGGTGCCTCCGGCCGGCCCATTGCATTCAATGTGTGCGGGTACGCGTTGTACCCCTGTGCGCGTTGTACCGCAATGGACCGATCGGTGCGCACCCATTGACAATGGGCTTGCCTGGCAACGGACGCGTTTTCGAATATTCGAACGAGTCGGTTGCTGGAAAATCAGTTGGTCACCCACAACAATGTTGCAAAATCATGTATGTCATGAAGTTGAAATTTTGAAGGATGCTGTGGGCGTGTTTTGGTGCTGCTATTCCATGGATTGGCCAGATTCAGAAGATGCAAACGACTTGGACCTATCACTTTGGACACAAGGGACAGTATCTGCCTCTCCAGCACATATATATTGCTGCCTGTTCCCCTGAGAGCCCACTTGCCTGCACTACATGCTCCAGGACGACATCTGCCACTGCACTGCTGCTGTCTCTGCCCCTCTGGACCCTGCAATGGCACGTACTGTGGAGAGAGCCCCAGCCTTCAGCCTTGAAGAGAACCAGGCCCTGCTGGACAGCCTACTTCCACAGTACAGCAAGCTGTATGGGACACCAGGGGAGCAGGTGAGTGTTCTGTGCACTGCCTTTCTGAATGTGCATTTTGTCTGACTAGCAAGGCTGAGAGTCAGCACGCCACTGGCTAGCAGGCTCACTGAGTAGTTGTCACCCCCCATAGTGTGTGGTGACTTGCACTGGACAGGTATGGTGCAGTGACAGTGCTTCTGAACAGGGTTTTACTCCCCATGCTATGATACCATGTAGTGACTTCTGGAAAACTGTCCATGGGCAGCCGTGCACTGCCTGTGTACACCATGTGCCCCTGTGATTGCGACATGTATATGCAACTGTGTCATGCACGGATATGTTGCATGTGTAGTAATGGCCTTATCACTTTGTCATCCTGACAGGCTTCTGCCCATCGGAAGCATGAGATATGGAAGGACATCGTCCGGGCTGTCCGGTCCGTGGGGGTCTACAAGCGCCGGATCCGCAACTGCCAAAAGAGGTGGCAGGACCTTCGGGGCTGGACCCGGAGGATTGCACGGGTCCAGCTGAAGCTGTCGCCTCCTCGCAGGAGGGGCGGAACACGGACCCTGACCCCCACATGCTCAGGATCCTGGCGGTGGTCTTTCCAGACCTGGATGGGCAGCTGAAGGCCAGAGAGCAGCAAGGAGGGGGTGAGTCAAAGACTGCACTGTGTACTCTGTCTAACATGCTATGTGCCCTCCTCGGGCCTGGTTAAACTGCCACAGTACAGCAGTCATGTTGTCCAGGAGCCATGTCCCTCTATTGTGCACTGCCCACTCCTCATCTGATACCCAGGTGTGGCCCTTACATGCAGGGAATTCTGTCACTTAGGACTGTGTCCTTGCAGTTTGCTTGACTCAAGGTGGGAGACAGCATCTGTTTCCCTGACTCTGTGGTGGGCATCATGGGTGGGTCCATTGCTTACACAATGCCTGTATTCTGACATGTATTCAGCGTGTTACTTTGATCTGTGGTCCAATTGCTGAGCTGATCCACCACATGTGGCTGGGGTACCTGGCACACACCCATGCTGCGGGTGGGAACAATGTTTGGGCCCCAGGAGTATGTATATGACGTGTGTCACACATACTTAGCCAGCTGCCTACAGTCCAGGGCTCATCCCTCATTCATGTGGGGCTGGACAGTCATGCCTACTCCAGGCCATACAATACACTCTGTACTCCCACTCCCGTGTATCAGCGGACACATTGTGCACAGTGATTTGACCCCTCAGGTGTCTGCCTCTGTGTCAGTGTGCTGTAGATTAGTCGCCAGGACTGCTGTGGAGTTTCTTGGTAGGGGCTCAGCATGCCACTGGAGATGTGACCATAGGAGACGATACTTGTGTGACACATAGGTGTCTGATCAGCTGCCCATGCAGACTGGGGCATGTAAATGTGAAGTTCAGGCAGCTGTTCCCCATGCATAGCAGAGTGTGAGGGGCTCAGGTTCAGAGGGTAGTGTCACAGGTCTCCCATATGTCCAATAGGTATGACCTGGACAGATGAGGGTTAAGAGGATGTGTTGTGGGGGGATGTACATGTGCACTTGTGCAGCTCCTGGACTTGCATTCCCCATGACCTACTATTGTGACACAGTGCAGAGTGTTGTTGTCTGGCTGCAAGTCATACATCACTGAGACAGTGATGTATGACTTTGCAGGCATGCCTCCGCCATGGCATGTGTCTACTGATTGGTGAGCCTGCAGGGGAGTGACATGTGCTACATGCACACCATAGTGGCGCTGGCTATCAGGACATGGGTGCATCATGGTGTCTGTCGCTGGTATGCATCACATGCATTTCCTATTTGACTCTGGGCATCCCTTTCATCCGGAAACCTGTACTGACTCAGTGGCAAGAGCTGTGATGTGTCCACACCGTGTCCTCTGCACTGTCCAACTACTGTGTACTTGGTGCATGTGTCAACACTGGGGTGTTGCAATCCAACAGACACCAGACAGATGGGTGCAAGGCCATGTGGGATGTGAGTGCCATGCTTGGCATCAGACTGACAATTGACTTCTCCTGTTCAGTTAGGGCACTTTTAGCAATGTACAACTGATGATGCCAGGGCTTGCTCTGTGATGTGCTGTGCTCACAGTGGTGTGTGCGTTATGTGCAGGTGACTGATGTCTGTCTGTATCCCCATTGTTTGCAGATACATCCACGGCCACGGAAGGGGACAGCTCCACGGACCAGGAGGAGCCGGAGAGCCAGACTGGGTCAGCAGCCGAGGAGTGGTCGGAGGGACCCAGTGGCACGGAGGGCGAGGGAGCCACACCGAGGAGTCCTCAGCAGCATCCACCTCAGCTGAGGACCAGAGCAACTCGGAGGATGACTCCCTTGTGGAGGCGGGTGTCAGCAGCCACCACACCCCAGCTAGTGTTGCTGTCCCCGCCACCACCAGCACCACCACCGCCCTCCCATCGGCTCCCATTCCCCAGGTCCGTGGAGGCTCCCATGTCCGGGAGCGTGTTTCCTTTGGGCCAGGCACCGCACCCCCTGCCCCTGTGTCCCCTGCTGCCCTGAGTGAGGAGTCTGTGTACCTCCTTCGCCAGCTCCATGTAGGGCAGACAGCCATGCTGAGTGTCCTCCATGCGCACACCGCGCTGTTGACTCAGCTGGTGTCGTTCATGGAGGGCATCTCATCGGGCATGTCTGACCTACAGAGGGGCAATAGGTCCATGGACTCCTCCCTGACGGCAGCAGTGTCCCTCCTCAAACGGTCCCTCACCCCTCCTGCCTCTGCTCCATCCACACTCCCCAGCACCTTACCCGTCCCAAGCACACACACACCGGCACAGGCACACACCAGCACACACACATCCAGCACACTGACACACACGCCAATGACAAAACGCACACGCACGCACATTCAGGGGACTGAAGCCAGACTCACAGGGGATGGGGCCCTGGAACACACACACGCATCCACATGCACTGCGCAGTCCTCAGTTCCCTCTCCCTCCAAAGCACCCTCCCTTGCCTCACATGCAACCCCAAAGTCACAGCAGCTCTTCCTCTGTGACCTCGGCCTCTTCCCCACCGATGAAGCTGCTCCAGCATCCCGGGGGAAGAGGAAGCCCACCCACACGGAGCAGAGTGCCCCTCGCCCCCGGACACCCTCCCCAGGCGCAGACGGACTGAGGCCCCCACCCGCAAGTCCCCCGGAGTGGTAAGAGCAAGACCCCGCCACCGCCCTGCAGCTCAGGCACAAGGTCTCCGTCCTCCATCCCTCAGGCCCCCACTGCACAGGTGCCCCCACCACACCCTGCCCCAGGTTCCCCCACCCACAGATATACCATCCCCAAGATGCTCCGGCCTTCTCCCCTGCCACTTGCTCTCCCAGCACCACACCCCCGCTGCGCTTGTCTGTGCCACTGATGTGGTGAGGGTGTCCTCCCCTCTGTCCAACCCACCTTGCCTGTTCCCCATTCTCCTCCCCTGGAGGTAGGCACTGCAGTGGAGTCCACTACCGCCCTGTCTGACTTGGGCACTGCAGTGGCGGACCTGTCCACCCCATCTGCAGGGTCCACTGCAGTTGTGCCGGCACCCACGACATCTGAGTCATGCCCCCAGTTGTGCCGGCACACACCATGTCAGACACCTCCACTGCAGTTGTCAGTGGCTCTCCAGCACCCACCACCCCTTCCCTGACTCCCCTGGTGAGCCCTGATCCTGTCCCTGCGGTGCCTGGCCTGCCCCCCGGTTGCCCCTCCTAGTGGATTGTCCCTGGTTTTGTGCAGGCATGCGTAGGGTGACATCTGCCAGTGTCACCCTGTTTGAACTTTGACAATGGACTGGCCATTGGCCTTTGCTCTAATTTCTTCTGGACGTCGTTATCAAACAACACATATGCTGAATAAAGCAACTTTCTTTTCTCTAGTGCTCATGTTTCAGATGTACATGTTGTTGGTGCAGCTAACCATGCCCTTGCTGCAGTGATGGTGATATCTGGTATCATGATTATGAAGTGTTACTGTGCAGGAACCCATGTGGTCCAGGGGGAATGTGTCCTATCATGTGGTGTATCCATGTCATCAATAGCAGCATCTGAGGGTGTCATGTGTTCAGTATTTGGCAATGGGTTTCCTACTTACATTGGCAATTTCATATCTGTGGCTTCCACCCCTGCACATCTGTTGTGCCTGCCATCGTTGCATTTGTCTACTTCCCTGACCGTGTTGCCATCTCCAGTGGACATGCAGGTTTGGGCATCAATGGGGAGGGACTCATCCGTGTAGTCAGTGCAACATTGCTATACAAGTGTGTTGGATCTGTGCTGATGATTCCGTTGGCACATCCATGACCAGGCTGATGTGATGGGAGCCCTCATTTGGTGCTAATTGTTGATTGTGTGACCAAGTGCTCAGCTGACATGATGGGGCCCTACTGAGGCAACATATGGCACAGCTTTCCTCACACAGGAGTGGAGTCCCCTCATGGCAGTGTGTACACGTGTGACATTGCCTGCGCCCAAGGTGTGTGTTGTATGTGCATGTCTGTGTGTTCACTTTCATTCATCTGCGCATGCTGTGATCCCTAGTGTTGTACCTGTTTGTGATGCTTGCTGACTTGAGCTATGTTCCCCCAAATTCTTCTCCCTGTGTTCTCTGTGATGTGGGTGCATGGCACATTACTGGTCATCAGGGTGTCACCCATAGGTGTGTTTGCTGTCAGGGCTGAGTTTGTGTGCAGACGCAGATGGGTCACAGTCAGGTTTCCCCTTGGCACTTGTTGTTTGCCCCTGTCATGTGATTTCCAGTTTGTGTTATCTTTCAGTGATTGTGACACGTTGTGTGTGTGACTGCTGGCACTCCTCAGGGTCCGGGCTGCAATGTTGGTTGTTGTCTATGTGTGTTCTTTGTGGGTGACCTTGGCTTCTTCATTGGTGTGTGACTGTGGCTGGGATCCCATTGGTTGGTGTGGTATTGCCGTCATGTCCATGTACAGCGTAGTGTGCAGTGTGTCAGACATTCAGGAGTCTTGTTGAGTGTCCATGTGTGATGTGTTTCTACACCTTGGTTCCCACCCACCACCCTGGAATAGTCATGGGTGCATGTGCAATGTCACCAGTGCATGTGTACTTCACTGCTGCACATTGTTGGAGGTCGAGGGGTGTGGTGTTGAGTGTGTGCAGATGAGAGTTGTTGCACGGCTAGGCCCCTGCCTCCATGTTGGCCTTGGCTTACTGGCCATGCTGATTGATTTGTGCTTGTGTAGGTGTGATGGTAGTTTGTTGCTCAGGACACCTGACTGTGGTTCACAGTGTGAACGACATTTAGCTTTGTCATCACAGTGGTATTTTTATTCAGCCCAGGGTCACCACATTGTGGGGGCCCTGGGGGTGGTGCTGTGGTGTGTCTGTGACTTGCTGTGTCAGTTGTTGTTCCTACGTGCCTGTGTGACATGTGTGTTTTGTGCTCCCTCTCACCTGACAATGCCTGCTTGCCCACATAGGGGATTTGGATCCATGAGTTACCTTAGTGTGGCAGTGTATGCACATCTGTATGATTGGTATTCAGCTCTCCTCATGTGTTGTGTGGTTGCCTGGGGACACTGGCACCCCCACCCCTCACCTGCTGTGTATGATGACAGTGTTGGTCTGCCTGTTTGTGTTTGTGCATCTGCACCACTGCATTGGCATATCTTGGGTGTGCCATTGGCTGTATGTTGTTTGGTGTGTTTCCCCTGCTGTCCCTGGGACTCATAGGTCATCGGTCAGCACAGTGATCATGGTTTGTGTGTCCCATTGCTGCCATGGTATGGTATCTGTTCACCTCACATCTGCTGTCTCCACAGGGTATCTGCATTTGTGTGCCCATTGGTGCAAATATGTGGTTCTGCATTCTGATGGTCACTTCTGTCATTGTGTCATTGATGACTGTTGACGGTCTCAGCCCCCATGGGTGTTGTTTGTCTGCACATGGCCAAAGGAATGTTTCATTTGCACTGCAGTATTTGGCTCCCCCAATTTATGTTGCAATGGGACACATACACTACTTTGCCACGGATGAGTTTTTGGTTCTGTGACCAGGAATGATCCATGCAGTTTGGCAGTTGCAGCTCTTTCTTTGTCAACAATTACCTTTTGGTCACTGTGATGATGAGGGTGTAGACCCCATTGCCACAATGGTCAAAATGTGCTTCAGCTATGGACCCCACACTTGCCTTTTGGTCACTGTGATGATGGGGGTTTAGACCCCATTGCCACAATGGTCAAAATGTGCTTCAGCTATGGACCCCACACTTGCCTTTTGGTCACTGTGATGATGGGGGTTTAGACCCCATTGCCACAATGGTCAAAATGTGCTTCAGCTATGGACCCCACACTTGCCTTTTGGTCACTGTGATGATGGGGGTTTAGACCCCATTGCCACAATGGTCAAAATGTGCTTCAGCTATGGACCCCACACTTACCTTTTGGTCACTGTGATGATGGGGGTTTAGGCCCCATTGCCACAATGGTCATGGGCTGCTTGCATTGTGGGTGCCACACACATATATGTGTGGCACATGTGCTAGGGGGTCACATTGTATGTTGAAAGTCATGTTCGGTGTTGTAGGCATTTGACACAGCCTACACACGCTTGTCATGGTGGTGGGGGATGTCTTAATCTTGCATTCCCTAGGTTGTGGTGTGCTTGTTGTGTCATGCATTGTCCATCCTATGAGTGGGGGTGGTAGTAGTGGTAGGCATCCAGCCCCCCTGGCTAAGGGTGGTAGTAGTGGTAGGCATCCTGCCCCCTGGCTAAGGGTGGTAGTAGTGGTAGGCATCCTGCCCCCCTGGGTGAGGGTGGTAGTAGTGGTAGGCATCCTGCCCCCGTGGGTGAGGGTGGTAGTAGTGGTAGGCATCCTGCCCCCTGGCTAAGGGTGGTAGTAGTGGTGGGCATCCTGCCCCCCTGGCTAAGGGTGGTAGTAGTGGTAGGCATCCTGCCCCCGTGGGTGAGGGTGGTAGTAGTGGTGGGCATCCTGCCCCCTGGCTAAGGGTGGTAGTAGTGGTAGGCATCCTGCCCCCCTGGGTGAGGGTGGTAGTAGTGGTAGGCATCCAGCCCCCTGGCTAAGGGTGGTAGTAGTGGTAGGCATCCAGCCCCCCTGGCTAAGGGTGGTAGTAGTGGTAGGCATCCTGCCCCCCTGGGTGAGGGTGGTAGTAGTGGTAGGCATCCTGCCCCCCTGGCTAAGGGTGGTAGTAGTGGTAGGCATCCTGCCCCCTGGCTAAGGGTGGTAGTAGTGGTAGGCATCCTGCCCCCGTGGGTGAGGGTGGTAGTAGTGGTGGGCATCCTGCCCCCTGGCTAAGGGTGGTAGTAGTGGTAGGCATCCTGCCCCCTGGCTAAGGGTGGTAGTAGTGGTGGGCATCCTGCCCCCTGGCTAAGGGTGGTAGTAGTGGTAGGCATCCTGCCCCCGTGGGTGAGGGTGGTAGTAGTGGTGGGCATCCTGCCCCCTGGCTAAGGGTGGTAGTAGTGGTGGGCATCCTGCCCCCCTGGCTAAGGGTGGTAGTAGTGGTAGGCATCCTGCCCCCGTGGGTGAGGGTGGTAGTAGTGGTGGGCATCCTGCCCCCTGGCTAAGGGTGGTAGTAGTGGTAGGCATCCTGCCCCCCTGGGTGAGGGTGGTAGTAGTGGTAGGCATCCTGCCCCCGTGGGTGAGGGTGGTAGTAGTGGTGGGCATCCTGCCCCCTGGCTAAGGGTGGTAGTAGTGGTGGGCATCCTGCCCCCCTGGCTAAGGGTGGTAGTAGTGGTAGGCATCCTGCCCCCCTGGGTGAGGGTGGTAGTAGTGGTAGGCATCCTGCCCCCCGTGGGTGAGGGTGGTAGTAGTGGTGGGCATCCTGCCCCCTGGCTAAGGGTGGTAGTAGTGGTGGGCATCCTGCCCCCTGGCTAAGGGTGGTAGTAGTGGTAGGCATCCTGCCCCCGTGGGTGAGGGTGGTAGTAGTGGTGGGCATCCTGCCCCCTGGCTAAGGGTGGTAGTAGTGGTAGGCATCCTGCCCCCCTGGGTGAGGGTGGTAGTAGTGGTAGGCATCCAGCCCCCCTGGCTAAGGGTGGTAGTAGTGGTAGGCATTCAGCCCCCTGGCTAAGGGTGGTAGTAGTGGTAGGCATCCTGCCCCCCTGGGTGAGGGTGGTAGTAGTGGTAGGCATCCTGCCCCCGTGGGTGAGGGTGGTAGTAGTGGTGGGCATCCTGCCCCCTGGCTAAGGGTGGTAGTAGTGGTGGGCATCCTGCCCCCTGGCTAAGGGTGGTAGTAGTGGTAGGCATCCTGCCCCCCTGGGTGAGGGTGGTAGTAGTGGTGGGCATCCAGCCCCCTGGCTAAGGGTGGTAGTAGTGGTAGGCATTCAGCCCCCCTGGCTAAGGGTGGTAGTAGTGGTAGGCATCCTGCCCCCTGGGTGAGGGTGGTAGTAGTGGTAGGCATCCTGCCCCCTGGGTGAGGGTGGTAGTAGTGGTGGGCATCCAGCCCCCTGGCTAAGGGTGGTAGTAGTGGTAGGCATCCTGCCCCCTGGGTGAGGGTGGTAGTAGTGGTAGGCATCCTGCCCCCCGTGGGTGAGGGTGGTAGTAGTGGTGGGCATCCTGCCCCCTGGCTAAGGGTGGTAGTAGTGGTGGGCATCCTGCCCCCTGGCTAAGGGTGGTAGTAGTGGTAGGCATCCTGCCCCCCGTGGGTGAGGGTGGTAGTAGTGGTGGGCATCCTGCCCCCTGGCTAAGGGTGGTAGTAGTGGTAGGCATCCTGCCCCCTGGGTGAGGGTGGTAGTAGTGGTAGGCATCCAGCCCCCCTGGCTAAGGGTGGTAGTAGTGGTAGGCATTCAGCCCCCTGGCTAAGGGTGGTAGTAGTGGTAGGCATCCTGCCCCCCTGGGTGAGGGTGGTAGTAGTGGTAGGCATCCTGCCCCCGTGGGTGAGGGTGGTAGTAGTGGTGGGCATCCTGCCCCCTGGCTAAGGGTGGTAGTAGTGGTAGGCATCCTGCCCCCGTGGGTGAGGGTGGTAGTAGTGGTGGGCATCCTGCCCCCTGGCTAAGGGTGGTAGTAGTGGTAGGCATCCTGCCCCCGTGGGTGAGGGTGGTAGTAGTGGTGGGCATCCTGCCCCCTGGCTAAGGGTGGTAGTAGTGGTAGGCATCCTGCCCCCCTGGGTGAGGGTGGTAGTAGTGGTAGGCATCCTGCCCCCGTGGGTGAGGGTGGTAGTAGTGGTGGGCATCCTGCCCCCTGGCTAAGGGTGGTAGTAGTGGTAGGCATCCTGCCCCCTGGCTAAGGGTGGTAGTAGTGGTAGGCATCCAGCCCCCTCTGGGTTGGGGTGGTGGCGCGCATTCAGGCCCCTGTGTGCATATGTGGCATTGGTGATGGGCATCCCGCCCCTATGGTGCTGCTGTTGCTGGTGTAAGTATATTCAGATTCCCCGTGTATGTGTGTGATGTGTCGTGTACGTGTTGTATGTGTTTTGTGGTTGGTGTCTGACTTACCTTCTGCGCCGTACGCGTCCGTGCCTGTTCCGGTAGTAGATGTAGAATATTGGTATGATCGGGACGAAGGGATTCATGGTTGGTTCGTGTCGTTCGTCCTTCTCGTTGCTTCGCGTCGTCCTCGTCGCTTCGCTTCGTCCTCGTCGCTTCGCGTCGTCCTCGTCGGTGCCGTGTTCGTCTCGTAGCCGTGGATCGTG
This sequence comes from Calotriton arnoldi, assembly GCA_963921515.1. Classification (NCBI taxonomy): domain Eukaryota; kingdom Metazoa; phylum Chordata; class Amphibia; order Caudata; family Salamandridae; genus Calotriton; species Calotriton arnoldi. Next base: position 669,632 of record CAWUFW010007701.1, read on the forward strand.
TTGTGGCGCGATTTGGAGCTTATGTGCGCCTCTCCCGGATGCTTTGACGTGCCGTGCGTAGCGACGGGTTCGGCGCGTACGGGAAGCGCATCGTACTTGTCCGGCCGGACGGGGCTGCATTTTCCCTTCCGTGCGACTCGATTCGGCGTTTCCGGATTCGCCTCGGTCGGAGAACAGGACCTGGTTTGGGTGAGTACGGCTCGGCCGGATTTTTTGCTGTTGTGCGCATCGTACTTGCTCGTTCGGTGTGCTGTACGGATCGGTCGGGAAACTGGCTTTCGCATGGCTTTTTTCCCGACCGAATGGTATTGGGTGCGCCTCCGACCGAGATCGGAATCGGCCCCTGAGTGTGTGAGTGAGTGCATCAGTGTCCCAGTGGGCATATGAGTGTCTGAGTAGGCTTGAAAGTTGAGGTGAGGGAGTATGAGTGGGGCTGTAACTGGTATATGAGTGTCTGAGTGGATCTGTGAGTTGGTGTCTGAGAGGGTCTGTTAGTCAGTGCGTGAATCTCTGAGTAATTCTGTGAGTGGATGAGAGTGTATTAGTGATTCTGTAGTGAGTGCATGAGTATCTGACTGTGTCTGTGAGTGAGTTTATGGTTTTGAGTTTGTCTGTAAGTGGGTGCATGAGTGAATGGGTCTGTGAGTGGCTGTGAGAGTATCTGAGTTGTTCTGGAAGTGGGTGCATGAGCTTGTTTTCTATAGGCATGGGCAGAGTTTGCAGAGGTTCACTCGGTGAAATTCCGCTAAGTTCCCAAAAAACTGCACCAAGTTCCGTGAGCAGGCAGAGTATTGCTCAGCCACCTGTACGAAGTCCCCTTGGCTGCTGAGGGTCACTGGGGGACAAGAACACCTTTTTTGTCACCATTTAGTCGCACACAGCGGGATTGCTGAGACCTCGTCAGAGTTCCAGCCCCCTTTCTCATCCACTCTGCAAACGTGCCTCCTGGCGGACTACTGGTTGAGGGATGAACTCTCCTTGGCTGCTGAGGGTTATTGGGGTCCAAGAACCCCCATTGTTGCCACAAGTTAGTCCCTACAATAGTTTTTTTGATACCTCATTGGAGGCTGTGCCCCCTTTCTCAACCACCCTGCAAATGGGCCTTCTGGAGCACTACTGGTTGGGGGATGAAGTCCTCTTAGCTGCTGAGGGTCGTTGGGGACAAAGAACCCCTATTGTTGCCACAAGTAAGTCCCCTACAGTGGCATTGCTGAGATATCATTGGAAGCCCCATTTTCAACAACTCTGCAAACAATCCTCCTGGCACACTACTGGTTGGGGGATGAAGTCCCCTTAGCTGGCTGAGAGTCATTGGGGGCTAAGAAATCCTATTGTTGCCACAAGTGAGTCCCCAACAGTGGGACTGCTGAGACCTTGTTGAAAGCCCGCCCCCTTTCTCAACCACTCTGCAAAGGGGCCATCTGGCACACTACTAGTTGGTGGATGAATGTAAGGGTGAGTGTGCCGGTAAACTCCACTCTGCTGGTGGTTGGCGGAGTTTTTGCTGAACTCTGCTGGCAGAGTGGAGTTTACAGCCCACTCCTAGTTTTCTGCCTTTTTCTGCTCACTTCTGACCTTTATTTTGCCTCTTTCTGCTCATTGCTGACCTTCATTCTGCCACTTTCTACTCATTTCTGGCCTTTATATTGCCTCTTTCTGCTAGTTTTTGACCTTTATTCTGCCTCTTTCTGCTCATTGCTGACCTTTATTTTGCCTGTTTTGGCTTTTTCTGTTCTTTAATCTGCCTCTTTCTGCTCATTTCTCACCTCTATTCTGCCCCTTTCTGCTTGTTTCTCACCTTTATTTTGCCTCTTTCTGCACATTGCTGACCTTTATTATGCCTGTTATGCTAGTTTCTGACCTTTATTCTGTCTCTTTCTTCTAGTTTCTGATCTTTATTTTGCCTCTTTCACATCTTTTCCCCCAGGGTCTGAGGGGGGAGCCCCAAGGCCCCTGTGGTTCCGGCCGGCTTCCCACCTCCTTCGGAAGCAGGCATTGCTCTCACTTACAGGTAGCTGCTAAACATGCAGCTCCCTGTCTGTCAGAGCAATCCTTTCATCTGTTTCCCTGCCCACTGTCAAAACAGACAACAATTCCTCTCCCAGCAAGTGGGAGGGATTTTAACAGCTCCCATGTGCCCCCTCCTTTTTTAGAAAAAGGCCCAGGACCTGGCCCACCCCGTGACTGTATTCAAAATAAGCAGTTGAGCCCCCATTTGTTTTTTTCTTTTAAAAAGCCATCGATTCGCGCCACACATTTTCGCAGCAAAAACGTATTTAAAAAAGGGATTTTTGGCCTCATCAGCGTTACAGGGTGACACCACGACCACACTCATACCCTTCCCCCTGTTCATTTTTTTAAACGTTTTTTTGGGACTCACTATGAGATCTGTGCTTAGGCTCCAGACAGATATCCTTATTTGCTTTCCCTTAAACTACTGAACAGATTTACACCAGATAACTGAAAGCATGATCTGCGAACCAAAAATCTACCCTACTGCCAAATTTGGTATAATTTCGTCCATCAGTTTGGGCTGTAGTCGTGCTCAAAGTTCCTATGGTAATTAACATGGGGCATCATATTTTTTTCGACAACCCTTTTGCTCGGCCCCCACTTGATGGATCACCCTGAAACTTTCCAGGCACAAGACTCACTATGACATCTTTTGTGGACAATTTTGTGAAGATTCATAAAGTGATGCCAAAGATATAGGTAAGTCAAAAAACACTTTTTATACAGAAACATGATCCTAACTATATCTACCTATTGGTGAATGGTAGTAGGTATATATATATTATCTACTGGCGGTCGCCAGTAGATAGTTATAGTTACAACCTATTATCCATAGGAAATCCGCGACATTCTATTTGAAATAACTCTCTTGCCGGTTGACGTATCTTCGCAAAATTTTCAAACTTTGTGGGGCGCTCCGGTCCGCTCCTACCCTGAAAGTCTCGGGGATTCGTCAAGCGGGGGCCGAGAAAAGAGGGGGTCCCAAAACGCGTTTTCCCCATGCAATTTTCCATAGGAAACTTTAGACACGGCTACAGCCCGAACTGCTGAACGGAATTACACCAAATTTGGCAAAGAGGTAGTTCTTGGTTCAGAAAGAACCCTTTTGTTAAATGGTGTAAATCTGTTCAGTAGTTGCTGAGAAAATCAAAAGTAAAAAGATAGATATATCTAGGGCCGCGGATCCTCCCGAGCACGAGCTTTATGTTAATTGGCTGTCAACACTCCAAATCAGGAAGTGTTGGCAGCCATTTATCCTCGGTAGAACCGAGGGACAGAAACAAGTGCGCAAAGCGCACAAAGGGGCAGGGTAGAAACACCCTGACCCCTAGGTCTGCTCAGGGGTCCCACAAGGACCCCTGGGCAAAATTTTTTTGTTTTGTTTTTTTAAAATCGGCAGGATGCGCTCAAGGAGCGCGAATTCTGCCGAAAAAAAAATCGAAGCGCGGTCTCTCGCGCTTCGATAGTTAATTGGCCCCCGGGTGGGCCAAGTCCCGGGGGCATGCTGGGGGAGGTTAATTTTATGTGTGGGGGGCCTCTAAGGGCCCCTAAGCCCCGGGACCACCACCCCCGGGGCTTTATGTATAATGGTGCGGGAGGGCTCTGAGCCCTCCCGCAGCCCCGAGGACCACCACCTCCCGGGGCTTCTTTTTTAAATTAAAAACCTGTGTGGGGGGCTCCAGCCCCCACACGCCCTGAGACCACCACCTCCCGGGGCACTAAGAAAAATTAAAATGGGGGTCTGTTTTGGACCCCCAAGCCCCGGAGACCACCACCTCCCGGGGCTTTCAAAATGTAGGGAGGGGGCCGCGCGGCCCCCTCCTGGAGCCTGTGGTGGCCCTGGGGACCGCCACCCCCAGGGCCGGCTCCTGCAGTGTCCCGGGGTGCCTACCCCGGGACACTGCTGTTTGCAATGACAGGACGGGAGCCTCGCGGCTCCCGTCCTGTCATTGCAAACTTGCTTTGGATATTGGAAGAGAGAGCAGGGAAACCTGCTCTCTCTTCCAATATCCAAAGCCGACTGCTTTCCACATGGGGAGCTGCATCTTAGCAGCTCCCCATGTGTAAAGCAATGCCGGCTCCCGTAGGACACGGGGAGCCGGCGGGACTGTGGGGGCTTGGGACCCCCCACAGTCCCCAACGAGAGGCCAGGCCCCGGGGATGGGGTCCCCGGGGCCATGAAGTGGCCACGGAGGGGAGCCACGCAGCCCCCTCCCCAAAGTAAAAAATGGGATTTTTTTTTTTAAAGTGCAAGGCCGGCCCGAGGATGGGCTCCCGGGGCCTTAAATGGCCTGAGGAGGGGGCCACGCAGCCCCCTCCAAATAAAAAAAGAGGCCATGCCCGGGGATGGGGTCCCCGGGGCCAATACAGGCCCAGGGAAGGGGCCACGCGGCCCCCTTCCCGTTTTTTTGTTATTTTAATTTTAGAAAAGGGGTAAGGCCCTGGGGATGGGGTCCCCAGGGCCTAAAAATAGGAAAAAAGGAAGGGGGCCACACATCCCCCTTCAGGGGAAAAAAAAAAAAAGAAACAAAACGATCGGGCCCGTAGGCCCCGCCCCTTCCTTCACCACTCTGCAAATGCGCCCCTGGCGCGTTTGCAGAGGAGGAACGATCCCCTTGAATACTGGGGTCCCTGAGGGCCAACTAGCCCACCAGGGACCTCCAGTATGCGCCAGGGGCTGCCTTGCAGAGAGGTGTACAGAGGCCACGCCCCTTTTACACCTTTCTGCAACGCAGCTCTATGGCGCTTTTTGGAGGTATATGGTGGGCTAGTTGCACCCCAGGGACCCTCAGGATTCAAGGGGAGTTAATCCCCCGACTTAAAACGCGCCACGGGCGTGTTTGCACAGTGGTGAAGGGGAGGGCGGGGCTTCAGGTGACATGTGTGCAAACAGGCCCCGTGGCACGTTTTAAGATGGGGAATTAAATCCTCTTCAATCCTGAGGGTCCCTGAGGCCAACTAGCCCAACAGGTACGTCCAGAAAGCGCCACAGAGCTGCGTTGCAGAGAGGTGTAAAAGGGGTGTGGCCTCTGTACATGTCTCTGCAACGCAGCCCCTGGCGCATACTGGAGGTTCCTGGTGGGCTAGTTGGCCCGTAGAGACCCTCATGATTCAAGGGGACTTAATCCCCAACTTAAAACGCGCCACGGGGCGCGCTTGCACAGATGTCACCTCAGGCCCCGCCCCTCCCTTCACCATTGTGCAAATATTCCTCTAAAATCAGCCGAAATACGAATTCTGATTTACTCACCTGTTATCAGGAGAGACCTCAGTGCTGCATCTTTCAGCCCAGTACTAATCCTGAAAAGTAATTTTAACCGTACTTACCAGTAACTTGAATTTCCTTCCATAGGCTAACATTGACTGGTTTCACTTGGAAATTCTTCTAAGTGTGGAGTTTTGGAACTTTAAAATATTCCTCTAAAATCAGCCGAAATACAATTCCGATTTACTCACCTGTTATCAGGAGAGACCTCAGTGCTGTATCTTTCAGCCCAGTACTGGTCCTGAAAAGTAATTTTAACCGTACTTACCAGTAACTTGAATTTCCTTCCATAGGCTAACATTGACTGGTTTCACTTGGAAATTCTTCTAAGTGTTGATTTTTGAAACATACAAATATTCCTCTAAAATCAGCCGAAATCCGAATTCCGATTTACTCACCTGTTATCAGGAGAGACCTCAGTGCTGTATCTTTCAGCCCAGTACTGGTCCTGAAAAGTAATTTTAACCGTACTTACCAGTAACTTGAATTTCCTTCCATAGGCTAACATTGACTGGTTTCACTTGGAAATTCTTCTAAGTGTGGAGTTTTGGAACTTTAAAATATTCATCTAAAATCAGCCGAAATACGAATTCCGATTTATTCATCTGTTATCAGGAGAGACCTCAGTGCTGCATCTTTCAGCCCAGTACTGATCCTCAAAAGTAATTTTAACCGTACTTACCAGTAACTTGAATTTCCTTCCATAGGATATCATTGCCTGCTTTTTGCTGAAAAAGTTTCTAAGTGTTGATTTTTGAAACATACAAATATTCCTCTAAAATCAGCCGAAATACGAATTCCGATTTACTCACCTGTTATAAGGAGAGACCTCAGTGCTGTATCTTTCAGCCCAGTACTGGTCCTGAAAAGTAATTTTAACCGTACTTACCAGTAACTTATATTTTCTTCCATAGGAATCCATTGTCTGGTTTTCAGCAGAAAAGTTTCAAAGTGTCGATTTTTACAAACTACAAATATTCCTTAAAAATCGCCTGTATGACTTAAACGCATTCTTTCAACTGTTTACAGGAGATGCACCAGTGCTGGATCCAGGATCCAACACTGAGTAAGAAAAAGTAACGATAACAGTTTTTACCTGCTAAGTGAATTTCCTTCCATAGGATAACATTGGTGATTCTATGAGGAAAAGTTTCTAAGTGTCAACTTTTAAAATACAATAATATTCCTTAAAAATCACGACTGTAACCAAAACGCTTTTACTCAACTGTTTACAGGAGATGTACCAGGACTGAATCTAGGATCCAGTCCTGTGGTTAGAAAAGTAATCCATAAAGTAACTAATTGCATTTAACTAGAAATTCACATTGAGCTGAATGTTGCATTGTGTTTGAAAATGTGTTGCCCATTGCAACAACTGTAACTACTGTACTTAAAAGTCTATTGCCTATGTGCAAAGTATTTAAACTAAAGTAATTCATTCTGAGAAAGTATTTTTGTAATGTAATGTATAATGTAATTACAATGTAATTTAAAAAATAAAATATGTAAAAGAAATTGTTTCTAAAAATGTAGTAAATCAGTATGAAAAAATTAATATAAAAATTAATACATTTAAAAATTGTCATTTAAAAACCTTTGAAATTCACTGAAAAAACCGTAGGTTTCAGGCACGTTATAGTTACAAATTAGCATTTTAAAAACCTTTGAAATTCACTGAAAAAACCATAGGTTTCAGACACGTTATAGTTAGAAATTAGCATTTAAAAAACCTTTGAAATTCACTGAAAAAACCATAGGTTTTAGGGACAGTTATAGTTAGTTGGACATTGCACTCGTACAAAACCCGTGAAATTCCCCCGTTATAGTTAGTTCAGCTAACTATAACTCGCGCCCCCGCAATGCACTGCTGATGACGTCACATATTACATCACTCATAACATGGTCAGTGACATCACTGATGACATCACTGATGACATCTCAAATGACATCACTGATGACATCATCCAGTGACTGTGTGTTTCTGTAAAGTTTAAATATGTTTAATATATATAGGGAAAGGCGTATTGAAGAATGAGTGGGTGTATAAGTGTCTGAATGGATGATTTAGTACGTGCGTGACTGACTCTACAAGTGAGTGATTAAACGTATCTTACTGAATGCATGGGTTAGTGACTAAACTGTGTGAATGTCTGTATCCGTCTGTTGGTGTGTAAGTGGATGCATGGATTTGCGAATAGCTACATGAGTGTCTATATGGGTTATTGATTGGTTCTATGAGTATCTGTATGGGTGCCTGAGTGTTTGTGTGGATGGGGTGTGTGCGACTGTGCATAGATGTGTGAGTGGGTGATTCACTGGGTGGATGGTTTCAAGAGTGCATCTGTGATAGACTGTATGGGTGGGTAAGTGTGTGTAAGAGTGTGTTAGTGAGTGAATGTATGTCCCAGTGGTACATGTGTGAGTAACTACATATGTGAAAGGCAGTATTACATATGTGAAAACCTATGGTTTTTTCAGTGAATTTCAAAGGTTTTTAAAATGCTAATTTGTAACTATAACGTGCCTGAAACCTACGGTTTTTTCAGTGAATATATATATATATATATATATCGAGGAAGGTGGTAACGCCGAAACGCGTCTGTTAGTGCGGGGGAGGTGCTGCACATTTCACTTGACTGAATTCACGTGAGTGCTTTCCTGCTTTCCGGTCGACTTGGTTTGTCCACCGTTGTGGAAACATATATATATATATATATATATATATACATACATTTTCAAAACTAGTTTGCTACTCACCTTAGCTACAGTCTGGAAAGTTTTTGGATGCATTCAAGCGGGGGCTGCAAAAAAAAAGAGGGTCTCAAAATTTGTATTCCCCATGTAATTTCCCATAGGGATTTTAGACATGAATGAAGCCGGAACCGCTGAACGGAATTACAAAAAATTTGGTAGAAAGTTAGATCTTGATCCAGAAAGAATGCTTTTTGTATTTTGTTGTAAATCTTTTCAGTTGTTTTAGAGTTATAAATGAAAAAAGATGCATTTATATCTAGAGATGGGGATCCAACATGGATCCATCCACGCGCCACCAGCAATGTCATGATTGGCTGGCCCCAACCTGAGAGAAAAGTTGAGGTCCCCATTTTGAGAAATTGGACACGGCTTTGGGGGGAATAAAGTGTAAATATGATATAAGGGGTCTGGGTACAGGTATCCTGAACCCATGAGACTGATGGAGGGGTCTCTGAGGGACTCCTCATAGGCAAGAAATTGTTCAAAAATGTTTTTTGTGTGCACAAGGATTTGTGGATTCAGTTCCCAATTTTAAAAAATACACCCACTCACTCACCGACACATACAGCCACTAACACACCCACTCACACACCCATACAGCCACTCACACACTCAGTCAGATACCGAGAGAACCACTCACACACTCACTTTAAGACCCACACAGGCACTCACACACCCATTCACACACCCACTTACACACCCATACTGCCACTCACACACTGACTCACAGACCCACACAGCCACTCACACACTGATTTACAGACCCACACAGCCAGTTACACGCGACAGATGCACCACACATTCAGACACCCACACAACCACTCGGACACCCACCCATACACCTAGTTTACAGGGACATTATAGCTTGGAAACAACATTAAAAAATATAGAAATTTACTAAAAAAATTATAGGTTACAGGCATGTTATAGTTAGGAATTAGCATTAATAAATTGTAGAAATTAACTGAAAAAAACAAAGGTTACAGGGACGTTATGGTTAGGAAACAGAAAAAAAAAAAAATCTATGCAATTCACTAAAGAACCAAAGGTAACAGGGGCAATATAGTTAGGCTCAGATTTTACATATACAAAACCATAGAAATTCAGCAGTTATAGGGCCTGATTATGATGGCGGTGAAAATGCCACCGACAGCTTGTCGGTGACAGTTTCACCACCATTGTAAGCAGGTTTTACCCCCGCCATTACAATGGCGGGCGTGTCTTTGGCGGTCAGAGAGACTGACCACCATGGCTTCGACCATCGTAGGTGAATCATATCCCTACAACGGTGGTGGTGCCTACCAAGCACCGCCATAGGGATTATGATGTCCCTTTCCACCTGCCTTTTTCATGTCGGGTATCCCACCATGAAAAGGCAGGCGGAGAGGGAGCTTGGGGGCCCGTAGCGGGCCCCCCTTCTCCCCTGCAACCCCTGATATGGGCACTGGGAGGCACCTGTGGCACCCCCCACATATCCCTGTCACTTGTGGCAGGCACCGCATGGTGCCTGACGTGTAGTGCAGGGATATGCATGGGGTCTCTACTTTGCATTGTGGTGGGTGCTGCAGAGTACAGCACCCGCCGCAATACAAAACATGGCCATTGCGACCGCCACAGTGGCAGTCGCATTTTAATCAGCCTTATGGGACTGCCGCCTTGTAGGCGGGCGGTCCCAGTCCCCGATACAATGGCGGACAGACTGAAGTCCGTCCGCCATCGTAATCACCCCCAAAGTTATTTCATGAAACTATGACTCATGCCCTATGGTAACTATAACTCATGCCCTTGGCATGCACTGCTAATTACCCCACTTATTACATTACTCATGACATCTTCTATAACATCATTGATAATATCACTGCAACGTTTGCAAAATAAATTATTGAGGAGAAAACTGTGCATGGCGGGGGCACTGGTTGCACTTGAGGCTGCCTAGTGCCAATGCAGGCCCCTTGCACCATGGTGTAAGGGTGATTTTGTTGTGGGCAGGATTGTTTTTGTGCAGAAAGGTATACCTACCTTCCTTCACAAAAACAATCCTTAAAAGCATTTTCCTCTTTCTATTTGTGATGCCACCAATTTAAGGCAGTTTTAGCTGTACAAACCTTAGCACATTTAGGGGTATATTCACAAGAACGTGTGATAACTACCACAAGAGTAGCGTAACGCAACTTTCAACATCGCAGCCTATCACGGGAAAATAACCCTGTGTCAACGTGGAATTCACAACAAGGCGGTAGCATGCGATAGTCCCCAGATAGCGCGTCAAATGTCAGCGTGAAAATCAACGCCACGCCAAAAAAATGCAAAACGCGAGAAATCATGCGATGAGGCCAATCGCGGTACAAAAAGTAGCGAAAACCAGCCACACGCCTGCAAATCCCACGCGTCTGGCGGGAAATTGCACCATAAAAACCACATAAACAACACACCAGAAACAAGCCAAAGCACGTAGCAACATGGATGCACCCTGACCCAGCGCAGAGGTCAACGTGAACCCCACAACCCCCACAGACCACCAGCAAGGAACAACTGGGTCGGGGAAGGCCAAGGAGAAAAGGGAGAGGAAGACTGGGTGCAGACCGCAGGAAAACAAGACCAGCGCCACGGAGGTGACAGAACACTACCAGCAACTGACCCACAAGCAGACCACCTGGAATGCAGTCAGAGTGCCGAGGAGACCAATCCAGGAGGCCAAGAGGCGCCGGCAGGATGTGACAACCTAAACCAGGTACAAACCCGCTGCCAACAGGAAGGCAGCAACAGCGACAGGAGGTGGCAGTCCTGTGCCACAGGAGGAGCTGGAGGAAACCCAGGTCACAGTCATCAGTGTGTAGACGGTGCAAGGAGTAGGGAGTACGGACACAGCTCGAGAGGACCTGACACAACATCAACAGGGAGTGTAACGAACAGGGACTGGGGGGACGGGGGAGATGGGCACAATGGCACACATGCACAACGAGGTTTAGCACACTGCACACCCACAATCATCCAGGATCATGTCCCAGATCCCCTTGGCACACTGCAGCACACACACATAGCAAGAACAGCACACCCACATCAACGATAATGTGGTACAATGCGCATAGCCGACACTGCAGAACAGAGGACACAACTGGCTCTGCATGCCCAGAAACATGCCTACTACACCTGACAGAGCTGGAAAGTGTGAAATGGAAATGTACGCGTACGACCTCACATCCGCTTTTTGTAGTCAAAATGTACACTGTCCCACAGAAGAATCCAGCACCTCACAAACAGTCACAATGTACATTGCCAGACAGTCTGCATGTAAACCAGAACAATGCGCCAACATACATTGCAACACAATGTCAACATACATCCCCCCGCACATTGCAGAGGGGCACACAACACCTCCAGCAGAGCACAGAAGACAACACATCTGCGATGCCGGAGAGGACCACCACACCGTCGACACCGACGCCCTACAACAGCCCATGGATATCCAACGCAACCCACCACCAGGACCCGGGCAGCTGAGCTACTCAGAGGAGAACACAGAGCCTGCAACAGACCACACAGCAGGAAGCACACGCAAGCACAGCTGGCTCACGACACTTCACCCACTCACACATGGCACCCCAATGCCAGGTGTCAGAACGCTCAAAGGAGGTGGCCCAACAGGCCTGGGTGGGGGCTGAACACCTGGAATGCGAACTAGAACACATACGTAGGTGTCTATCACCCTTCAGGGACCACCCACACCCCACAAAGGAGACCCACACTGCCATAGAGACACATACAGACGCACATTCACAGTACAGAACCACACCAGGGGCGCGCAAATAGCAGACACACATCCATGTTGGCTCTGCGTACGACGGCCCCGGCCACTCCCCTTACGAATTGAGTGGGTGACGACAAAGCTACATGTCCAAGCTATAACCCGCTGCCTGCGGTGACATGTCTGCATCCGATGTACACAGCACAATGTAATGTCCTAGGGCCCTCATGCATACAACAAGACCACAGGGACACACGCATATATCATGTTGAACTGGCCACGGGCACGTGCGCCCGGCCCCTTTATTGGCAGGGCCACATGTAAAGTGACGCCTGTGCTGGATGTGTGTGGGGTGAGTGTAAGCCAGTCCGCACGGAATGCTTGGTGCTGGCAACAACTTGAACATTGGACACCAGTGCAACGGAAATCAAAAACACATGCATAACAGAGTCAACAGCTGAGCAACATGGAGTGAGCCGGAGAAAGTCCAGAGGACAGCCAACATGCAAACAGAAGTGTCCGTGAGTTGCAGTGCACTGGGGTTGGGGCACTAGAGATGAGCGCGCTTATGTGAAGAAAAAGTCTCGGATTGTGTCCCTTCGATATATACTCCTGATGCAGGTGCAGTGGGGTGTGTCAGACCTGCATCATCTGCCCCATCAATGTACCAGGGCTCCCACACTGTTTGAGGTGACATTGCTGCGCAACCTCTCCACAGCACACAACTCAATCAGTAACGGACAATGGCTTGCAGTGCACTGAGTCACTGGCACCTGGAGTGCTGAGCAGGGTATCAGGCCGATGATGGCATCCACGACAGGTCTGAGCAACTCCGTAGGTCTGTCAGGACCACAGTTTCGACTCTGGCAGATGGCGGTTGGAGGTGGTGCTTGCGGCCGTGGTGTGTGCCTCTTGCGGCGATGCGACGTCCGGGCCGGTCAGGACTCGATGCTATGTGTGGGCCCTGGTGGCCCGCAGTTGAGGCCGGAGGCTGTGGACAGCGCAGGGCCACAGACACATGGCGTTGATGACCCCAAGACCATCGCTTCAGAGGCCATCCAATGTCTCAGAAGAAGGGGTCCCAGACCTGACAAGCACAGAGTTAGTGGCCCCAGATGCACTGCGGCCGGCACAGGCACCCAGCCATGGGACGGTGACTTGCGTTGCAGTCAGATGGGCCATGCGACCTGAGCGGGTCCCCATCAATGTCCGAGGTGTATGTTACGGAGGGTTGCGGGGGACAGTGGAAGGTGTCCTCCAGGGCATGATGCGGAAGGTCTGATGTTATCTGGAAGCAGCAAATGGAGGAGTGGAAAGGGCAACCCTCGTCCTCACCAACAATTCGGTATCAGCTACATGAGGATGAAAACTAGCCCCTAGTCCATAGACTCAAACGCCACCAATGTACGACCAGTGAGTGTCCATGAATGTCGGGGAACAGACTTAGTGGCACAGGTGCTGTGAGGGGATGCAGTCTGCGATGATGCCGGTTCACTGATATGAACTCCACCATTGCCAAATCAAGACTGTAACCCACTGGACCGCAGTGTAGGCCGGAGGCAGCGGTTAGCAGTGGCCCACAGCCACGTGTTGTTGGCTCGCGAGGCACAGAGTTAGTGACACAAGGGCAGTTGTCGGTAGTGTTCGATCACCTCCGTAACGATGATCCTGTTCCCTCTGGACTGCAACGCGTCATCCTCTTACGCCTCTCCGTGCGTGCGATGATATGTATTCTGCCTTTTGAATTACCGATGTTCAGTTCCAAATCTGTGATTCCACTCGTGCGCAGCGTAGGCCGAGGGCAGTGGTCCACGTAGGCCCACAGACACGTGTGGTTGTGATGCCATGCACAGACTTGTTGGCACCACTTCGAAGGGAGTATAGTGAATTGTTCTCTGCCTTAAATGATGTTCACTGCCATGGTATAATCAAGACTCAGTTCCAAATGTGTGACCTACCTGACCGTGGTGTAGGCCTGAGGCAGCGGTCAGCACGGCCCATTCACCTAGTGTCGCCGGCATAGGCTGGATGGCCCCACCGGCCTGCGTTGTTCAGGTTCAGTGGCACCACGTGTAGCCGGCTGGCGTTGAACAGGGTTAGTGGCACCACGAGTAGCCGGCTGGCATTGAACAGGGTCAGTGGCACCACGTGTAGCCAGCTGGCGTTGAACAGGGTTAGTGGCACCACGTGTCGCAAGATGCCAATATGGAACTATGCCTCACTGATCGGGGGGGTCTGGTGCTGTGGCCGCTGGCCCGGATTTGGGGTCACTGCCATTCATGACTCAGGACACAGTTTCACATATGGGACCTACTGGTCCGAAGAGTAGGCCGAAGGCGGCAGTAGAGTACGTCAATGAGAAAGGACTAAAGCGGCCCTGTGTCGTGGAGGCCGTGATGGTCTGAGGTGGCTGCCAAGGTCACGGGACTCGGGCTTGGAGCTTGCGCCGGCATGTGGTGGGCCCTCCTTGACACACGCCGGTGTCGGCAGGTGATCAGTGTGGCCTGGCTGCGCAGGGGCGGGCCTGACGGGTTCATGGTCCAGCGTGCCGGGGTCCGGCAGGCGCACAGCATCGCAGGCAACTCCGCTCACGAGGACGGCGTCGGCCTCGTGGCGGGGTGGGAGGCGCCGCCCTGGCAGAGACGTGGGGCTTTCCGGGAGAGGACCACGCCCAGGCCTATGTGCTTTTTATTCACACCCCTACGCTAGCGTGGCCTACGCTGGGCCATCCCACTCCGGTGACGCTTAGGGGGTGGTGTCACAGGCAACATTTCCGCGAGGTCCCCCACTGGCTGGGGTGACATGGTTGCGTCCACTGTACTCCATACGCCAGAGGTGTATGTCGCCATGGATATGGGTGTGTTCTGCATCCTGTGGTCTGTCCAACACATCTCCGCCACTCTTGGCATTGTGTGCTTTCCGATCATGGTTCTACTGCATCCTTCACACATGCCTGGTTGCCACCTCTCCCCACATTTGGCTATTATGTGGCTGAGGTGCCATGCCGTTGATGGCTCATGTTCAGGGCTTGCCCAGGTTACCATTGTAAGTTGTTCTGTCGTGTCTGGTGGGTGGTCATGTTGTTGTGCATGTTGGTTGTGATTTTGTGACGTGTGCATTGCCAGAGTTGTGAGTTGCATGGTTGTGGAGTTGAGGTGTGCGGGTGTTCATTTTGAACTTGCCAAGGGGGTGTGCATTTCCCTTGTTGCCATCCTGGGAACGCTGGTTGATGATGGACTGTCGGAGGATGAAGGTATCATGCACACTGGCTGTGTATTTGAAGGCGACATTGTTGGAGGTTCCACGGTGTTCTGTTGTTCTGTTGTTGCCTGCACATTGATGTGAGACGTGTGCTTCCTGTTGAGGTGATTGTGTGCTGTGTCACCAGGGGGCACAGGTAGTACATGTGTGCTGTGGATTGCCCCCGACACGTGCGTGCATCCTGCTATGGCGTATGGTCCTTGCTTGGTCTCCAGCGGATCCTGCGCATTGTGTTGGACGTATGGGGACTGGGGTACCAGGGTGATGGTGATGTCCAGGACAGGTGTGGGGGACTTGGATGTGGCTGGCTGTGTGACTCCTCCGACTCTGGCGGGTGTTGTTTGGCGGGTACCAGGGGCCAACAGGTGCAGGCAAGCCAGCAGCTTTGTGTGGGGTGGGATGTTGGTTGTCCGCTGTGTTGGTGCCGTAGGCCTGTTAGGCAATGATGGTCAGGATGAGTAGGATGGTTGTCCCTTTCAGCCTCTAGTGGACGGTGACATTGTCAGATGTTGGGTCTGTGCGGCTGGTACGTTTCCTGGGGGTCCGCTGTCTTTGTCTGCGCTGCGACTGTGGTGGTCTGGGGGGGGTGTTCCGGGTGTGGCTTGGGGTCCTGGGGTGGTGGCGGTGGGTGTTGTGGCCCTCTTGGGTGTCCGGGCCGCATGATGAGTGGCTCCATGGCATCTGTTGCCCTTCGGATGTGGCCCTGGGCTGTGCTCCCTTTTGTGGTGCTGTTTGCCGTCCGACTTTACACCAGGTCAGAGCAGGTGTAAATTTCCTGGTGCTAACGTGCCTTATCGCCTGTTTTGTGTTCTTATCGCCGATGTGGCTGGTCGTTGTGAATGTTGAGGTGTGATGTTGTCTCGGATTTTGGCACGGGAACGCCTACTCTTCATCTCATTAGTGATATTTGCTGGGGTCCTCTGTGGCGATGTTTTTTGCGGCTGCTATTGCGGGTATACTGGTGCTGTGGGCTGTTAACACCGGCTTGTGAATGGGGAGGTACATTTATCACGACTTTGGCTGCGATAAAGTGCCATTAATTCGGCGATAGCTCCTTGTGAATATGCCCCTTAGAGTTGCTTGAAATCCATGGTGGATTCACTCATGGGATGCCTACCTCTAAGAAAGAAACAGCTAGACAAGGCCATGCAAATCAGGTCTTAAATGGCTTTGTAAATACCTAACAAACTTCTGGGTTTCTCTATGTTACCTTGCATTACACAAGGGCAACACACAGGCTTAGTAAATCTAAGCCTTAATATCTTTACTTTATAGGAGACTAAATGTCATTGTGGAGACATTATAGGACCGGCTGTGCCATAAACCTGACCAATCCAGTACCAAGCATGATTTTACGTGATCCTGCATCACTTCATCATTAGCCCAGGAGGAACAAGGGATGTTTCAATTTTGTTCTGGTCTTATGGACATGTTGCATTAACCACGATTTAATATGCTAATTTTAGCAATGCCTCACCATATTCTCGGGCTCACATTGTTCCTGGGATACTGTGGTTTAAAAATGCAGATATGCCTTGCCTCTAACCCTTATAGTTAGTTGCTATTAGTGAATAGTGGATACAAAAACCAATGAGTGGTACTACAAACAAGCATTTTTACTATGCAAGCCTTATGCCCCACAATGTTGGTCTCTCCATGTGATCTTCTGTGAATGGTTACTCCGTTTCAGCACTGGTTGCCACCAATCGAACTATAACTTTGGAACACTAACCAGTCTTCAGCTGAACTGTATCCTGTGTCACTTTGTAACTGCCCACTGGATTCCTGGGGACTCTGTTAACTAGAAGCTGGAAATGTGACTTTTGACCACCCCTTTTGACTAACATATACTAATTTTATGTGGGTGGGAATCATGGTTTACTTTTGGGTGTCCATAGTATTTCTCTGCTCTAAAACAATTAAAACAATTTTTGCAGAGTTTCTGCTGCTTCGTTTAAGCTCACTTTGTTGTCCCCCATTTGGGGACGTAGGGGAAAAATTAGCTTAAACAAGGAATGCTGATTAGTTTATTAGTTTTTATCTTATTAAGTGGATATGTGGTATATATAGGTGTACTATCATGAAGAATCCTATGTTTTTGTGCAAGGGGAGTCCAAAAAGATGATAGGGTTTGCAATTTTAGATCTTTCATTTCAGTATTAGTGTTCCAACTTAGCTTGTGTTGAAAACCAGTATTTATTAATTACTCACCTTGTGCTTTGTGCCTTGACCGACAAGAGAGCTGTTATGAACATTTTTGTGGTATGTAATGTACACACCAAGATTATAAATTGTTGTTATTTCGAGTGTATGCCTCACCTGGGATTATCTGTACATTTTTAAACTGACAAAAAAGTTTATCATCTATAGGAAATCCTGCAAATATTTATTTATATGAATCCTGGGATGCAGCTGAACTACAGACTCCAGGAATAGAAATGACTCATCTCTACCTAATAGGGCATTACTTGATATGAACCATGAAGGAAACAAATAGATGATAAGAAGAAGAAGAAGAATAAAGCATTGACACCCACCCCTGCAAAATTCAAAATCAGGACAAAAATAAAACAAAAGAAATACCACACAAAAAAGAATAATGGAGAAACCAAAAATCACCTTTGTATCAATTTAATAAACATATAGTCATTGAATAGTTAGTTCCATCTTATAAGGATGGGAATTGCAATCAGTATCTGGAATATAGTACAGGTTTTAATTCCATAAAAGGCAGTCTGATCCATGGCATTTATAGGTGCACAGATTCCCACCTACTGCTAGTCCCTGCAGAGTTCAAAGAAGAATATCCTTAAAACAACTAAGGGCCGAAGGTATCAAGTATCAGAGCGCTTTACACGAGCACCAGTTGCGTTACATGAGGACACATTCATTTTTGTTAGGCACGGGGAGATTAAGTGATTTGCCCAGAATCACAGGATGTTGCATGTCCTATGCCGAGACTTGAACCTGGTTCCCCAGCTCTGAGGACGACCACCTTAGCCGTTAGGCCAACTCCTCTCCCCTACCATTCCTGTCCTTTTCCCCTGTGCTGGCGCACAATGGGCTGCCATGCGCCAATGCAGGCAACTTTGTCCCGTGGTGCAAGGGTGACTGGGTTGCGGGGATGAAATAAGCCCCTGTTGCGGGGATTCTGCACATATACAGAACTATGCGCAGGAAAACAGGACCTCTGGGTATAGTGGTGTACCAACCATCCACCTTAGTGCCCAATATCCCAATCCGACTAGCTATAGTGTCTCATTTGTTCTCCGTACTACAGCGAAGCTACCAATGATTAGACATCCCAGAACACGGACTCTTTCAGGAATCTCAGGAGCAAGAACACTCTTTCATTACTCACTCATACTTGTCCACAACGTGCATATTAAGAGACACAGTATAGTTTAAAATGTTTATTTCAACTAACGTGCTCTAAGACACAGTACACGTGCCAGTACTATCAGCATAATGCATAAAGACAAAATAGTAAGCATTGTTACAATTCCATAGAATACAAACGGGGACAGCATTTTATAAAGACAGAGGATGAAGGACTATAATGCCTTGCCACCCTCCCCGTGCTAGTAACTAGTTTATTATAAAAATAGAAGAATTCTGGGCTTTGTCAGGGGGACCCCCCATACCTCAAGAACTAGATGCAAGGTTTACATCATCAGACAAGCACAGCTCTTCTCCCTGGAAAGTGCCACCAACAGGGAGATCACAATATTAAAAGCACACGAATTTCTCCAGTGCAGCTGTAGTTCATGTTATGTCTAAGTGCGAGGGACTGACCAGAACAGCAACAACAAGGGACGTTGTTTTTCGACCTTGTACATTGTGTGCAGACGAAAACCACAGAGAACATCAGAAAAGGTGAAAGGCAGAAATGCAGACAGTTCTAATGTGAACGGTTACAAGCAGAGTCTGGAAAAAAAAGTCACGGAGTAACGTGTGCAAAGGAGGCACCATGGCAGCTAGGCCTAAGCTAACTTAGTAATGTCGACCATGAGGCCACAATCCACACTACACCCCTAAATGTTTTTGTGCCTAAGGCTGACTAGCTTTTTAATGCTAAACATCCTCACTGAGGGGTTTATTTATAAGTCCATTGCGCCGCTGGTGCATCACTTTTTGTGACGCTCTGGTGGCGCAGGAGCCGGCTCCATATTTATCAGGCAGCACTATGCCACATTTTTTGGCGTAATGCTGCCTCGTAAATATTGTTCCCTTTAACACAGTTTTCTGCATTAAAGGGGCGTGCAATGGGTGTTGCTGGGGGTGATGACAGCAACATGGATGGCTTTTTGACACTGCCCCAGATTTATGAAAGTTTACGCCAAAAACGTATGCCTCCCCAGGGGAGGCGTAAGGGAAGCACAACCAGGAGAAATATCATTATTTCTCCTCGCTTTAACTTTTTCTATGCGTGCTGCATTCTGCAGCACATATAGAAAGAGGAAAAAAGCCTCTTGTGATTGTTTTTGTGCAGGAAGGCGTCCCTTCCTGCACAAAAATAATTATCCCCGCAACGCAGGCACCCGTGCACTATGGTGCAAAGGTGCCTGTGTTGGTGCACAGCAGCCCATTGTATGCCAGCATAGAGGACAGGAATGTACCCTATCTTATAGATATGGTGCATTCCAGCCCTTTTCTTTTGCCGTAGGGCAGCGCAGCAGTTAATCCTGCGGCACTGCCCTATGGCAAAAACTCATAAATGAGGCTCTGAATTTTTACAACAGTGTTCTGTTCAACTTCTGGAGAAATATGGGAATAAAATAAGGACAAAAATGTTGAATATGGTGTGACAGTCAAATATGAGATGGGTGTGTATATGGTTGGTTGAAAACATGACTGTCTTGCCTTCTTAGTGTAGATGTGTGAAGAGGATGAAAAATAATAGTTAAAGAGTATAGACACAATTTATGATTCTGGGCCTAGTCCTCTGCTCGTGTGTTCTTGAATGGTCTAATCAGATAACAAGATGAATGACTCCATTGAATTAAAATATTTTAGGTATTGGTCACTGACTGGGAGATCCAAATTGCAATTCCAACTCCATCAGGTACTTACCTCAGGGCAGGTACTGGTCAGTAACTTGGGATCCAATTTAATATTCTAACTCCACTGTGTACTTACCTCAGGGCACATGCTAGTCAGTGACTTGGGTCAAATTTAATATTTCAACTCCACCGAGTAATTACCTCTGGGCAGGTGCTGGTCAGTGACTTGGGGTCCAATTTAATATTTCAACTCCACTGGGTACTTACCTCAGGGCAGGCGATGGACAGTGACTTTGGTCCAATTTAGTATTCCAACTTCACCAGGTACTTAGCTATGGGCAGATGCTGGTCAGTGAGTTGGGGTCCAATTTAATATCCCAACTCCACTGGGTACTTACGTCAGGGCAGGCGATGGACAGTGACTTTGATCCAATTTAATATTCCAACTCCACCGGGTACTTACCTCAGGGCAGGTACTGGTCAGTGACTTGGGGTCCAATTTAATATTCCAACTCCACTGGGTACTTACCTCATGGCAGGCAATAGACAGTGACTTGGGTCCAATTTAATATTCCTACTCCACAGGGTACTTACCCCAGAGAAGGTGCTGGTCAGTGACTTGGGGTCCAATTAAACAATCTAACTCCATTGGGTACTTACCTGAGGGCAGGCGATGGACAGTGACTTGGGTCCATTTTAATATTCCCACTCCACCGGGTACTTACCTCAGGGCAGGTGCTGGTCAATGACTTAGGACCGAATTTAATATTACAACTACACCGGGTACTTACCTCAGGGCAGGTGTTGGTCATGGTCCCCCCCTCCTTGGGCTATTCAAAGTCCCAGGGACTGCCACCTCCCCAGGGCAGTAATATATTTATATGTGGGGGAGCCTCGCGGCTCCCCTGCTGCCCCTGGTATAGCCACCTTCCCAGGGCAGAGATACATATGAAATAATGCAGGGGAGGATCCCCATCCCTCCGGGGCTATATTAAAATAGTAATTTGTAGGGGGGCTCTGCCCACCCAAGCAGCCCCGTGAACAGCCACCTCCCTGGGGCAAAATATACAATAATGAAGGGATTCTCTTGCGGACCCCGGCCCCAGGGACCACCAACTCACCAGGGCTTACTTAACAGAGGGGGCCACATGTCCCCGGGTCTAGTTGACCAGACCACTTGGCACTGATCCTCAGTTAATACCCCAGTCTCACTTTGTACTCTAGTAGTTGCAGGTCACACACCTGCACACACACAGGTCTTCAGCAGCATGCTGCAGTGTACGCACTTGTGGACCTTCCTGACCGGGTAACTAAGTGGGAGGCAATGAAGCACTTTCCAGCTTACATGCTCATGGTGTCTCTCTTGATCCCGATTAGACCGTTTGCACCATGAGCGCAGTGACTACTATTGTTTTCCATACAGGCACAGGTTTGGCTGCAGCAATTATGTTGTAACATAACATTCGACCCCGCAATTTTGTGCTACATGCTTTTACTTTTACCTGCACCGTGAGACGTATTTCATGTAATTTACATTGT
Organism: Calotriton arnoldi; assembly: GCA_963921515.1. NCBI lineage: Eukaryota > Metazoa > Chordata > Amphibia > Caudata > Salamandridae > Calotriton > Calotriton arnoldi. The sequence continues at coordinate 691,212 of CAWUFW010007701.1, forward strand.
CATTATTTGAAGCAAGGTTGTACTGCTGATCATTGTGCCTACTTGCAGATTCTGATTCAACAGTATGTTTATATGTAGTTTTCGTATTGTACATATCCATTCCAACATGGCCGCCACTGCAGGCTGCCACTATTGCCCTTTTTCTGTTTCCAACAGTCTCAATCAGATTGTATAAAGACACTTATTGGTTGTGCACTTTTTACACGTGAGGAAGGCTGCGGACGCAGTCGAAACGCATAGTGGAATAAACTCTTTGCATCTCAGCATTCGGTTGTGTGTTTGTTATCCTGAGAGCGCACTTATTTGGACTTTTGTGAAAGGATTGAATCAGCCAGTACGCTCTGCTGGTGTGTGCGCCACCTTCCATGGGTCCCAGCAATCCGGAAGGAGCAGCGACTTTTGGGATATATATATATATATATTCACTGAAAAAACATAGGTTTCAGGCCTGTTATAGTTAGGGTTTAGCATTTAAAAAACCTTTGAAATTCACTGAAAAAACCATAGGTTTTAGGGAAAGTTATAGTTAGTTGGAGATTGCACTCAGTACAAAACCCATGAAATTCCCCGTTATAGTTAGTTCAGCTAACTATAACTCGCGCCCGCAATGCACTGCTGATGACATCACATATTACATCACTCATGACATGGTCAGTGACATCACTGATGACATCTCAAATGACATCACTGATGACATCACTGATGACATCATCCAGTGATTGTGTGTTTCTGTAAAGTTTAAATATGTTTAATATATATAGGGAAAGGCGTATTGAAGAATGAGTGGGTGTATAAGCGTCTGAATGGATGATTTAGTAGGTGCGTGACTGAGTCTATAAGTGAGTGATTAAACGTATCTTACTTGATGCATGGGTGAGTGACTAAACTGTGTGAATGTCTGTATCCGTCTGTCCGTTGTTGTGTAAGCAGCTGCATGGGTTTCTGACTAGCTAAATGAGTGTCTATATGGGTTATGGATAAGCCTGGGCGTAGTTCGCGAAGTAGCGCTACGCGAAGCTACGCAAAGCGCAGTTCGCACTACGCGAGCTACGCGTAGCACTACGCGAACTGCGTAGTGCACTGTTCGCAATGATTGCACAGTGCCGGATGCTTGTCTGCACTGTGCAATCATTGAAAACGGCATCTTGCACAGTGCGAGCTGTCTTTACTGCCGCTCGAGTAGATTTTTACTCGAGCGGCAGCTCTCAACGCGGACTGGTAGTTTCTCATCGCGAGCGGTCGCGAGCATACTGCGACCACTCGCAATGAGAAACCTGACCTCCCGCGTTGAGAATCTCGCCGGGAGGTTTATTTTCCACGCTCGCGATCGGCAACTTGATGTTGCTGATCGCGAACGAGGAAAAAGTCTCGCCAGGATGTCATTTTGCTTGCTCGCGGTCGCCAACTTGACGTTGAGGACCGCGAGCAAGCAAAAATGACCGCTGCACTACGCTACGCTACGCTACGCGTGTTTGCACTGTGCTACGTGCAATTCGCGTTGTGCGAAGTAGCGCAAACTTCGCAAACTACGCGAGCGTAGCGTAGTGCTTTGCCCAGGGTTAGTTATGGATTGGTTCTCTGAGTATCTGTATGGGTGCCTCAGTGTTTGTGTGGGTGGGGTGTGTGTGACTCTGTGCATAGATGTGTGAGTGGGTGATTCACTGGGTGCATGGTTTCAAGAGTGCATCTGTGATGGACTGTATGGGTGGGTGAGTGTGTGTATGGGTGTGTTAGTGATTGAATGTATATCTCAGTGGTACATGTGTGAGTAACTACATATGTGAAAGGCAGTATATATGTGTGTTGGAGTATATAAATGGCTATAAGTGAGAGTGTGTGATTGTGAGAGTGGCTATATGGGTGAGTGTGTGCTTGCATCAGTGATTGCATAGGAGCGTAAGAATGTGCTAGTATTTTTATGAGTAAGTGAGCTGGTGTGTATAACTGTATAGGTGAGTAAATTGGAGTGTGATTAATTATTTGCATGACTGACTAGGTGTGTGAGTACCTCTATGGATGAGTTGCATTGTGTGAGTGTTTATATAGGTGTATGAGTGCATATGATAGTCCTGTACTGAGTGACTGTAAGTATGAGTGACTGTACGGGTTAGTGAGTAGATATGTGTGTGTAGACCTAAGAATCAGTGAGTGGGTATGTACTTATTGGTATTGGAGTGTGTATGGTTTTGAGAATGGCAGTCTGTAATTTAGAGTGGGTGTATCAAAAGTTATATTAGGGTGTGAGAAGATGCATTAAATTCTCACATGGATGATGTCATCAGTGATGTCATTTGAGATGTCATCAGTGATGTCATCAGTGATGTCACTGACCATGTCATGAGTGATGTAATATGTGACGTCATCAGCAGTGCATTGCGGGGCGCGAGTTATAGTTAGCTGAACTAACTATAACGGGGAATTTCACGGGTTTTGTACGAGTGCAATGTCCAACTAACTATAACTTTCCCTAAAACCTATGGTTTTTTCAGTGAATTTCAAAGGTTTTTTAAATGCTAAACCCTAACTATAACAGGCCTGAAACCTATGGTTTTTCAGTGAATTTCAAAGGTTTTTAAAATGCTAATTCCTAACTATAACAAGCCTGAAACCTATGGTTTTTTCAGTGAATTTCAAAGGTTTTTTAAATGCTAATTCCTAACTATAACATGTCTGAAACCTATGGTTTTTACAGTGAATTTCAAAGGTTTTGTAAATGACAATTTTTAAATGTATTAATTGTTATATTTATTTTTTTATACTGATTTACTACATTTTTTTAAACTATTTATTTTTAGATATTTTATTTTTAAATTACATTGTAATTACATTATACATTATATTACAAAATATACTTTCTCAGAATGAATTACTTTAGTTTAAATAGGCAATAGACTTTTAAGTACAGTAGTTACAGTTGTTGCAATGGGCAACACAATTTCAAAAACAATGCAACATTGAGCTCAATGTGAATTTCTAGCTAAATGCAATCAGTTACTTTATCGATTACTTTTCTAACCACAGGACTGGATCCTAGATTCAGTCCTGGGACATTTCCTGTAAACAGTTGAGTAAAAGCGTTTTGGTTACAGTAGTGATTTTTAAGGAATATTATTGTATTTTAAAAGTTGACACTTAGAAACTTTTTCACATAGAATCACCAATGTTATCCTATGGGAGGAAATTCACTTAGCAGGTAAGTAGTGTTATCGTTACTTTTTCTTACTCAGTGGTGGATCCTGGATCCAGCACTGGTGCATCTCCTGTAAACAGTTGAAAGAATGCGTTTAAGTCATACAGGCGATTTTTAAGGAATATTTGTAGTTTGTGAAAATCAACACTTTGAAACTTTTCTGCTGAAAACCAGACAATGGATTCCTATAGAAGGAAATATAAGTTACTGGTAAGTACGGTTAAAATTACTTTTCAGGATCAGTACTGGGCTGAAAGATGCAGCACTGAGGTCTCTCCTGATAACAGGTGAGTAAATCAAATTCGTATTTCGGTTGATTTTAGAGGAATATTATAAAGTTCCAAAACTCCACACTTCCAAGTATTTCCAAGTGAAACCAGTCAATGTTAGCCTATGGAAGGAAATTCAAGTTACTGGTAAGTACGGTTAAAATTACTTTTCAGGATCAGTACTGGGCTGAAAGATGCAGCACTGAGGTCTCTCCTGATAACAGGTGAGTAAATCGGAATTCGTAGTTCGGCTGATTTTAGAGGAATATTTGTATGTTTCAAAAATCGACACAGAAACTTTTTCAGCAAAAAGCAGACAATGATATCCTATGGAAGGAAATTCAAGTTACTGGTAAGTACGGTTAAAATTACTTTTCAGGATCAGTACTGGGCTGAAAGATGCAGCACTGAGGTCTCTCCTGATAACAGGTGAGTAAATCGGAATTCGTATTTCGGCTGATTTTAGAGGAATATTATAAAGTTCCAAAACTCCACACTTAGAAGAATTTCCAAGTGAAACCAGTCAATGTTAGCCTATGGAAGGAAATTCAAGTTACTGGTAAGTACTGGTTAAAATTACTTTTCAGGATCAGTACTGGGCTGAAAGATGCAGCACTGAGGTCTCTCCTGATAACAGGTGAGTAAATCGGAATTCGTAGTTCGGCTGATTTTAGAGGAATATTTGCACAATGGTGAAGGGAGGAGGCGGGGCCTGAGGTGACATCTGTGCAAACGCGCCCCGTGGCGCGTTTTAAGTTGAGGGATTAAGTCCCCTTGAATCATGAGGGTCCCTGGGGTCCAACTAGCCCACCCTGTACCTCCAGTATGCGCCAGGGAGCTGCGTTGTAGAGAGGTGTTCAGAGGCCACGCCCCTTTTTGCACCTCTCTGCAATGCAGCTCTGTGGCGCTTTCTGGACGTACCTGTTGGGCTAGTTGGCCCCCAGGGACCCTCAGGATTGAAGGGGATTTAATTCCCCATCTTAAAACGCGCCACGGGCCTGTTTGCACACATGTCACCTGAAGCCCCGCCCCCTCCCTTCACCACTGTGCAAACGCGCCCCGTGGCGCGTTTTAAGTTGGGGGATTAAGTCCCCTTGAATCCTCAGGGTCCCTGGAGTCCAACTAGCCCACCATGTACTTCTAAAAGCGCCACAGAGCTGCGTTGCAGAGAGGTGTAAAGGGGCGTGGCCTCTGTACACCTCTCTGCAACGCAGCCCTGGCGCATACTGGAGGTTCCTGGTGGGCTAGTTGGCCCCCAGGGACCCCCAGTATTCAAGGGGAATTACTTCCCCTTCTTAAAACGTGGCAGGGGAGCGCATTTGCAGAGTACTGCAGGGAGGGGGGCTGCGTGGCCCCCCTTCCCTTGGCCACTTTTGGCCCCGGGGACCCCATCCCCCGGGGCCTGAGCAATTTATTTATTTTTAAATAAAAAAAACAGGGAAGGGGCCGCGTCGCCCCCTTCCCTGGGCCTGTATTGGCCCGGGGACCCCATCCCCGGGGCATGCCCTCGATTTTTTTTAAATTTGGAGGGGGACTGTGTGGCCCCCTCCTCAGGCCATTTAAGGCCCCGGGGACCCCATCCCCGGGGCCGGCCTTGCCCTTTTTTTATTTTTTTACATTTTTATTTGGGGAGGGGGCTGCGTGGCCCCCTCCCTGGCCACTTATGGCCCCGGGGCCCCATCCCCCGGGGCCTGGCCTCTGGTTGGGGACTGTGGGGTCCCCAATCCCCCACAGTCCCGCCGGCTCCCGTGTCCTACGGGAGCCGGCATTGCTTTCCACATGGGGAGCAGCTAACATGCTGCTCCCCATGTGGAAAGCGATTGGTTTGCATTTTGAAAGAGAGGCAGGTTTCCTGCTCTCTCTTTCAAATGCAAACCAAGATTTACTATGACAGGACGGGAGCCGCGATGCTCCCGTCCTGTCATAGCAAACTACAGTGTCCCGGGTAGGCACCCGGGACACTGCAGGAGCCGGCCCTGGGGGTGGCGGTCCCCAGGGCCATCAAGGGCTCCAGGAGGGGGCCGCGCGCCCCTCCCAACCATTAGTAAAGCCCTGGGGAGGTGGTGGTCCCGGGGCTTTGGGAGTCCGTAACGGACCCCCATATTCAAATCTTTAGTGCCCCGGGGAGGTGGCGGTCCCGGGCGTGTGGGGGCTGGAGCCCCCACACTGGTTAAAACATTTTTAAAAAGAAGCCCGTGGGGTGGCGGTCCCGGGGCTGCGGGAGGCAAGAGCCCTCCCGCACCATTATTTTCTAAAGCCCCGGGGGTGGCGGTCCCGAGGCTCGGGGGCCTTAGAGGCCCCCACATTAAATCTAAACCCCCCACCATGCCCCGGGACTTGGCCCACATGGGGGCAAATAAATATCGAAGCGTGGGAGACCGCGCTCGATTTTTTGGCAGGATCCGCGCACCCTGAGCGCATCCTGCCGATTTAAAAAAATGCTTTTTTCTGCCCAGGGGGTCCTTGTGGGACCCCCTGAGCAGGCCTAGGGGGTCAGGGTGTTTCTACCCTGCACCCTTTGTGCGTTTTGCGCACTTGTTTCTTTTTTTTTTTCCTCGGCGGGATCCGCGCACCCTAAGCGCATGAGGTAGATGTATAATCCAGCTTGATAGCGTCATATTCCCACAGTCTGATTAAAATCATTGGCCAGTGCTGAAATCAGAAAAAACCGAGTGCACTGTAATATTCAAAATAAAGTGTCACGTATTTGTGCAATGTTCACCTTCAATGTTAAAAGTCCTCCTGATGTGCTGCATGTCGTATTACCATGTCTTTAAACACAATTCCAGACAATCCAAGTTGGCAAAAGGAGACGTACCTCCTCTTGTGCTCCCTTTCGCGCTGTCGTGCAGAAATACCTGGGAAATCCTTTCATCTGCATGTTAGCGCGCAGGACATGCTCCCTAATTTGAATCCAAAAGAGAAATACTCCAAGAAAGGGAGCCCCCATCCCTGCAAGGCGGCTTCACGGACACGGGCATGGAGCGACCCGTAATTTTGAGCACCAAAGACAAAAGAGAAGTGAAGCCCAACTCAAAGATCACTGGCTTTATTGCGTCTTAAGGGTAGCAGGACATCTCCTTACGCGTTTCGGCCGTTGGTTATGGCCTTGCTCACAGGTGAGGGAAATCTCTCATTAAGCAAACTCGCACTCTTTTGAATCACAATGATCACGTGACCCGGTGCAAACCTACAGTTCCCATAATGCACCCGGGTTGTTGTTGCAAACTGAGGTAGATGTATAATCCAGCTTGATAGCGTCATATTCCCACAGTCTGATTAAAATCATTGGCCAGTGCTGAAATCAGAAAAAGCCGAGTGCACTGTAATATTCAAAATAAAGTGTCACGTATTTGTGCAATGTTCACCTTCAATGTTAAAAGTCCTCCTGATGTGCTGCATGTCGTATTACCATGTCTTTAAACACAATTCCAGACAATCCAAGTTGGCAAAAGGAGACGTACCTCCTCTTGTGCTCCCTTTCGCGCGTCGTGCAGAAATATATATATACATATAGTCACTGAAAAACCCAAAGCCAAAGGTTATATGGATGTTATAGTTAGGAATTGGAATTTTAAAAAAACTTAGAAATTCACTGAAAAAAATAAAGGTTACATGACGTTATTGTTAGGATCAGGTTTTACTCTTACAAAACCAGTGAAATTCAACAGTTATAGTTAGTTGAGCTAACTATAACTTGCGCCCCGCAATGCGCTGCTTCTGACCTCACATGTTACATCACCCATGACATCACTCATGACATCACTGATGACATTGTCCAGTGACTGTGTTTGTAAAATGCCTTTTATTTTCTCTCCCACAACCAACAACGGCCACACTCTTGACCAAATATTTAGCAACGCAGACCTGGTGGCAGCTCCCCCGTCCTCTATAACATGGTCGGACCACTCTTTGATCAGTTTTAACATACCTAGCTTAAGCATTGACTCTTTACCCAAAGCAACAAGGACGGACCATAATTTCAGAAACCTACACAAAATATCCATGCCAGCATTGGCAGAGGCTCTAGAACACCCTGCCCCGGCGCTATCCGGTAACCCTGAAATTAATGCCCCTGCACTCGAATCTTGGTTACGTTTCAACTTAGACATGTCCACCCGCTGACCTCTCGCACCTCAAAGAGGACTAGCCCCACCTCCCCATGGCTCAATAAATTTCTAAGAACTAGTAAAAGTACTTGTAGAGGTCTCAAAAGGAAATGGTGGAAATTTTATACACCTGAAGACAGGAAGATTTATAAAGCCGCTTTAAAATCCTATTATTCACAGTTGAAAGAGGTCAAGAAAAACTATTTGCAGGCGAAGATTGAAACGGCTCATAATAAGGGAAAGGACATTTTCAATATTGCAAAATCCTTTACCTCCCCTAAGGCGGTTAAGAAAGACTCCCCGCATTCAGCTGATTGGACCAAACAGGTGGCTCTATCCTTCCATAATAAGATCGCCACAATCCAACAGTTTTTTTAATAAAATTACTGTGGAGGACCAGGTCTCATATCAACCTCTCCATGAGAAGTCTGGCCCTTTGCAGCCTCCTGAATTATCAGAGCTTCCTGAATTACAACTAGGAGAGTCACCTGCTTACCTTACAAGCCTCAAATCTGGCTCACCAACAGATGCTTGTCCACCTATACTATTAGTTTCTTTAGCTCCTACTATTAATTTCATAGTCAATAAGGTGCTTAATTTATCCCTCTCCACCGGAATAGTGCTGCGTATTTGGAAGCAGGCAAAAATCTTACCAGTCTTGAAAAAACAATCCACCGATCAGAATGATCTGGCTAATTATAAGCCTATCCCCCTCCTCCCGGCCCTCTCTAAAGTTTTGGAGAAGCATGTAAACAAAATGATCTCAGAACATGTAGAAAGCCACAATTTGCTCCATATGTCCCAATCAGGTTTCAGGCAAGTCATAGCACAGAGTCTGCCCTGTTGGAAGTGACAGAGCACATTAAGGAATACCTGGATCAGGGTGGTAGGACCGTTCGGATATTACTTGACCTGTCGGCGGCTTTTGACACGGTCCCACATGAGAGACTTCTTGAGAGTTTGAGACACTTGGGCATAGGCGGGACGGCTCTGGCCTGGATGACTTCTTTCTTGAAAGACAGATATCAGGAAATTTGGATACCTCCTTTTTCATCCCCCATGTCTAGCATGAAGGTAGGAGTACCCCAGGGCTCCATACTTAGCCCCACTCTCTTCAATCTATATATGTCTCCTCTTGCACCTTTAGCAGAGGATTACGGTGCCAAGATTATATCCTACGCTGATGAGACTCAACTGATTTTCACCTGTGAAAAAGGCGCCGACTTTGACGGTGACAATGTCAGATCCTGTCTCACAAAAGTGTTTAATTGGCTCAAAATGAATCAGTTGAAATGCAATCTGGATAAATCCAAGATTGTCTTCTTTGGCCAACCAGTAGTGAGCAACTGGAGTTCATGGTGGCCAGAGGAGCTATCTCCCCCCTTTCAGCACAAACGCTGGTCAAAAATCTGGGTATCTTCATTGATTGTGCCCTCTCTATGAGGTCCCAGGTGCAAGCAGTGGTAGGTTCCTGTTTTGCCATACTTCTTATGCTAAAAAAATTCCTTCCACTTCTATCATTAGATACTAGGAAGACTGAGGTCCAAGACCTGGCAATGTCAAGACTGGATTACGCCAATGTCTTGTACTTGGGCCTACCAGGATATCTCATTCAAGTGGTGCAAAACGCCATGGCCAGGGCGATTCTTAGACCCAAACCCAGGTCCCATATGACCCGCCATCCTTAAAACCCTACACTGGTTGCGAACGGAGGAAAGGATCAAGTTCAAAGCTCTGTTGATATTCCCTCATGGGTTAGGAGCCAGCTATCTCAAAAAGAGCATAACTAGCTACACTCCAGCACGGGCTTTAAGATCCTCTTCTTCCAATCTCGTCTGCACCCCTAAAGTCCGCTTCGCCTGCATGGGAGGCAGGTCTTTCAGCTTTTTGGGCGCACACGCATGGAACAAATTACCAGCGTCACTGAGCGTCATAACTGACCTGGCTACTTTTAAAAACATCTCAAAACTTGGCTTTTCAGGAATTAGTTGCGCCACAGAACCTGCCTGCTCCCATAGCGCCAGGACACTCTTGTTGAGTAGCTGAGCGCTATATTAAATACCTTTCATTGATTCATTCATTCATGACCGTTAAATATATATGCAAAAAGAACAATTGAAGGACAGAATGCAGAACAATGTCACTGGAGGTGAGTGTCTGAAAAGTTTCAGCGCTTCGTCCATCATCTCCTTGTGTTTGCTTTGTTTGCCCTAAACTGGCAGGGTACATGGGTCCCTTGCTCACTATGCCACTGGACTCAAGCTAGCCTGGCTGATGAGGGGTGTTACCCCGAAACCGGTCCCAGGATGCTTGTTTCCAGTCCAGGGAAGACCTGGTTTGGCAGTTCGGGCTGGACTGTTTCCATGAGGCACAGGGTCAAGACTGATTTGCATATGGCTGGGTCTGAACTGGAGTGGCGAAGTGAGCTAAAGAGCGATGATGGATTCAGCCCAGATCTGCGACTGGGGGTGAGTGTCTGAAAAGTTTCAGCGCTCCGCCCACCATCTCCTTGTGTTTGCTTTGTTCACCCTAAGTTGGCAGAGTATGCCCAGACCTGGGTCCCTTGCACACATTGCCACTGGATTCAAGTTAGCCTGGATGATGAGGGGTGTTACCCCGAAACTTGCCGAGGATGCTTGTTTCCAGTCCAGGGAAGGCCTGGCTTGGCAGTTTGGGCTGGACTGTTACCATGAGGCACAGAGTCAAAACTGATTTGCATATGGCTGGGTATGAACTAGAGTGGTGAAGTGAGCTAAAGAGCAATGATGGATTCAACCCAGATCTGTGACTGGGGGTGAGTGTTTGAAAAGTTTCAGCACTCCGTCCATTATATCCTTGTGTTTGCTTTGTTCGCACTAAGATGGCAGGGTATGCCCAGACGTGGGTCCCTTGCTCACTTTGCTACTGGATTCAAGCTAGCCTGGCTGATGAGGGGTGTTATCCCATACCGGTCCCAGGATGCTTGTTTCCGGTCGAGGGAAGACCGGGCTTGGCAGTTCAGGCTGGACTGTTCCCATGAGGCACATGGTCAAGACTGATTTGCATATGGCTGTGTCCGAACTGGGGTGGCGAAGTGAGCTAAAGAACGATGATGGATTCAACCCAGATCTGTGACTGGGGGTGAGTGTCTGAAAAGTTTCAGTGCTCTGTCCATCATCTCCTTGTGTTTGCTTTGTTCGCCCTAAGCTGGCAGGGTATACTTAGACGTGGGTCCCTTGCTCACTTTGCCACTGGATTCAAGCTAGCCTGGCTGATCAGCGGTATTACCCCAAAACCGGTACCAGGATGCTTGTTTCCGGTCCAGGGATGACCTGGCTTGGCAGTTCAGGCTGGACTGTTCCCATGAGGCACAGGGTCAAGACTGATTTGCATATGGCTGGGTCTGAACTGGGGTGGCAAAGTGAGCTGAAGAACAATGATGGATTCAACCCAGATCTGTGACTAGGGGTGAGTGTCTGAAACATTTCAGCGCTCCGTCCATCATCTCCCTGTGTTTGCTTTGTTTGCCCTAAGTTGGCAGGGTATGGCCAGACGTGAACCCCTTGCACACTTTGCCACTGGATTCAAGCTAGCCTGGCTGATGAGAAGTTTTACCCCGAAACCGGTCCCAGGATGCTTGTTTCCGGTCCAGGGAAGACCTGACTTGGCAATTCAGGCTGGACTGTTCCTATGAGGCACAGGGTCAAGACTGATTTGCATATAGCTGGGTTTGAACTGGGGTCGCAAAGTGAGCTAAAGAACGATGATGGATTCAACCCAGATCTGTGACTGGGGGTGAGTGTCTGAAAGGTTTCAGCACTCCGTCCATCATCTCCTTGTGTTTGCATTAAATATATATACCAAGGTGTATTGGTGACTCAGTGGGTGTGTTAGTGCCTCTATGGATGATTCAGTGGGTATGTGACCGACTGGATAAGTGAGTGATTAGTTTTCTCAGTGAATGTATGGGTGAGTAACTGGTTTTGTGAATGTTTGTACCAGTCTGTCAGTTGGAGTCTAAGTTTCTGTATGGGTATGTTAGTGGGTGTGTGAGTTGCTGTATGGGTGATTGATTGCTTGTCCTGTATGGGTGTCTGAGTGTCTGTGTGGGTGGGTGAGGGTGTGTATGACTGCCTGTATGAATGAGTGAGTCAGTGGTTATATGGGATAGTGAGTGGGTGTGTGAAGGGCTGTATGGATGAGTGAAAGTGTATATGGCTGTGTGAGTGAGTGAGTGATTGAGTGAGTGAGTGAGTGAGTAAGTGAGTGGATGTGTCAGTGGTATATGGGTGAGTAACTGGGTATGTGAAAGGCAGTATATGTGTGCGATGGGGTATATGAGTGAATGAATGTGAGAGTGGCTATATGGGTGAATGTGTGCTTGTATCTGTGATTACAAAGCTGAGTGAGTACATGTCGGTATATGTATGAGTAAGTAAGTGGATGTGTTTGTAACTGTATGGGTGAGTAAGTGGTTGATTGATTGACTGTATGCACGAGTGAGTAGGTGTGTGAGGAGTTTTTTTGGGTGACTGACTCAGTTTAGGAGTGGTTGTCAGTGGCTGTATGGGTGTATGAGTGGATGTCAGTGGCTGTATTAGTGAGTGAGTGAGTGAGTGAGTGTATGAGTGGCTGTATGGGTGAGTGAGTGGATGTGTGTGTAAATCTATGAATCGGTGAGTGGCTGTGTAAGTACTGATATGGGTCTGTGAATGGGTTTGTTAATGGTTGTGTGGGAGTGGGTGTATAAAAGGTTCTATGGGGGTGTGAGTAGGTGTGTTAGTGATTTTGTGGAGGATGTCATCAATGATGTCATCAGTAATGTTAATTGAGATGTCATCAGTGATATCATTTGAGATGTCATCAGTGATGTCATGAGTGATGCCACTGACCATGTCATGAGTGATGTAATATGTGAGGCCATAAGCAGTGCATTTCAGGGGGGTGAGTTATAGTTTAGCTCAGCTAACTATAACTGCTGAATTTCACTGGTTTTGTACTAGTGAAACCGGATCTTAACTTTAACGTCCCTGTAACCTTTGTTTTTTCAGTGAATTTCTTGTTTTTTTAATGAAGGTAATATTTAATTACCATAGCTTAATCCAACCACTTTGGCTGTGTGCGTGCCTCCCAATGAAAGCCAACTCAGGAGGGGGCATGCAGCCTCCCTACCTGCATGTATTTTTGCCCTGGGGCCTGCCATACTTTTGTGATTGCGGGGGCATGTGTCCTCCTCCCTGGACCAATTTTGGCTTGGGGACCCCAACCCCCTGGGCCCACAACTATAATTATGGGAGAGGGGGCACACTGCCCACCTCCCTGGGCTGATTTTGGCCCAGAGGACCCTATCTCCTAAGGCCTGCTCATATTGTAAATGGGGAGGGGGTACGCAGCCCCCTAGGGCCAATTTTGCTCGGGGACCATATCCCCTGGGGCACTCCACCTTTTTAGAGGGGGAGGGGTCATGGAGCACCCCTCCCCGGCCACTTTGGCCCAGGACACCCCATCCCCCAAGGCCTTGCCCCTTACTAGAAGGTGAGGGGGGCAGGCAGCCCTCCCGCCCTGCCCCAATTTGGCCCAGGAACCCCAACCCCGAGGGCCTGGCCAGTTACTAGAGGTAGAGGGGGCATGCACCTCCCCTTCCTGGGCTAATATGGCCCGAGGACCCCATCCCCTGGGGCGCAACCAATAAATAAAGGGGAAGGGTGATGCGTAGCCACCCTCTCTGGGCTGATGTCCACCCAGGGACGCCATCCCCGGGTCCCGGCCAACAAAATATGGGTGTCCTGGTGCCCACACAGGGCACCCACCATCTCCTCGTTGAGGGCTAGCCGGCTCCCCACATCCAGCCAGCTAAAAATGCTGCTCACTGCAGGCAGGAGCAATATTCAGATCTGCTCATGGTAAGCTTCATGGGGAGTGGACCAAGAGACAAGGCAAGAGCGTAACCTGCTGTAAACATGATGACTCATGTGCGATTAACTGAGAAGTGAGAACAATTCTTCAAACAATCCAAGACCAGTAGCTGCATGTACCTGGCTGATCACTCTCACAACTCTCGTGTCTGTCTCCACCACATAATTAGAGGTATTTGGCATTTGAGTCAGCACACTACTCAGCATTTCCCAAATCAACGCACCTCTCTTCAGTCCACATGGCTGAGTAGGCCTCTTTGAGTCATGTTAGTTTCCCTTTGCAGTAGATTACTTCCTTTTTTTGGCTATTGAGGTAGTACTGCCCTGAATGCTGAGTCTGACTCCGAGTCCGACTCAGGCTTACTCCAGATTCCTCCTGACCCAAATGAGATTGAAAGAGATAGACCTGTTCTGCACTGCTCTAGCTGAACAAGAAGAGTAAAAGAATTTGAGCAATTTGTTAAGAATGTATTTGCAACTAAACTGACTAGTCTGATACCCGAAGAACCTGAAAAAAGTACAGCAAGGAGTGGAATATGCAAGTAAATTTTGCTAATTCTAAAAGGGCCAATCACCTTCAGGTAGAATCACCCATCAGCTCCTAAACATTGCAAATCATCAAAATCAAGTTTAAAAATATTAATTGAACAACACCCTCACTGTCTGCCACCACATCAATCATCCTCACTCACACTCATTCAATATGTATCACTCATTGGGGAAATAGTTACCTGTTCCAATTCGAGTATGGTGGCACACATTTGTCTATTGTAGCTCCTCTTTTTCCATGGAAGCAACACAATGGCAGTCTTGTAAATGAATGATATTTTCCAGGAGTATCCCAGCTTGGGAATGAAAAAAAGAAAATAGAAATGAGACGAGGCAGGCACTGTTTTCATGTCTATTAAGCGAATCGGGAGGTTTCTCTTATGCACACTTGTCCAACTCCAATACAGTCCATACATGTGGATAAATGGCGGGGTGTTACAAGTCAGACACCAAATATATAAATATTCATCTAGATATATCTATTTTTTTAAAAGCAGTTCGACATTTCTATTGTGGCACTCAGTCAGGGAAGTAGAGTTTGTCCTTAAACCCAGGGGGTTCGCCCAGAAGTTGGTTTGCTAATGCACTTGAGTCTGACCAATCGCCCTCATCCTCCTCCTGTGCTGTTACAGAAACAGTGTAACCTTGTGGTAGGAAGTGTTGGTTCATTTTAGTCATGGTGAATCTCTCCATGTTCTGAGGCAAGAGACTGGTCCTTCTGACTGTGACAACTACACTAGCTACACTGAAAACATGCTCCACAGACACATTGGATACTGGCCAAGCCAGATACTTTATTGCCAACCTGCTGAGCTCTGTTCATTTGCTCATATTCCCATACCAATAAACCAATGGGTTTTGACCTCTTTTGGCTCATAAAGATAGTCTTGGACCATTCTCTGAATGGTCATTGATGCTGCAACTTGCTTAATCCTCTGCTTCCTTCGACTCTACACTTGACTTTTGCCATGCCACTTCCAACCAAGCCATTGCAGAGGTTAGGTCTGATTCTTCTGTTGCTGGTGTTGTTGCTGGTGTTGCTGATATTGGCTGCTGTGAGACAACAGCACTTCCCTCTCTGGATTTGAAGGCTGAACACCAGAACTTCTGCCCGGGCCTCTAGCTTCCAGCCATTTTTTAGGTCGAGCCTAAACAGCGCTTGCGCTGTAGGTGATCTGTTATCTTTACTTTGTGAGGTCTGACGCCTCCCATGCTCTGGATTGGCTTGTCTGGTTGTCCTTTAAAAAAAGTAGCCTGCAAATGGCTAACGGTGAGTGCATGTCCCACCTCTTTTGAAAAGTTCTCTCCCACAGAGTATTGCCGCGAGAGCGAGCAGCGGTGCGCAGGGCGGCAGCTTGTCTCCCTGTGCCCACCCCTCCACTCCTCCTTGTCTCCATGAGCCGTCTTTGCCCGCCCCCACCACTCTTCCCTGTCTCCCTGTGCCCATCCCCACTACTGCTAGCACCGCATGGCTGGGGCCTCAGAGACCATGACTGTGCAATGTCACTCATTTATAGCACCTCCTTGACGCCACCGCTGGTGCAGAGGCAGACAGACAAGCGGGACCTAAAGCGCCGCCCTGGCCAAATAGCCATGATGAACAAGCAGCACGGACTGCGTGCTGCTCTGGCAGAGTGTGCGCAATGATTGCAGTACTGTACTCTCAAGTGTGCTTGAATGTGCCAGGCCAGGAGTGGGTCGCGCCGGCCTGGTGCAGCAGTCAACATTCTGATTATCAAAGCTGCTGCGCCACAGCAGTCAAGTGACATGGTAGCGTCACGTGATTACAAAAAAGAGTGTATCCATTTAGAAGTGCACTGTCTCTCGTTGAGTGCGCCGCAGGGCGAGCAACAGTTATATTTCTTTAGTTTGCCACTGCCCGCTGTTGCGCAATAATCACATTGGTGGCCGGTGAGAGGGGTCGCACAGTCATCGCAGCGGCAGGGTCATAATTAGGTGACCATTTCAAACGGATCTGACTGCCTCTGGTGCGAACAGGCCGCCGGACTAGTCTCAGCCGCAGCTGACAGGTCAGTGTGAATGCGGATAGTAATATTGAGAATGTATAATTAAATTGGAACTCTCTCCTGTGCTCACCTCAGCTGGTGCCGAGGTGTATTATTGGTTAAATGGCAGGAAGGAGCTGTGCATTCAAGTAGCTAGCGTGCACGCTCCATGTGTCTGCTGTTACACTGTGGCTCGTATCTCAATTGGCAGCAACAACACTTTTACTTTTGTACCTAGGCCGGGACGGGAGGTTCAGCTGGGTCACCTCTGCTCTTGCTCCAGCCTCCACTGTACCACGTAGCTTCATAACTTGCACGTGGTAAACATAAGTATTACGGGACCCGGCAGTGCCCTCACGGGTGTGTCTGGGGGCAGTGACATATATTTTATGTAGAGCGTCACTCACTGCCTGTTACAGCTCCGCTCTGCTCACTGCTCTCTGCGAGCGCTGGGCAGCGCCACACCGCTCTGAGGAGCCCTGTATTGATCCAGATCTCAATGACATTTACTATTGTCTCTCGTGATTGGAATATACCGTACGAGTCAGTCGCATCCTACAATTAGTTTCATTTTGGTCAGGGATGTCCAGCTTTCGAGCCAACAGTACACTATATTTAATTTAGAGCGTCACTGCTCTGCCTGAGCCTGTAGCTCACTGCTCAGGGTGTACTGGTGCCCCAGCGCTCCGCTGACAGTGAGTGTAGTCCATAAATTATTGATTTTAATTATTTATTAGCACTAAAGTAAAGTTCTAAAATATTATTACAACCTGACTGAGCCTGTAGCACAGTAACTGAGTAAATTGATTATAATTGATTAGCAGCTGAGATCTGCGCTGGGGCCTCTCAGCCTGGTTGGTCGGGTCCTACGTGGGACAGAGCCTGGACAGAATGTCAGTCAGTCAGTCAGAAATAACTTTATTTCGCCAACACAATGGTGGCATGAAAAGTATTCTACAAACACATCAATTTCCATTATTATTACAATTTAAAATTACATATATTAAGACAAGTTTACTGAAAAGAATAAAATTGGATTAAAAGATTATTCATATTTTAAAAAGGATGATAATTCATGAATTTACACAGTTATTGCACAATTCAGTAGCTTAATTTACAGTTTGAGTATCAAGTTGACAATATAGTCTTCTTTTTCTCAAGGCAGATAAAAAGAATGAGGCCAAAGAAAAACATGTAAAGGAAGCAGACAATAACTGTAGATAATATAAAGCCACACAACACTGTTTAAAATTCATTTTGCGAATAAGGGGGACAATAAATCTTTTTCTTTCTTCACCATAGAATTTGCAAAAGAACAAAAAATGGAGATCATTCTGGATAGATCGATTGTCACAAGGACAAGGTGGCAGTTCGGAGATCACATAGGTTTTAAAAAGAAGACCTAGCATCAGGGGGATATAATTTAGGCGAAATCTCATTAAAATATATCTATGTTGTAAATTTGTGACAAACGATAGATAAGTTAAATTCGCATTAATCGATGTTATACTTGGGACAGCGTGATATGCTCTAACTGTCGACAGTTTAAGATTAATATCCTGCCTCCTTGCCTGTAACTGGGTCAGTAAATGGATTTTCAGCTCTTTCTTAGAGATGGACCGGCACGTCATTGGGTCTTCATAAAGGTGGTGTAAACCAACCGCCTTAAGGTTGGATTCGACATATTTTAGCCAACTGATTTTATTCACACCATCTAATTTCAAAACATCATTTATAATATCCCTAGTCAATGAAAGAGTCTCCTTACGCCAGACCGAGTGCCACATCAGAATGGGTGCAATACAGATTTTATCACTAATATAGGGTACTCTCAACTCAGTATGACAATTATAGTTGGAACAAGCCTGGGGCAGGGAAGCCAAGTTTTTCAAAAAGGCATCTTCTATGCGTTGCTATAAACAAAGAAGCACCAACAACGTCTGACCACAGGTTCAGCACATCAAATCCCCAGTTTTCATAAATAATAAGAGTCCTGTGCAGACACTTCCAGAGCTTGCCGCAGTTAAGCTCTACTGGAAACCAGAAACATATTCTTTATACAAATAGGAAGGTGCACCAAGAAACGAGTCAATGTCCTTCAAGAAGGGGAATAATATATCCACGATCTGACATACGGTTAGTCCAAATAACAAATTGTAAAAACGATCCAGAAATTCCTGACACGTATGCAACAAAATCTAATACACGTTTGGGATAGCGAAGGCTTTGGTGAGACGGTGTATGTATCGTATCAAGGATACCGGCTGTTTAATTGCCATTTTCGGTGGAACATAATTCCTGGGAATGATACCTTCTGTGTATTAGATTTTGTTGCATACGTGTCAGGAATTTCTGGATCGTTTTTACAATTTGTTATTTGGACTAACCATATGTCAGATCGTGGATATATTATTCCCCGTCTTGATACCTAAGGACTTCGGGGGTTTCCAAATTACTCCATTTCTGAATACATTTTTATTCCGAGTGCGGATTTTTTGTACCTCGTACTGTTACATGAGCCCTGATGAAGTTCCCTCAGTGGAACGAAACGCGTTGGCTGATTGCCGTATTTTACTTTTAAGATTAATAAAAGGACATCATTTGGATATATTTGAAGGACATTGACTCGTTTCTTGGTGCACCTTCCTATTTGTATAAAGAATATCTTCTATGCGTTACAACTTAGAAGAGTCTGAGATGCCCCAAACAGCTGCCCCGTAGGTGGCAGCAGATACAGTTTTTGCTTCATAAACTTTCTTTACCACTTCAATAGGTTTGGTCCCAAATTTTTTCGCTAATTTAAAGAGAGTCCCAATATTTTTTTCCATCAATAATCCCCTATTAGAGACCATACTTCGCCAATTGTTATCTCAATCAAACCTGATCCCTAAATAATTAAAAGAGTCCACGACATCTAACTTCCCCCCTTCAATATAAATTTGTGGCTGTTTCTGCTGTTTTGGACCTGCAACAAGAACAAAAGACTTAGAGTAATTACTTTTCAGGTCCAAATTATTCATGAATTTCACATACTCCACTACAAGTCGGCGTAGCGCGTTACTAGTACACGCCAGAATCACTGCGTCGTCCGCGTAGAGGAGTATCGGTACTTGAAGTGAGTTAATATGGGGGACATCTGGAGTGGGCCCTAACAAAGCAGATTCCACGGCGTTTGTATAAAGCGCAAATAAAAAGGGCGCAAGGACGCACCCCTGCCTCACGCCCCTAGTGATTTTAAAGTGTCTAGTGCATTCTCCTCACTTGCCAAAACGGACACAGGCAGTTGCTCTAGCATACAGGTCACGGATTATATTAATAATCTGTATATCAATTCCCATTGCCTCCATGATCTGCCACAGCCTGGACTGTGCCACGCAATCAAAGGCTGCCGACAGATCCATGAAGGCAAGGTATAAATGACCATTCTTAGCTGCCGTATATTTAGCTATTATTAAGTTCAAATTTAGGCACTGGTCCACTGTGCCCTTTCCTTTTCTAAAGCCATATTGGCATGGGATTATAATGTTCTTTTCCAAAGCCCATTCCTCAAGCCTGTTTAAAAGTAGCCGGCCCATTAGTTTAGCAGTAGAATCTAACAGAGATATGGGCCTATAATTTTTCTGAACTGTTTTATCCCCCTTTTTATAAATGGGTAAAATTACAGTCGTCTTCCATGAAGAAGGAGCACCTGTACGAGCAATTTTATTAAAAACATTTGTTAAAAGTGGTGCCCAAAGATCTTGATTATCTAGAAAAAAGTCAATTGGGACACCGTCGGGTCCAGGGGCCTTCGCTCTTTTACACTGGTTAAGAGCTTGTTTTGTTTCTTCCAAAGTGAACAAGGCATTACTTCCTGTACCGGCTAAACTTAGAGGGGGGAGTTGATTGGTCACCTCCTGGGTATTTCCAAATAGGCCTTCAAAGTGTGCAACCCATTCCTCCTGCTCTACATGAGTATCTGTTGTCATACTTTGCTCGTCTCTCAGAAAAGGTGCATTACTCAGCGACCAAAAGGCCTGTGGACTTTTTAATGAGGCGGCCCTTGCAATCTTTCCCACCAGTCCTCTTTTAAGGTTTTTAGCCTGTCAATTGTCAGCGCCCTTCCATTTCTGGTGGTTTGCAGCAGTTTCAAGATCTTCTTAGAGTTTCTTGCTGCTCAAATGGGTGTAATTTTTGATATTTATATGTTTCCCCGGTCTTCATTGCTTGATTTTGCTTGCGAGAAAGTGTCACTCACGTTGTTGAAATGTCACTCAGAATTACACTGAAATTATGAAAATGTCACACATAGCAATCTGAAACCTTGGCAGCTATGGTGTACCGGACCCCCACACCGCCCGAGCCTCCAGCCCCTCTCATCACGGTGTCCTGGGCCACCTGCCCCCGCTGTTTCCCCATGTCCAGCACAAACCTGAAGGCAGTGATGACAGACAATGGCTCCAAGCCCCGAAACTGACAGAGGACTTATTGCATTGCCACCAGGTTAAATAGTCATCAGTCACTTCCGTGTCCACAGGGCACCGCCATGCACGGGTGCAGACGAGAGCAGTTTATTTATTTATTGTATTTTTGTGATTTTATAGAAGTCAGCTCGCTGGCATCAGAAGGTTTTACAATACCGCATAAACAACCGAACAACAAGCAGAAATTATACAGATCCACCCCCGGAGCAGTGAGCGCCAAGCGAGCCCTCTTGGTCTTGGGCGCTAGAGCGCGTTACACCTACTCATGACTGTTGCGGCAGCGCCGGCTTGCCTTCAAGAAGTACCTGAGAAAAGGAGAGCAAGCATTAACCCGTCTTCAAGTACACTTGTGCCATGTCTGTTATTTGAAAGACTAGCAATACTGGTGCAACTAAACTGAAGTAGCGCGTCGGACCACGGGGCACTCGGACGCTCAGCTATAAATAATGTTTTTTATTTTGATACTGTGACTTGTCATTGAGTGTGTATTTGAAATACCACACCCTGCCGGGCTGTGACTTAGACTGTGTCAGCTGCCTATAATTACGATGGGTGACGCAGCTGAAATCAGTGTAGGGGTCTCTCCCATCCTACAAGACTGGACCCGGTGCCACGTAGAACAGAGAGCCTGGCCTTGCCACTGATGCTCCTTTCCATCGATTGACTGTCAGCAAAAAAGCCCGGGGCCCAGTAGGCATACTAAGGTTGGTGAAAGCTGGCATGACAAATTGTTTTCTGCTTGTGTTTCGTTGTTTTGAGCTCCCCGTCTGTTTGTGCCCTTAGAACACCGGCCCGTCTGCCAGCACGTGACCGAGGCCCTGGCAGCATGACCCTGGATCAGTTTCCTACCTGCCGGGCCCCCTGGCATTGTTGCTGTTGCCTGGCAACACTAGTACTTTGGAGCAGGTGGTGCTTGTCTTCAAATGCCAGGGCAAGCAGGCCTCACTCCAAACTGCCGCACACTGCGACAGACTGACATCAACAGCACCTCGGAGAATGCATGCAGTGAATGTGTGACAGTCACTTTCTCATCAACGACATATTTTATTTTATGTATCAGTGTGGGGTTTTTAGTATTGACAGGAATAATGGCGCTCAAGCTAATTCGCGCTGAGTTTATGTTATACTAGGAGTGTGAACGGTGCAAACCAGGTCAGGGGATATGCCCTAAAACCCCCGTGATGGTATGGATAGAAATCCACACAAATGAAGTAGGTACAGTCCCGGGCACACGTAACGAGGATATAATATCAGGAGAAATGTCTCATACTGCAGAAATGTAGAGGGTCTACACCAGAATGATAATCATAGGTGTTTAATATAGTAACAGAGCATAAGCAACCAGCCAAAACAAAAGCAACCAGCCGACACGTGTTTCGTCACAAAGAGGACTATTGACCTTCAGAAAAGTCGATGCAGTCTGTGGCGACGAGATTAACCAAGTGCTAAGTAGCACAGGGGGGAATATAGAATTAGGCGTGCCAGGTCAGTAGTCCAGGACGACAACGGCGGATGTGCCGGAGTACAGGAAACTGGGAGAAGTGTTGTTCAGGAAGGAAAATGGTTCCGGAAGATGGCCATCGACTTTTCTGAAGGTCAATAGTCCTCTTTGGCTTATCCGCCGCCCGGCGATATCCGTCTTCCTTTCCTTACATTTGGCAGTAGTCCACCTACCGTGGTTCGCACTGCTCCTCATTGCCGTTTTGGATTCTTGAACGGTCACTTGAATCCACCTTGTTGGCACCGCCTTTCAGCCCTGAAGAGTCACAGGTTACTACCCTTTGTGACGAAACACGTGTCGGCTGGTTGCTTTTGTTTTGGCTGGTTGCTTATGCTCTGTTACTATATTAAACACCTATGATTATCATTCTGGTGTAGACCCTCTACATTTCTGCAGTATGAGACATTTCTCCTGATATTATATCCTCGTTACGTGTGCCCGGGACTGTACATATTTTATTTTATCCCTGACCCCTGTACGTACTTAATACATCAAGAATGAAAACGGCTTAATTTAGACCAAGGTTGTAAAATCACCTTGGCACCAAAATGTGTTTCTCTGGCACACAATTATTTTGGCACCCGATTAAGAATTGCGCATAACAGATGAAAAATCACCTGGGCAAATGTCAAGTGTGCCACCCCCCCAATTTTTTATATCATATTACCCCGTGCACACACATCCGCACGTTCCATTGAGAAAAGGTAAATCTAATAGTAAGTGGCAGAGAACCGGGTGCTTTTTACATGTAATGATGAACCACTTACTCAAGGGTTTCAGTAACCCAGTTAATGCAGTAATTGCAGGGTGCCAGAGGGGCGCTACCCGCCGCGCAGAGGCCTAAGTACTGCTGCCTGCAGAAGGGTGCTCACTCCAGCTCCCACGTACTGCACACACATCCAGTCTTTCTCTGGTTCCGAGGTTGCCACTTGCAATGTTTTTTCCAAGCCAATCTGTACTTTCCCTCAGCTATACTCGATTTTTGACCAAGTGCCGAAGCTGGGATTAGAACCCAGGCTTCTAGGTTCTAATGTCTTCAGCCCCTGTATCTGTTGGTAGAAAGATGGGCAGCCACTACTGCCACTCTGCTGGTGTATTTGTGTAGGGCACATTGGTGGTAGTCCTGTTTTGGGGGTCGTTTAGGCTAAAGCTGACAATACTGATGTTGTGTGTCAGACAACTATTGGTACCATTACATTATTAATGGGTTTGTGCAGGGCCAAGTCTAAAGAATCTTATTAATGGTGCCATGTTTGTGTTGGAGTTGAACGGTTGTGTAACTGGTTTGGAGAGGTCGGTGGCGCTGCAGTGTCTAATGAGGGAAGATGCAGCTCTCTGATCTTCTTTCTTCTGTTAGCTCAGTAGTACAAGGACACTCTGACTACAGACTCACTGCCAGCTAAGCTGTGAAGTGGGTGCTTTTAAAAGACAGTTATAAAAGAATGCACTCCGTACAGTCTGCAAAAAAATCTATATTTTGGAATCACTTTTATCTTAAACCTTTTTTGCGAATTTTGTATCCACCTATCTTGTAGCAAGTCACTATTCTTTACTGCACCAACCGATAGAGGTTTCGTAACTACAATAGTGCATTTCCCACTAATTAACATAACTTGTATTTAATATTCATTTTCGCTGTGTGCTATTTTATATGTAGTTACCGGAAGGTGAAAGACCAAAAAAAGTTACAAAATATTTTGGTTTTTAGCCACGCCCACACGCTCACTCACCCCACCCCCTTGCACGCAGTATCACAGTTCCCATACTTTTTTTTTAATGCATTTCGAACACTGATTGCTCGGACTGTTGCTTGCTGTTGTACAATGCAGTGGCGGCTCGCCATGGGAGTGCTGCGGGGCGTTGGGGTGGGGCGGGGGAGGGGCAAGGTGGGGGGTAGTAAACTCTGGCATTCGGCGCAATGGAGTTAAGCAAATGAATAAATAAATAAAACAATTTACATTGCGCGCGCTGCATCGCCGAGTTGGCGTTGCAGCGCGCACAATGTAAATTGTTTCATTTATTTATTTATTTGCTTAACTCCGTTGCGCCGTATGCCGGAGTTTACTACCCCCCACCCTGCCCCTCCCCCGCCCCACCGTCCCGCAGCACTCCCACTGCGAGCCGCCACTGGTACAATGCTCTGGGTTGCCAGATTAATGGTGCTGTTACTCATTATTAGATGCATTGCTGGATCTGGTGTGCTGTTCCCTGGTGTCGGGACTCATTGCTAGATGCTACATGCTGTTCCTTGCTAGGGTGTGTATGATCCTTGTTACAGTGGTGTACTACCAGATTTGTTGTAGGGGTTTTGTCTATTGCCAGATGTTATCTTTTACTTTGTGTTGCTAGGTATGCCTTGTTGTTTGAGTATATTTCCAAATACTTACCGCAGTTACCTATGCCAGGTCAGGGTGCTGCTGTGGCATTAATTTATACACTGGTGACAATGCTTTTTATTTATGTTTTAAAAACCAAGACAAAAATAAAAGGCATTGTCATTTACAATGCCAATTGCTTAAACTCGCGTAAATGCGAGACCTATTGCATTGCAAATGCTTGTCTAACATGACTCTCGCTTGATCGACAATCCACATCTTGCAAAGTAAATTATCCCCATCTGAAAATGCAATAAAAGTGGTCATTATTTTTTGTACCGTGGATCAAGTATTGTGGCACAGATGCACTCTTTCGAGGACACAATATTTCTTTGCACCCTTGTATTAACAGCCAAGCAAAAGATTAAGCTCTGAAAAATTTGATAAGCTTCTTCGTTCACACCAGAGAATCTTTACAACACCTTTTTTAATAGGTTCTGTAGCAGATGAAACAACGGCATTGCTTGGCTCATTGTACTGTCCTCCTTGCTGAGTTCCCGTGCAAAACCCTCAAAAGGAAGTAGCATTTGTGTCAGGCATTTAACTAGCCCCCATTTGTCCATCTTCATGGTCATGCTTTTCACAGTTGCATCCACTCCTCCTTGAAGGACATAGTCGGTGATCGGTCTGTACTGGTCAAACAGACCTTTCAACAAGTAGCAGGTTGAACTCCAACATGTCAGCAGCTCCTGAATAAGATCTTTAACCAGTACTCTATTAGCACTAGGCGCGGGCATAAAACTCCTCTTCATTCATGATCTTGAGGTTTGTTTTGGCGCGCACTGGCGAGCGCCACGATACTCTCAGCCGCTAGTGAGCTCATGCGATACTTCACTCTTGTTTGCACCACTTTCGGCTGTGATGGCGCCAATGTCATGCCAATCACAAATGTACCGCTCAAGCAGCTTTTGTGCTCGAGAAGCAGCTGAGAGGCTTTTCATGTGGATTTTCTTATCCAATTGGCAGTTGGAGTTGTTTTTTTTTGTGCAAGAAGTCTTTTTTTCTTACTTTTTTTTCCAAACTCCAACTTCCTGTTCCTGTCCAGCAAGCTCCTCCCAATGCTTTGTCCATCTCCGGGTAACTTTTCATTGGGATTTGGAACTGGAAGGATCACTCTCTTTGTCTGCAATTCCTGCTGCATATATATCATTTTATTTTAAGGACATCACAACAAGTAAGTTAAAAAACTTTAGATAAGGGAGCATGTGCTTTGGACACGATGATATAAAAGAGCGGATTGCTCTCAGGTGTTGTAAAATTCTCCTTTTCACTTGTTTTGTGGTAATCTCTGCATATTTTTCTCAAATTCACAATGTAGAATATAAACAAAATATTCCATTTTACATGTAATTCTTTCAGTTATTTGTTTATTTTTACTTCAAATATCGAAGAGTTCACAAGTCATCCAAGGACTGTGTTTTCCTTTATATATAATTTGTGGATGTGATCTTGCTAATTCTTTTAAGTGCATGTCCCCACTCATCAGGTTTCAGTGTTTGCAGAGTATTCTTCAATTTCTTTAGGTTCCATTGAAAACTCCATAGTAAATCACATCTTTTTATTCTTGTTTTAATCATTTTTTGGTTGCTACATTTCCATCATGGATAATATTAGATTCTCTCTCTTTTTACCCTTAATACGTTTGAGTGCATCATTCAATACCATTGAGGTGTAGCCTCTTAATTGAAATTGATGGACCATTTCATTTGCTTCTCTCAAGTTTATGTCAATGTCATAGACTCGTCATGCCTTCAGTAGCTTATCATAAGGTATTCTACCCCTTAGGGCCTTGGGAGGTCGACTTTTGCATTGGAGTATGATGTTTCAGGCAGTAGCCTTGCGATGTATTTTACTACAGTGCTTATTTCTTTCAATATACCATGGAGTGTCCAGATAATCAATAGCGGTTCTGATCATGTTAGTAGTGTTTCAATATTGTAGCAGTTATTGTTTAGCCGATCTATATTGGTTTCCAAATGTGCATCATCATTGTCACAAATAACAAAAAGATTATCCAGGACCCTTGCCCAAAAAACTACATGTTGCATTATTTCTTTTTCAAATTTTCTTCTGTCCTGGTGACCTCTTTCTCTCACCAACCCTTGCAAATTCATTGCATCCAGATGAAGTGACCATCACTGACAATGCCACTTCATTACTGCATACCTCAAGAGATCCCAGGACTGCATTGATTCCACATACCAAATGGAAGCTACACTATCTTCACTCTTGGTGCTTTTTGAAAATCAGCCTTGCAATCACTTGACAATGAATCTAGTAGTACCTGAGGAAGGCAGAGGGGTCGATTCCGATTCGGGCCGGAAATTTCTCCGACCGAGCTGGACCCGGAGAGATTTCCGACCGAATCGGACCCGTGCAGTCCGACCGAACGAGTACGATGCGTCCGTATGTTATCGGACTCGAGTCGGTCGGACTCCCATTGAAGTCAATGGGAGCCGGTCGTACAACGCGTACGCGGGCTCCCATTGACTCAATGGGTGCGAAGTCGGACAAGGGCGCCCCTACAGCGGGTACGCGGCGAAGCGATTCGCGCCGTACACGCACAGGTAGAGGGGACCCATGGGTCCCCCTGTGTGCGACTCGCGCGCCACGCTTCCAGGGGGTCCGACACGGACCCCCAAAGTACGGCTCCGACAGCTCTTACGAGCCGGAGTGCGCGGCTCGGTCGGACTCGCTCGCGGCGCGCATCGTACTTACCCGGCCGGGAAACGTCTCCATTGCGCGGTGCGAGTCGAGTCCGAGCGAGTCAGTCGGAGCGGTTTGAGCCGGGAGCGAGTCGGTCGGAGCGGTCGGGACGCCCGGACGAGTCGGTCGGAGATTTCGCATCGTACTCGCTCGGCCGGACCCGTGTACGGTTCGGTCGGGAAACAGGGCTCCGAATCGGATCCGGTAAAGCCGAATCCGATTCGGAGCCCTACCGGCCGAGATCGGAATCGGCCCCAGAATATATATATATAGTTGCCAATAGGTAGTTATGGTTAGAGCCAAAAGTGTTTTTGTTTTGCCAATAACTTTGGTACGACGTGACGAATCTTCATGAAATTATCAAAACAACTTCCCCTTTTTGGTTCAGCTGCTGTGTTGAAAGTTTTGAGGTGGTCTGTCAAGCAGTGGTTGAGAAAATAGGGGGGTCCCAAAACGAGTTTGCCCAGTGTTATGTCTATGGGGATTTTTCATTTTTTTAACACGACTACAGCCTGAACCGCTGAACAGAATTACATCAAATTAAGCAGAAAGCTAGATGTTGGTCCTGAAAGCGTGCCTTTTGTGATTTGGTATAAAACCGTTTAGTAGTTTCAGAGATATTTAAGGTTAAAAAATATAGATATCTGGGGACGCGAGTCCTTGCAGTGGACTTGTGGATCCTACTAAAAATTGATTGGCTGCCAGCACCTAAGCCAGGAAGTGTTGGCAGCCATCTTGGGAATCGGCTTGAAGCTGAGTCCCACAAAAAATGATTAAAAAAATGAAAAGGGGCCAGGGTATGGACACCCTGAGCCCCTGGGTGTGGTTCAGGGGTCTCCCAGAGACCCTGCCATGGCTAAAAATAATTTTTTAATAAACAAATCTCTGAAAGATCTGAGGGCAGATCCATGAATTTTTCTGAGATTTAAAAAATGCGGTCTCCCTCCCTGTTACTTTAAGAAATTATAAAAAAAGAAGGCCTGGCCCCTGGGGATAGGGTCCACAGGGCCGAAATCGGCCGAGGGAGGCAGGGCATGCGGCCCTCCTCCTACTAAAAAAACAAATGCGGACCAGCAAGTTGACGGAGGCCCTGCCCCCTTTCTCCACTTCTCTGAAAATGCACCTGCTGGAACAGTGGTGGTTGAGGGGTGAAGTCTCCCTGGATGCTTAGGGTGCTTAGGGTCCAGTAACCCCTCCTGTTATCTCCAGTAAGTCCCAGACAGCAGGATTGCTGAGAGGACTTAGAGGCCATGCCCCCCTTTCTCCTCCACTCTGCAAACGCTCCTCCTGGCACGCTGCTGGTTGGGAAATTAATTCCACTTTAATCCTGAGGGCCTTAGGACTAAAGTAGACTTCTTCCCCAACCAGTAGTGCACCAGGAGGAGTGTTTACAGAGTGGTGGAGAAAGGGCTGTGGCCTCTGATAACCTCTCATCAATCCTGCTGTGTAGGACTTACTGGAGGTAACAGGAGGGGTAGTTAGCCCCAAAGGATGTCCTTGGGGGCCAGCTACCCCTCCTGTTACCTCCAGTAAGTCCCACATAGCATGATTGCAAAGAGGCCTTGGAGGCCATGCCTCCTTTCTCCACCACGCAAACATGGCTCCTGGTGCACTACTGGTTGGGGGATAAAGTTCACTTTACTCTTAAGGGACCTTAGTGGCCAAGAAGCTCTCCTGGTCCCTGCCCCTTTCTCCACCTCTCTGCACACTCGACTACTACTTAAAAAAGTGTAGAAATCCACTAAAAAACCCAAAGGTTAGGTGGAAGTTATAGTTAGGAATTAGCAGTTAAAAAACCTTAAAAATTCACTGAAAAATCCAAAGGTTACAGGGACGTTATAGTTAGGCTGAGGTTTCACTCGAACAAAACCAGAGAAATTCAGCGGTTATAGTTACCTGAGCTAATTATAACTCACGTTCCTGCCATGCACTGCTTATGACCTCATATATTTCATCATTCATTACATGGTCAGTGACATCACTGATGACATCACTGATGACATCTCAAATGACAACACTGATGACATAATCTACAAAATGCCTGACACGCCCACTCACACTCCCATTTAACATTTCATACAACCACTCTACCATTCTCAAACCCATTCACACACCCATTCCAGTACTTACACAGCTGCTCACTTATTCATAGATCAACACACACATCCACTCACTCATCCATACAGCCACTCATACACCCACTCACTAATACAGCCACTAACATATCCACACATACACCTATACAGTCACCCACACACTGAGTCAGTCCAGTCTCTCATAAAGCTACTCACACACCCACTCCCTAACCCATACAGCCAATCACACAGCCACTTACTCAACCATACAGTTACACACACATTCACTCACTTACTCATAGTTACTAACACATACTCACTCACCTATACAGTCACTGACACAAGCACACTTACCCATACAGCCACTCTCACATTTACTCACTCACCCATACAGTCCCTCACATACCCCATCCCTCGCATATACTGCCTTTCACTTACCCATTTACTCACCCATATGCCACTGACATATGCACTCACTCACTAACACAGCCATACACACACTCACTCACCAATGCAGCCCTTCACACATGCACTCACTAACCCTTACAGCCAATGACTCACCCACTCACTCATCCATATATGCAGTCACATATACCCTCACCCACTCACACAGACACTCAGACACCCATAGAGGTACTCAGACAACCAATAACTCATCCATACAAAAACTCATGTACCCACTCACACACCCATAAAGCCACTTAGACATCAACTGACAGAATGATACAGACACTCACATAGCCATTTACTCATCCATACATTCCCTGAGACACCTAATCACTCACTTATACAGTCAGTCACGCATCTACTGAATCATCCAAACAGGCACTCATACACCCACTAATTCACCAATACACCTTCATATATATATATTTAACACTCAAAAACTTTCTAAAAACACTCACAATTACTAGATGATGTCATCAGTGATATCATTTGAGATGTCATTAGTGATGTCACTTACCATGTCATGAGTGAATATGTGAGGTTATAAGCAGTGCATTGTGGGAGAGTGAGGTATAGTTAGCATCACGATTTATAAAGACTGAATTTCACTTGTTTTGTACAAGTGATACCTGAGCCTAACTATGCATTTCTTGTAACCTTTATATTTTTTCAGTGAATAGATATATATTTATATATATATATATATATATATATATATATATATATATATATATATATATATATATATATATATATATATATATATACATATAAATATATTATATATTATATATATGTCCTCCTCAGCCCCACGCTCTTCAACGTCTACATGGCTCCGCTCGCCCCCATCGTCAGAACCCACGGACTCAACATTGTTTCAAACGCAGATGACACCCAACTCATCCTCTCCCTATCCAACGAACCCAACGCAGCAAAACACAACTTTCAAAAAGGTATGGAAGCCGTCGCCAAATGGATGAAAAGCAGCTGTCTACAACTCAACACCGACAAAACAGAAGTACTCGTCATGAGCCCACACCCCAATGCCTGGAACGACACCTGGTGGCACCCTGCCCTCGGAAGCCCACCCACCCCCACGGATCACACACGCAACCTTGGAATCATCCTGGACTCCGAGCTCAAAATGAACCGCCAGATCAACTCCGTCGCATCCTCCTGCTTTCACACCCTCCACCTCCTACGTAAGACCTTCAAATGGATCCCCCTCGAGCACAGAAAGACCGTCACTCACGCCCTCGTCACCAGCAGACTCGACTACGGCAACGCACTCTACGCCGGAATAAACAAAAACCTTACCCGCAAGCTACAAAACATCCAGAACGCCGCCGCTAGACTGGTCCTCAACCTGCCAAGACACTGCCATATCTCCCAGCACCTGCGCACACTCCACTGGCTCCCCATCGAGGCTAGAATCACCTTCAAGATTCTCACCCATGCACACAAAGCCCTCCACAACACCGGACCAGCATACCTGAACAGCCGACTCAAATTCCACGCACCCCAAAGGACTCTATGATCAGCCCAGCTCTCCTACGCTGTGGGCCCCCGCGCCAGAAAGACCAGATCGGGAGGCCGCTCCTTCTCCTTCCTCACGGCCAGAGCTTGGAACGCCCTGCCACTCCATCTCAGACAGACAACATCACTCCCCATCTTAACGAGAAACCTCAAAACATGGCTCTTCGACAGACCCCCTCCTTGATGGACTGGAACCTGCACCTCCCCTCCTCCCCAGTGCCTTGAGACCCTTACGGGTGAGTAGTCGCGCTTAACAAACACATGATTGATTGATTGATTGATTGAGCGGGAGCCTATCAGGAGGCAGCACATTCAAATAAAGGTGTGGCGCTTGATGCCATTTAAAACATGAGAACGGCCTATGAGAAAGATTTATTGAAACGCGTCAGGCTGCATTCCGTGAGCTGCGGAGTCTGTGGGGCATTGCTGGTTCCAGAGTGCGTCCCCGCCAGCGGGGTGAACTTGGAGCTTTTATTTACACGCGGCAGGCCTTGCCGCGGAGGACGCACCACCACGAGTATGGCAGCGGGTCGGTGAGCTGGGAATCATGCCCAGTTTACAACGAGGGAAGCAGCGCCGGAATGAGAGACTTCAAAGCGCATGGAGCCCATCCTGGGTATGAATTAGTGATTGTGTGTACATGGCACCTATCAAGGAAAATTAGCACCAGATTACAAATACCACAATACTGTGGGAGACTGCTGTAATATGCTCATTTGAGCGGGAGCCTATCAGGAGGCAGCACATTCAAATAAAGGTGTGGCGCTTGATGCCATTTAACACATGAGAACGGCCTATGAGGAAGATTTATTGAAACGCGTCAGGCTGCATTCCGTGAGCTGCGGAGTCTGTGGGGCATTGCTGGTTCCAGAGTGTGTCCCCGCCAGCTGGGCGAACTTGGAGCTTTTATTTACACGCAGCAGGCCTTGCCGCGGGGGCTGCACCACCGCGAGTATGGCAGCGGGTCGGTGAGCTGGGAATCATGCTCAGTTTACAACGAGGGAAGCAGCGCCGGAATGAGAGACTCCAAAGCGCTTGGAGCCCATCCTGGGTATGAATTAGTGAGCGTATGTACATGGCACCTATCAAGGAAAATTAGCGCCACACTACAAATACCACAATACTGTGGGAGACTGCTGTAATATGCTCATTTGAGTGGGAGTCTATCAGGAGGCAGCACATTCAAATAAAGGTGTGGCGCTTGATGCCATTTAACACATGAGAACGGCCCATGAGGAAGATTTATTGAAACGCGCCAGGCTGCATTCCGTGAGCTGCGGAGTCTGTGGGGCATTGCTGGTTCCAGAGTGCGTCCCCGCCAGCTGGGCGAACTTGAAGCTTTTATTTACACGCGGCAGGCCTTGCCGTGGAGGACGCACCA
This sequence comes from Calotriton arnoldi, assembly GCA_963921515.1. Lineage (NCBI taxonomy): Eukaryota > Metazoa > Chordata > Amphibia > Caudata > Salamandridae > Calotriton > Calotriton arnoldi. The sequence goes on from CAWUFW010007701.1 coordinate 723,713, forward strand.
CCGCGAGTATGGCAGCGGGTCGGTGAGCTGGGAATCATGCCCAGTTTACAACGAGGGAAGCAGCGCCGGAATGAGAGACTTCAAAGCGCATGGAGCCCATCCTGGGTATGAATTAGTGATTGTGTGTACATGGCACCTATCAAGGAAAATTAGCACCACACTACAAATACCACAATACTGTGGGAGACTGCTGTAATATGCTCATTTGAGCGGGAGTCTATCAGGAGGCAGCACATTCAAATAAAGGTGTGGCGCTTGATGCCATTTAACACATGAGAACGGCCCATGAGGAAGATTTATTGAAACGCGTCAGGCTGCATTCCGTGAGCTGCGGAGTCTGTGGGGCATTGCTGGTTCTAGAGTGCGTCCCCGCCAGCTGGGCGAACTTGAAGCTTTTATTTACATGCGGCAGGCCTTGCCACGGGGGACGCACCACCGCGAGTATGGCAGCGGGTCGGTGAGCTGGGAATCATGCCCAGTTTACAACGAGGGAAGCAGCGCTGGAATGAGAGAATCCAAAGCGCATGGAGCCCATCCTGGGTATGAATTAGTGATCGTGTGTACATGGCACCTATCAAGGAAAATTAGCGCCACACTACAAATAACACAATACTGTGAGAGACTGCTGTAATATGTTCATTTGAGCGGGAGCTAATCAGGAAGCAGCACATTCAAATAAAGGTGTGGCGCTTGATGCCATTTAACACATGAGAATGGCCTATGAGGAAGATTTATTGAAACGCGTCAGGCTGCATTCCGTGAGCTGCGGAGTCTGTGGGGCATTGCTGGTTCCAGAATGCGTCCCCACCAGCTGGGCGAACTTGGAGCTTTTATTTACACGCGGCAGGCCTTGCCGCGGGGGACGCACCACCGCGAGTATGGCAGCGGGTCGGTGAGCTGGGAATCATGCCCAGTTTTCAACGAGGGAAGCAGCGCCGAATGAGAGACTCCAAAGCTCTTGGAGCCCATCCTGGGTATGAATTAGTGATCGTGCGTACATGCCACCTATCAAGGGAAAATTAGCGCCACACTACAAATACCACAATACTGTGGGAGACTGCTGTAATATGCTCATTTGAGCGGAGCCTATCAGGAGGCAGCACATTCAAATAAAGGTGTGGTGCTTGATGCCATTTAACACATGAGAACGACCTATGAGGAAGATTTTTTGAAACGCGTCAGGCTGCATTCCGTGAGCTGCGGAGTCTGTGGGGCATTGCTGGTTCCAGAGTGCGTCCCCGCCAGCTGGGCGAACTTGAAGCTTTTATTTACACGCGGCAGGCCTTGCCGCGGGGGACGCACCACCGCGAGTATGGCAGCGGGTCGGTGAGCTGGGAATCATGCCCAGTTTACAACGAGGGAAGCAGCGCTGGAATGAGAGAATCCAAAGTGCATGGAGCCCATCCTGGGTATGAATTAGTGATCGTGTGTACATGGCACCTATCAAGGAAAATTAGCGCCACACTACAAATAACACAATACTGTGAGAGACTGCTGTAATATGTTCATTTGAGCGGGAGCCAATCAGGAGGCAGCACATTCTAATAAAGGTGTGGCGCTTGATGCCATTTAACACATGAGAACGGCCTATGAGAAAGATTTATTGAAACGCGTCAGGCTGCATTCCGTGAGCTGCGGAGTCTGTGGGGCATTGCTGGTTCCAGAGTGCGTCCCCGCCAGCGGGGCGAACTTGGAGCTTTTATTTACACGCGGCAGGCCTTGCCGTGGAGGACGCACCACCGCGAGTATGGCAGCGGGTCGGTGAGCTGGGAATCATGCCCAGTTTACAACGAGGGAAGCAGCGCCGGAATGAGAGACTTCAAAGCGCATGGAGCCCATCCTGGGTATGAATTAGTGATTGTGTGTACATGGCACCTATCAAGGAAAATTAGCACCACACTACAAATACCACAATACTGTGGGAGACTGCTGTAATATGCTCATTTGAGCGGGAGTCTATCAGGAGGCAGCACATTCAAATAAAGGTGTGGCGCTTGATGCCATTTAACACATGAGAACGGCCCATGAGGAAGATTTATTGAAACGCGTCAGGCTGCATTCCGTGAGCTGCGGAGTCTGTGGGGCATTGCTGGTTCTAGAGTGCGTCCCCGCCAGCTGGGCGAACTTGAAGCTTTTATTTACACGTGGCAGGCCTTGCCGCGGGGGACGCACCACCGCGAGTATGGCAGCGGGTCGGTGAGCTGGGAATCATGCCCAGTTTACAACGAGGGAAGCAGCGCTGGAATGAGAGAATCCAAAGCGCATGGAGCCCATCCTGGGTATGAATTAGTGATCGTGTGTACATGGCACCTATCAAGGAAAATTAGCGCCACACTACAAATAACACAATACTGTGAGAGACTGCTGTAATATGTTCATTTGAGCGGGAGCCAATCAGGAAGCAGCACATTCAAATAAAGGTGTGGCGCTTGATGCCATTTAACACATGAGAATGGCCTATGAGGAAGATTTAATGAAACGCGTCAGGCTGCATTCCGTGAGCTGCGGAGTCTGTGGGGCATTGCTGGTTCCAGAATGCGTCCCTACCAGCTGGGCGAACTTGGAGCTTTTATTTACACGCGGCAGGCCTTGCCGCGGGGGACGCACCACCGCGAGTATGGCAGCGGGTCGGTGAGCTGGGAATCATGCCCAGTTTTCAACGAGGGAAGCAGCGCCGGAATGAGAGACTCCAAAGCTCTTGGAGCCCATCCTGGGTATGAATTAGTGATCGTGCGTACATGCCACCTATCAAGGAAAATTAGCGCCACACTACAAATACCACAATACTGTGGGAGACTGCTGTAATATGCTCATTTGAGCGGGAGCCTATCAGGAGGCAGCACATTCAAATAAAGGTGTGGTGCTTGATGCCATTTAACACATGAGAACGACCTATGAGGAAGATTTATTGAAACGCGTCAGGCTGCATTCCGTGAGCTGCAGAGTCTGTGGGGCATTGCTGGTTACAGAGTGCATCCCCACCAGCTGGGCGAACTTGGAGCTTTTATATATATATATATATATATATATGTATATTACCTACTGGCGGTCGCCAGTAGGTAGCTATAGTTAGAACCTAGTTTCCATAGGAAAAGCGTTTTTTGATTTGCCAATAACTTTGGCGCCATTTGACGAATCTTCGCAGAATTTTCAAAACTAATGGGGCGCTCCGGTGAGCTCCTGTCTTGAAAGTTTCGGGGTGATTCGTCAAGCGGGGGCAGAAAAAAGGGGGCTCCCAAAACGCTTTTTCCCCATGTTAATTTCCATAGGAAATTTTGGAACAGGCTACAGGCCGAACTGCTGAGCAGAATTACACCAAATTCGGCAAAAAGGTAGCTTTTGGTTCAAAAAGCGCCCTTTTTTTAAAATGGTGTAAATCCGTTCGGTAGTTGCTGAGCAATTTAAAAAATAAAAATATCGATATCTGAGCACCGAGGAGGAGTCCTCCCGAGCACGAGCTGATTTCTGATTGGCTGTCAACACTCCAAACCAGAATGTGTTGGCAGCCATCTTGTGACTCGGTAATCGAGTCACAAGAAAAAGGGAGAAAAAAAGTGAAAAAAGAAGAAAAGGGGGCAGGGTAGAAACACCCTGACCCCCTAGGCCTGCTCAGGAGGTCCCACAAGGAGAAAAAAAAAAACGAAGCGCGGGCTCCCACGCTACGTTTTGTATAAGCCCCCGGGTGGGCCAGGTCCCGGGGGCAATGCAAAGTTAATTAGCGGGGGCCCACGGGGGCCCCCACTGTCAGGACTGACCAGTTGGGGTCTCCATTAAGGGGCAAACAGCCACTCCCTGGCCTAGGTAGGTAGAGAGTGTTTGGTAGTTTAACCAGTTGGAGACATCGCTTTTCCTCTGGTTTGTCTTCACTGTCAACTTTTCGGATCGCTCGTTCCTGTGTGCTGCGAAATTCCAAGATGGCGGCTGCCATAAGTTCAAGATATACTCAGCACTCTAGTGTTGTCCCGAGCTCTTCGTGTGGAGCATTTCGCGCATGCGCTCTATGCGCGCTGCGCACTTCAACCGTTGGTTTTCCGGCGTGAGGAGCGTCTCTGCTTCGCGCTGGGTTTTCAGTCAGAGTTTCCCTTCAGAGGAGTAGTGTTTTGTCTCTCGCTGCTTCATCTGTTTACCAGATGCGAGTTGACATATGTTCCTGAGTTTCAACAACTTGAGACAGTACGCCAGGTATTTCTTGACATACAGTTCCTGAACCTGGAGAGTTTTCCAGAAGGAAGTGAGCGTATTTTGACACAATACTTCTTGGAACTCGTTGTACCTCCAAGTAAGTTCCCTAATATCATTTCAGTGAGGAGTTTCATAAATTCGTCATGCCACCTATGGAAAGAATAATTACTGGACTATTCTAGTCAGAGAAGATTGAGCTACAGAATTTATTAGTAAAGAAACATACCAGCATACTGACTATTAGGGCTATTCAGCTTATTGACAGCAGTTTGAAAGCAGAAGCCGCGTAGTCAGCCTAAGCTACCAATACTAAACAGAACTGAATAATCTATTCACTAATGCACCTGTCAAGGAAGCGCTAGTTCTCAAGGAAGAATAGAATTCCTATCTCCTATTCTTCTTATATCAGATTAAGCTACCTAGTGAATCTGACAGGAGAGAGCAAGCTGCGCAGGGAGTTTTCAGCCACCTCATCTCCAACTGTTGCATCAAGTAAATAGAAATATATATATATTTATACTTACCACCTCTATCTTCATATCTTCTTCCTGTAGAGAAGAGAAAAGAGACAAGAGTATTAACAGGAAAAATACACGAAGATTAAGACAGCATCAGCAGCGCATGAGAGGCAGAGCGCAATTAAGAAAAGACTTTCTTATGCAGTAATTCTACTAACATTGCTAAAGAGAGAAGCTAGCTACTGCGTTTAATATGGTAATTAAGTAGTGGGAGGAGAAATTAGGTTTTGGGTTAAAAAGGGCACAGATAAAATGAAGTAATTATGTTCTTGTAATTACAGGTGTTCGTGACCATCCTAGCTGGGTTTCTGGTGAGGAGAACACAACAGTGGCAGTCTCTCTTTCATTCCCATTCCCCTTTCCCCCTCTCTACTGTGTTTGAAATTACTTCATTCGCAGTGGAGTTGGGGATTTTGGACTTTCTCTTCTGCTCTCGTGGAAAATCAAGTGACAGGTGCGTGGTACTTGAATATCTGACAGAATCTGACACCCACAGCCCCGGGGACCACCACCTCCCTGGGGCTTTATTCATTATGTGCGGGGGGCATGCAGCCCCCCCCGCAGCCCCGGGGACCGCCACCTCCCCGGGGCATTGATCAATATGAGTCAGGGGGGCCCGTGAGGTGCCCGAGGTGGGAAGACCCTCCCAGCGCCTGTCCCTGGGTGCACGGTTTAGTGGCGGCGTTAAAGTGAGCGCACAGGAGTGGCCCACCCAGCTGAGGGTTGATGGAGGGAGGGAACCCCGCGAGCACGGTCATCGTCCTCACTTCAGGTCTAAGTTCAGGTGAGCAACCGGAGCCCGACGGTGTGTCCTTTCTCACTTTCAGTGTCTCGGTTTGTCCTCGTATCCGCAGGTGCTCCTCTGAGGTGCTACCCCTGAGTGTGCCTGACAAACCCCTGCCACACACAGCCTGATGTTTACCACCAGCCCAGCTGCAGACAAGAACTCGAGTCCTTTCACGAGAAGAAACCCACAGCCAAAGTGACCAGAGCACGATTTGTACGGGCAATCGACAACCACATCGGCAGGCAGTGTCCAATGACACAGAGAATGTTATTGTGTCAAGGTGCACTTAGTTTGGGAAACAAGTCCACCCATCCATCCACCCACCCACCCATCAACTCAACCATCCGCCCACTCACCCACTCACCCATCCGCCCACCCATCCATCCATCCATGTCATTGGTATAAGGTCATGATGACGTTATTTTATGTTGTGTATTTTGTAAGTGCGGCGTTTACTGGCGCTGTGAAATGAGTGTTAAAGTCACAAGCACACAAAATGCAAATACTTATTGAAGAATGAAATTGTTTTTACGTATGAAATGATGCGTCTTTGTGCTTAATCTGTGTGTGCTTGCGCGCATACCTGTGCTGCATATCGATGGGAATATTTTATACATCTATATATTTATATTTTCTTTGTGTTTCTATGGTTATTTTGCCTTGTTGTAAATGGCGTGGATCTGAAAAGGCGTCGATTAACGTGTATTAAACAGATTTATGAAACACATCGGCACAGACAGGGCATTTTGTTTTTTTTATTTTTTACAAACGGAAATATTACAGAGCAGGTAAACGAGCACGCTTTTTCTGTTATGAAAAAAACATAGATTTTGCTGTGTTGATGGAGGGGAAGCAGTTTTTCAGCTTCACCTTCTGCCTGCTCCGTGGAAATGAAATGTCGGGTCCCGTGGGGGCCTCTGGTTGGCGCTCGTCGGTGCTTCGAGGGGGACCTCGCGGGCCCCTAACGGCATTCAACGAAAATCCATCTCCTGCAGGCTGCTCCGATGGTTACCCCTGAGTGAGGGCCTGGGGTGCGGGGGGCCAGGACTGGGTGAGAGGAGAGAGAGGGCGCCTCGGTGCTGGGAGAGGGCTTTAGCCGGAGACTGCATCCGGTGTGTGACAGACTATGAGAGAGGGCTGCTTGTAATACTGAGTGTGAGTGCAAGAGAGGCCGCGAGCTCCTGTGAGGGAGCTCAATAGCGTAGCAGGCATGCCATGGGCACTGGTGCAAGCGAGGAACACGGACCCTTTAACTGCTGCTAGGGGAGTAACATATAGCACTTAGCAGGGTTCAATGGACCCCCCAGGGCTCTGGGCCCTGTGCCACTGCACCTGATGCACCAATGTTCGCTAAGCCTCTGAGGGGAGACTGCTGATATGTTTGTGGGTGAAAGTAGGTGTGTGAGAGCTAGAGAGGCTGCCCGTGTATGTTAAGACTGCGAGGCAGTGCTACTTACATGTACCTCCTGTGTGAGAGGCTGCTCGTGTGCGTGAAAGAGATTGTGGCAAGTGTGGCAACGTGAGAGAGTCTTACTCATTGGTCTGTCTCGTGTGTGTGAGAGAGAGGATGTGTGCCCGTGGGTGTGAGAGAGTGCTGCTACTTCCAGGTATACCTCCTAAGTGTGTAAGAGACTGGGCGTGTGTGTGAGAGAGGTTGTGTGCGCATGTATGAGAACATGAGGTATTACCACTTATAGTGTCATAGGGTTTCTGCACATACAGAGCTATGCACAGGATAATAGGACCTCGGAATATAGTGGTGAGCCAACCATAAACCTTAGCACCCAAAACCCCAACCCGACTAGCCTTAGCGTCCCATTAGCACCAATGTACCAATGCTTAGACAACCCAGAACACGGTATCTCTCTCTCAGGACTCGCAGAGGCAAGAACACTCTTTCGTCACATTCGTACCTGTCCACAACATGCGTATGAAGAGACACTGTATAGGTTAAAATGTTTATTTCAACTTACGTGCTCTAAGGTACAGTACACGTGTCAGTACTAGTAGCATAATACATAAGAACAATATAATCAGCATAGTTACTACTCCATAGAATACGAACGGGGAAAGCATCTCATAAAGCAGTGGATATATGTCTAAATAACATTACCACCCTCCCCGTGCTGGAAGCCAGTTTATTATAATAATAGAAGACCTTTGGGCTTTGACTAGCGAACCCCCATACCTCAGTCTCTTGATGCAAAACTACATCAGCAAACAATCACAGCTCTTCTCACTGGAAAGGTCGTCTCCAAGTGCTATCTTAGAGCAAGCGAGCGCATTATTAAAAGCCCACTAATTTCTCAATGGCAGCTGTACAAGTGTTATGTCTAGGTGTGAGGGACGGGCCAAATCAGTAGAAACCAGGGAGTTGTTATTCGACCTTGTAACTGTTGTTCAGACTGAGCCCAAAAGGGAACAGGAGAAAAGGTGAATAACAGAATATGCAGACTGTTGTATAATTACTTGGCAATAACAGAGGGCGACAGAACAACATCCAATAGTAACGTGCGCAAGAGTCATCATGGCAGCCAGGCGTGGTAACGTAGCCAGACCTGCCAGGAGGCCATGAGCCACAAGACACCCTCCCCTGGTCAGTCCAGCGGCCACGGCGAAAACGAAGACAGAGTTCCAAATACCTGAGCAGAATAGAGGCGGTCTACTAACAACTAACGGCAAGTTAATCAATCTAAAAATGTGAAAGAGCAGAAAAATGCTATACCGTCCAGAAGGACATCATTGGAATCGTCAAAAACGTAGACGCCATCCAGTCCAATAGGTCAAAGCTGCAGGAATGGTCTTCAGAGTATGGAGTATCCAAAAGCAATGCGGGACAGCTTGCGTGATATTCAATATAACTTTGTTGTAGGAGATTCTGAGCAGCCGCCCAGATATCCCATTGTGCCAAAATCCCCAGTGCAGCCGCACGCATCATAAAGCCAGCAGCGGAACAGTCCCGTTCATGGGCCTCTAAGGGACCCACCAACCGAACAAAATCCGGGACCGACAATGACGAATTGGAGAGGCAATAATCCATGGTCCATGTAAACGGACAGCGGATGCAAGACATCACAGGTTGCACGCAAGTGAAATACGCAAAGCGAAAGGAAAGGGTGTAGGACACACTGATAGTCGCCAAGGGCAGAACATCGAAGCCAACCAGGAGTCGCTCACGGAGCAGCTGGAGGCGTTCGGGATCGAGAAGGGCCCATTGGAGTGCAGCCATTGCGCAGAAAACAGACCAACAGCAAGACACCGGCCGCCAAAGCGAGGATTAATGGAAATCCACCAAAGACGCTAGAAAAAATGGAATGAATGAATGCCGGTATCACACCGAAAATAGTTTGAAAGGTGGTCACAAGGCCAGACCCAACAACCTTAAAAAGTGCACCAGACCCTCAGTGTTTGATGCGTTAAAAATACGATGAATTAACTCCCCAAAATGCTGGGGGAGGTCAGTGTTCAAAAGGGCCTGTATTTCACTGTGGGTGCTCGCCACCTGGAGAATGAATGTCTCCCGGGCGGATGTGAGCATAACCTCCTCATTCAATAATAGGGCCTTTATTCTGCTCAACTTATTGAAATCTGCCTCCATGGTAGGAATGGAAGGCCAAATAGAGCTATCAACGATGTCGTGAGGGGGAGGAAAAAGCACATTCTTGCAGCAGACAACTCTGTGCGAGACTGTAACAATATACGGAATGCCGGCCTGCAGGCCACAACAATTTTCGTTATTTAAAAGCAAATAGCTACCGTTGGTAAGCAAAGTAAAAGTAGGAGAAATAGCAGGAGCAGGAATACCCTTCAGGACACATGCAAGATTCGGAACTGAAACGCTACAAGCCCCGTGCAATTTAATATGTTTACAAATAAGCGAATGACCCACAGTTGAATCACAAGACTCCCCGTGAGAAATACTTCCTTGCCATCTCTGAGGCATTTATACATGAAAGGCAAGGACCAAAGTTCATGCAGGAAAGCACCACCCAAAGGCTGGAAACGGCCCACAGGATAGTGCTTCATGCACGAACTGAACTCAAATAGGGAAAAAGGTAAAGCTATAACCCCATGAACTAGCCACACCGCAGAATCGAGTTCTGCTACAGAGAACGGTAAAGGATCCACTTTTTCAATATGTAACAAGGTGTAGGATGCATCTTTCATGGACATGAACTGCTGTTTGTCAGTCAAATTAAAAGGCACAAAGAGGGCAGTGGTGTTTAACAAATTCCAAGGAACTTTACCCAACTTAAGAGTTTGCAAAGTCCATGCAAACTGCATCACTGAGCGCAACTGATTCTGACCATGATACAACATAGAGACATCATCTTGTACAATATCAACAACAGAGGATACAATATTGTCCAATGTGTAAATGCGGGAAGACAGGGTATTTATACTATTGTCAACAACAGCAAGCACCTTTTCCAAATTTGCTTGGTCTATTTCTCTAAGACGGGAAGCAGCTTCCATTTGTGACAGCTTCCAGAGCTCATTATACGCTTCATAAATGAATCTCTTCGGTCGGGGACCACGAGGTCCCAAGATAAAGTCAGATAGGTCAATAGTGCCTGATAGGAGGGATAAATGGTTCTTAACAGAGTCTAAGGACGAATGTTGTAACCATTGTTTACATAATTTACCAACTGAATACGTGGTCACAGTACGAGTTTCAGTAAATCTTGGATCAGGCTTGTCCTGTATGTAACCAGGAACTGTGCCATGAAAACGAAGTTGGCATGCATTAGATGATATGGGCCATGCCAACCAGGGTGACTGTATTAGTGCAGAAACGTTAAAGGAATTGTTCTGAAACTGAGCCTGTAACGCCATAAGGGACATATTAAAACGCAAACTATCATTTGGAAGACTCGACAAGGATGGGATGTTTGGCGCATTTAGTTGTTTAACAGTAGCCAACCCCCAACACGTGGTCTGATAAATGGAAGCATTTAAAAATAGAATTTGGGCTGGAATAAGGCAAGCACGGTGCAGGGCCTCAGTGCCCTGCACCTGCCATGGCTTCGAACCCCAAATTGATTTCAAATCCACTGTGTCTTTCCAATATTCATAACCACCCACCGCCAAGGCGCTCAAAAAGGAACCCGAATATAATAATTTAGTATGGGTCAACATTATTTTCTGAGTCAATGGAGTTTTTAATTTAAAATAATATGACCCAGGGTTCGATCGATTAAAATCAGTAAAATAGGTGAATTTATTTCGAAGAGTCTGGGAACTACCTGGAATGGGGTTTGGACAGTGTTCCCATTGGGTGTAAGTAACAGGGCTGCGTAGTGCACTTGGTTTGTGGAGAAAATGATTGCCCCAATGCTGGTAGCAATACAAATCGGCATAATTCGCAGAATTCATATACAAGTCTTCAGCATTAAAAGAGGCATAATATTTTAAATCAGCAAACAATGCTTCAACTGCATGCACATCCCAATCATCAGAATGAATATTGCTTTTTACTACATCACCCATCGAGACTCGAAGGACATTCGGTACATTAATAATTTCTGTCGGGCCATGTATTTGAAAGTTTACCGCATCCCATACGATGCCATCAGCAACTGGAAACGCTGAAATGTTCACAAATGTGTGGTCACGCTTCATGATGTGTGAAGAGGAATGTGGAGCCAAAGTTCCAGCAACACTGTTCACAGCAGAGCGTTCAGGTAAATAGTGACCATTGATGAGTAGAAAGAACACTGTGACAAAGCCAATGGACATGAACAAAAAAACCAAGAAAAGTACCATCCAAATATATGTCCAAGGTGGAATCAAAAAATTGTCTCTAAACCAAGATACATAAAGACTAAACTTGGACGGGACTTGTGATGAATTGGATACTGAGTCAAAAGAATAACGTATCGGGCTCAGTGGCGTTGTTGGTTGGTGTGCCACCGACTCTGTGGTGGGATAAGTATATTCGTCCTCGTCTATGCAGGGTGATGCAGGGGGTTCAAATATATTTTCAGGCAAATCAACCATCTCCATGGTAACATCAGTGACTGTTCGTGCAGGCGTACCTCGAACGCTTGTCCGATAAATGGCAGGACAAGAGACCGCTGGTGTGACACTATTTAAGATCGGCCAGATGTTGTAGCTTGACATTTTCCACTGAGATGTATCTGTTTTCCTTGCGACCGGGAAGCGGTGGTAAGATGACTGTACGTGTTCCCTTCAAGCCCAGCACTGGAACCGGTGCACGAAAAGAGGGGCCGAATTCTTTTTGTTCTCCACCTTCTCTCGTACCAGGTCGCCAATCTTCGGAAGCCAGCCGGCAACCGGAATCTGCAAAGCAGGGTCTGTGGCTGAAGGCAAATGTGCAATTGCTAGTTTGTCTCGGGCTTCTTGTAAGTCCTGTAACATAGTAGAATGATTATCTACATCAAACTTGGCGGATTGCGCCGCCATGTCTAGACCATCAAGGTCAGGCACAAACATTCGTATGCCAAAGAGCATTTCGTAAGGGGTCCGCCCACCCAGAGGCCTTCTAGGGAGATTATTAAGTGCACGTTGAACAGTATACAAGTGGGCCAGCCAGTTCCTGCCAGTACCTATAACTCTAGCTGTCAAGGATTGCTTTAAGTCACGGTTCATTCGTTCAACGATAGAGTTGCCCTCAGGCCTATACGGAGACGAAAATTTCACCCGCACCCCTAAGGAGCCCATTGCGTCCTTGTAAGCCTTAGAGGCAAACGCTGGACCTTGGTCAGAATGGAAGGTGCCGCATGCAAAAATTCCCACAAAGACTCGCAAATCCCTAATGACATTTCGTGCGTCAGCACTCCGTTGTGGCCAGACCCAGATGAACCGTGTGCACGAGTCCACTGCCACTAAGATATATTTATAGGCAGTGTCTGAAGAAAATGGACCGCAGTGATCCAAGTAAACACACCCAAAGGGTCTGTTCGAAATTGCAAGCGAGGTCTGCGGTGGTCTTGTGACTGTTGAAGGCTTGATCTGTTGACAAACGTCACAGGAAAGCACATAAGTACGTGTATCTTTGTATAAACCACGCCACCAGTAACGCTGCTGCAAAATGGAAATTGTCGCAGACACACCAGCATGCGCCGAAGCCATGCCTTCGTGTGCCGCTGCCATCAAGGAAAGTCTGCGGTCCGCGTTGGGGATCAGCCGAACCCCAACGTTAGGTATTGTTACATAAGGAGCCTGATCGGGACCTATCTGGTAAGAATATTTAGAAGGGAAACCTCTAGGGTAATTAATTCCTTCTTTTGTTGCAGCAATAGCTGCCAAGATATCAGTGTCTATTTTAGACATGGATCTAGTAACTGCTGCTACTGAACACGTGAGTACTGCTGATCTGGCAGCTTCATCTGCCAGACTGTTACCAACAGCGTGTGCGCCCACTCGCTGATGGCCTAGGGTGTGAACCACCTGTGTGAGTGGCAGACGTCTTTGTAAATCTGCCACTCCTAACCCAAAGCATTTTATGCTTGATTGTGTTGCCTTTAGTGTCTCTATAGTCGTTTTGCGACCAAAAGAACAGATTGTCATTGTATGATTGAACACAGTAATAAGAATCGCACACGATTAAAGTGGTCACATCAGGATTTACGAACTCAAGCGCAAGCACCAAAGCACGCAACTCGGCCAGTTGTGCGGTACTGTCCCCGAGTGCCTGTGTATGCACCACAGTGGATTTGAACTTTCCGTTCACAAACGTACCTGCAACAATAGCACATGCGGCTGAATAAGCATGCTTGGAACCCGTGGCCGGTTGTGCCGAACCATCGGTGTAGATCACACAGTCGTAATCCTCAAGCGGCAATAAGGACAAAGGAGGAGGATGAATGAATTCATACTGTAAAAACTCCTGAGTCTGGAGAGAAGAGTCGAAAATGAAAGTGACATCCGGAGATGTCAACGATGTTGCCCATTGAATCCAACGGGGGTGCAAAGCTTTAGAGTTCGGCACACTTGCTTTAGTCACTGCCTCTAGGGCAGGATAGGGTGTCACCACCAGAATGCGTTTTCCCTGTGCCAGTGCGCGCTCCTTCAGGATCGCCATTTGCACTGCTGTTAGCACTTTCTCCACAGATGAGAACCGCATTTCTGCAGAGGTGTATAGATGTGACTTGTATGCGATAGGTACTGTGTCTCCTTCATTAAAGGTTAAATACGTGAAACCCACTGCCCCTGGAATGATTCTAATCACCAAGTTTGTGTGGTTATCACGCGTCAAAAGGTATTTAGACTCAAGAAGGTCTGTCTGCAGTGATTGCAGAATGGAGGTATGCTCCGGAAGCCAGCAAGACTTCGAAAAAGTAGGCTGTATCAAGGCATACAGTGGCTTGATACGCTGGGCATATTCGGGAATGTATGTACGTCCGAAATTCAGAAAACCCAGCAAAGACTGAAGCTTCTTCAGATTCGTAGGAGGGCACAGAAGTGCACATTTCTCCAGAAAATGGGGGCTAAACCCTTACCTTCATTGTTGAGCTCATAGCCCAAGAACAAAACGGTAAATTCAGCAATATGGGATTTTGCAAAGTTAATTTTGTATCCCTGAACCGCAAATTCAAGAATAATGCGGTCCACTCGGGTCAGATGCGGAAACAATTCATCGTCTGTCAGATAAATGTCATCCACATACGAACAGGCGTCTGGATCTATGCCGTCTAATAAAGAGACAACACGAGCGGCAAACACTCCTGGACTATTTTTGTACCCCATAGGAAGACGCCTGAATTTGAACATTTTACCACCGGAAGTAAAGGCACACCATTGGCCACTCTCCGGGGCTAAGTTGTGCGTGTAGAATCCATTTGAAAGGTCAAGGGTCGTTTTGTATTTTTACGAACAAGACTGTCTACAAGCGCAGAACTATGGGTATTTTGCACCGCAAAGGTCCGACAATGAGAGTTCAAATGCCGGTAATCCAATACTAAACGGTACGATCCATCGGGTTTAGAAACCGCGTAAAGGGGATTGTTCATAGGTGATACACAGGGTTCAATCACTCCCTGATATTCCAACTGTGTCAGAATTTCGGAAACGGGGCCTTTGGCTTCACGTTTTATGGGATATTGGGGTTGTGGCTGCGGCAACGATCGCAAAGGTATTTCATGGGGGAGATTCTTCGTCCCAACCCACGTGATTGCGGAATAACGCTGGTGCCAGGGACACAGCCCACTCTGCTGCAAGAGCCTCTGCTTTGTCTTTTGGGACATGTCGAGAAAAGCTCGGAAGGATTACCTCCTCCCCTTTACGCGCAGTAATTACGAATGGGGTGGCCAATCCGCCTCTGCTAATAAAATATCATATGAAGAGGTCAGATTTTCCCCAAAAATACCTTTAATTACTCGCTGTATATCACCTTCAATTTGGAGGACTATATTAAATAGTCTATCAGGGGTGCCACTCTGGTGTCTGCTGTTTCAACAGTAATGAATGTTTCAGTTGCTGTCGCCTCCATATGAGGACGTAGCGCCTCCCGCACTATGGTTACTTCGCGGCGCTGTCTAGGAGGGTTACTGCCCACGTCCAATTCAGGAGTCTCGTTCTCACCGTCTGTGGCATATTTCGCTGTTACAGCGGCAACTTTTTTCTTCTGAAATTGGGGTCGAAAACGTTGAACGTCTTCTTCTTTTCCTCTGACTTGTTGTCGAGGCTGGTCTCGTCCCTGTGGGGCCTCACGGGCCCTTCCTCTATCCTGGCGGTCTCCTCCACCTGCTTGTGACGAAGTCTGTGCCTGTAAAGAACGAGGAGAACGCGTATCAGGGATCTGAAACCTATCCGGTGACTTAATTCTCGCTCTATCGCGTAAATCATAAGTACGTTCAGAAGAAACTGAAACCGGGATGCGCCTCGCGATCCCTGCTTTGTCTGTTGCTTACCCTGTTTTTTCAGCCTCCAGCTCTTTTTAGTGAAGACTGGTTTCTCATCCTTCTCAGATTGAGATTTGGTTTGTTGCTGTTGTGGTTGCGATTGTGTTTGCAGTTTAGCAAAGGCTTGTTACCCAGGCTGTTTCTACCAATAGTTTTGTAAGCCTGGGTAATAATTTTCGGTAATTCGCGAGGCTTGTCCAATTCTGGGACCAAAGCCAAAGCGTTCGCTACTTGAAAGTTCACTGCATCGCCCTTGACATTCGCAAGGATCAGTTCAGCTACTACTTCAAACACTCCCACTAGTCTCATCCCTAATTCCACTGCCGCTTCAGGGCCGTGTTCATCCTGTACTTTTTTAATTACAGAGGGGAGAACTGTCATGGAAGGCGTACCAAAACATTTAGAATATACTGCTGCGAATACTCTACCCCAGTTGTCACATGCTGTCAACTCGGGAATTAAGTCTTTTGGCAAACTAATCGTCAAAATACGATGTTTATCCACTGGAGTTGTATGTGGAAAAACTGCCTCCAACTGATCAAATTTTTCTGCAAGCCAATAAGGAAAGTCGTCCTTATGTTGTGGACGTTTGCCCATCACTGAGTTCACCATTACAGGACTTATGGCAACTCCGGCTGCACCAGCTGGATGGCCTGCAACCCCAGGAGGGGCTCCCTGGATGTTGCCTGTAACATATTGCACTAAGGCTCGATGCACTCGTACTAAAGCCGAATACATGTTGCGCAATTCCGCGACTGGTATCGTCATATATCGCGGATGTGGGGTGTAGCCGGCCAAAACAGGCCAAGTGGCCCCATCAATAGATAAGGGGCCTAAACGAACCGTGGTAGTCGGTTGTGGGAGGGCGCCATTAAACCAAACACGGTGTTGCCAAGCCGTGAGCGGTACCTCAAGACATGAATAAGGTATATAGTTATTAGGAACTGCGGTGGCTGTATATTCATGGAACAAATCGTCTGTCCCATCCACTGCAGGAAAAGTTACCCATGAGTAGAACACCTCAAAGTGGTAAGCCGGATCGGCTTGTACCACAAAGATCAGTTCAACTCCAGCATCTGGCACTCCATACACCCGTAAGTGTGTCCGGAGTGCTCCGCGGCTATGCGCCGCAATTTGAACAGCCATTTACGGCTAAAATACTTCGACAAACTAACAGGAGGCAGCACAAGTAGGGTTTTAATCAAGAAAAACCTTTTCTAATAACTTCAAGCTTGAAAGAACCTACAATAACTGTAATATAGGAGGTATCACCATCACACACGCTTCCGGAAGCGTACGTGAGGGTTGTGTGGACAAGCACAAGTACTACTCAAGCGTCTCGCAAGTAAGCTGCCCCACTTGTTGGTTGCGCCATGTCATAGGGTTTCTGCACATACAGAGCTATGCACAGGATAATAGGACCTCGGAATATAGTGGTGAGCCAACCATAAACCTTAGCACCCAAAACCCCAACCCGACTAGCCTTAGCGTCCCATTAGCACCAATGTACCAATGCTTAGACAACCCAGAACACGGTATCTCTCTCTCAGGACTCGCAGAGGCAAGAACACTCTTTCGTCACATTCGTACCTGTCCACAACATGCGTATGAAGAGACACTGTATAGGTTAAAATGTTTATTTCAACTTACGTGCTCTAAGGTACAGTACACGTGTCAGTACTAGTAGCATAATACATAAGAACAATATAATCAGCATAGTTACTACTCCATAGAATACGAACGGGGAAAGCATCTCATAAAGCAGTGGATATATGTCTAAATAACATTACCACCCTCCCCGTGCTGGAAGCCAGTTTATTATAATAATAGAAGACCTTTGGGCTTTGACTAGCGAACCCCCATACCTCAGTCTCTTGATGCAAAACTACATCAGCAAACAATCACAGCTCTTCTCACTGGAAAGGTCGTCTCCAAGTGCTATCTTAGAGCAAGCGAGCGCATTATTAAAAGCCCACTAATTTCTCAATGGCAGCTGTACAAGTGTTATGTCTAGGTGTGAGGGACGGGCCAAATCAGTAGAAACCAGGGAGTTGTTATTCGACCTTGTAACTGTTGTTCAGACTGAGCCCAAAAGGGAACAGGAGAAAAGGTGAATAACAGAATATGCAGACTGTTGTATAATTACTTGGCAATAACAGAGGGCGACAGAACAACATCCAATAGTAACGTGCGCAAGAGTCATCATGGCAGCCAGGCGTGGTAACGTAGCCAGACCTGCCAGGAGGCCATGAGCCACAAGACAATAGGTGTACATCATGTGTATTAGAGCCAGGATATGTGTGAGTGTGTATGTGTGTGTGTGTGACAGTCTGGTGTGAGAGAGAGGCTTTCTGTGTGAGAGTGCTACTTGTACCTGGTGCATGTGTCGAAAGGCTCCATGTGAATCTGTAAGGGGCTGTGTGTATGTTTGTGCGTGTGAGACAGAGGCAGTATGGTATGAGAGAGAGGTTATCCGCATGAAACTGTGAGAGAGTGCTTCTAGTAGATGTACCTGGTGTATGTGTGGAGGGCTCCATGTGAATCTGCGAGTGGCTGTGTGTATGTATGTTTGTGTGTGTATGAGAGAGAGAGAGGTGGTATGAGAGAGAGGTTATCCATATGAGACTGTCAGAGAGTGCTACTTGTACCTGGTGCATGTGTGACAGAGAGGCTCCGTGTGAATCTGTGTGTGTGTGTGTGTGTGTATGAGAGAGAGGTGGTATGAGAGAGAGGTTATCCGTATGAGACTGTGAGAGAGTGCTTCTAGTAGATGTACCTGGTGTACGTGTGGAGGGATCCATGTGAATCTGTGAGGGGCTGTGTGTATGTATGTTTGTGTGTGTATGAGAGAGAGAGAGAGAGAGAGAGAGAGAGAGGTGGTATGAGAGAGAGGTTATCCATATGAGACTGTCAGAGAGTGCTACTTGTACCTGGTGCATGTGTGACAGAGAGGCTCCGTGTGAATCTGTGTGTGTGTGTGTGTGTGTGTGTGAGTTGGTATGAGAGAGAGGTTATCCGCATGAAACTGTGAGAGAGTGTTTCTAGTAGATGTACCTGGTGTACATGTGGAGGGCTCCATGTGAATCTGGGAGGGGCTGTGTGTATGTATGTTTGTGTGTGTATGAGAGAGAGAGAGAGAGAGAGGTGGTATGAGAGAGAGGTTATCCGTATGAGACTCTCAGAGAGTGCTACTTGTACCTGGTGCATGTGTGACAGAGAGGCTCCGTGTGCGTATGTGAGGGGCTGCGTGCATGTGAGTGTTTTTGTGTGCTTGCGGGTGGCTTTGTGATTGGAACGCTTCCACACCTTTGTGGCACAAGGCTGGGCCTCGCACACGTGCCCTCTGTGCGCGAGCTCTCGCAGGCCATACTGGTTGAGTTCAATAATTCTCATTTGCATTTTTCAAGCGAGGGCTGCTTCAGGCACAGGAAACTGGCACGTCGGCGATGCCCTCTCCAGAGGTGACTGTCTAATCTTGGCGTGCAGCTCCGACCATGCAAACAGCCATTACCGGGCAACTACTCAGCCCAACCTCAGTTTGGAGACTTGCATACATCGCTCCCCAACAGCTTCTTTACGGTGTCATTGTATAAAACAGTAACTTCTATTCATGCTGCCACACGACACTCAAATGTTATTTCTGTTGACAAACCACTGACTGTAACTAGCAAACATAGCTAACCTAGGTGGAATGCCTAACTGCAGATAACATGAACAAAACCTGAAGACCAGCATCCGTGCAGGAGCCGGGCACAAGAGGCTGTAAGTTCAAATTGAAGCAAGGCACTGACAGCTTTAATGTGCCTCCTTAGTGTGAGGTTCTCTGCCCTCTATGACTGGGCTGATGCGAGCGCTGCGCCCGGGAACGCTGCTGCAATCAATAGACACCCACACAGTACTCGTGTCTCGGCGCGGACTGCCTAGCGCAGCTCTGCCCACCTTTATTTTAACTATGCGCTCCGTGTTCCGGCGTGAGTGCGGGGGTCGGGTACTTCTGGCGTGGGCACCGGCAACAAAGACTAGTGCATCACTCATTTCATCCCATCCCAAATCAGTCCTTGACTGGTCCTTAAGAGTCTCGCAGTTCACTTACTTGGCAGGCAAAGTCTTTCAGGCGAGTGCTCGGCTGGGGGTAGCCTCTCAGAGCATACCGGTGTAGCCCACTGTTGGATCTGGGCTCAGGGACCGGTACTCGGGGTGGTGGGACCACCTCTGGGGGTTCTGGGGTTGCCTCTGGAGCCCTTGGTGGTACGGTGGGCTCAGGGTGGCGGTCTTCTGCTCCTCTGGGTTCTGCTTGGTCAGTCTCTGGTTCACCGGGATCATCCGTCTCTTCGGCGTGGCCGGCGGGGTTCGCAACTTGCTTGAACCACGAGACATTCTGTGTCACAGGTTCTCCTTCTTTGTCGACTGTCACCATGGTTCCTTTCACATCGGTCACCGTCCAGTATCCATGCTCATATTGAGTCCGGAATTTCCCTCCGGGCCTCCGGTCCCTCATGATGACGGTGTCTCCTCGCCGCAGTTGACGAGACACGGCTCTTCTGGCTTGGCTAGCGGCGTGGTTGCGCTTCTCCCTCCGCCTGAGGGCACCTTCTTCATCAAAAGGGGGTGGTGTCCACCCTGGGGCAGTGGGGAGACCATCTCGGCGAGTGCCGTTAAACATAAGCGCCCAGGGTGCTTGCCGCGTGGAGCTCTGAGGGGTGCTTCGGTATTCCCGCAGGAACTTCTGCAGGTGTTGTTCCGGGTCAGCGTGTTCCGCTACAGCGATGCGAAGGGCTTTGTTTATTGTTCTCATAAACCGTTCAATTTCGCTGTTAGCTTGGGGCCACTGTGGCGTGATACGTCGTTGCAGGACACCATGGTGTTGTAGGAACTCCTTGAATTTGTGTCCTTGGAATGGGGGCCTGTTGTCACTCCTGAGCTCTTCTGGGCACCCGAACATGGCGAATATCTTCTCCAGTACTGGGCCAACATGCAGGAATGCCGTTGAGTTAACCACCTCCACAATGGGATATTTGGAGTAGCTGTCGATTAGGGCTAGGGTGACCCGGCCGTCCGGGAAGCTCCCGAAGTCCACACTCAGCTTCTCCCAGGGGCCCTTTCCATGGTCTTCAGTGAGGATGGGGGCAGGCCTTTCGGAGCCACTGGTCACTTGGCAGGAGGGGCACCTTCGGACTGTCTCGGCGACAAGGGCGTCCATCCCTGGGAACCAAACCTTTTCCTGCATGCGGGCCTTCATCTTTTCCACTCCTTGGTGCCCTCCGTGGGCGAGTTGTGTTGCTCGTGACTAGAGGGACGCTGGGATCACAATTCGAGCCCCTCTTAGCAGGATTCCTCTCTGGGTGACACTCAGCTCGTTCCTGACTCTCCACATGTGTATCAGGCACTACTTCTCTGGACCTGACCACGAGTTGGCTGATTGGAGGAACTGGCGCCAGTGTCCCCCTTGGACGGCTGATCGGACTTTGTCGATGACGGGGTCTGCTCCCGCAGCTTCTGCCACCTCCTCGAGTGTTAGCGCTCGAGGGCACGTTGGTGCTGAGATCATGTTGAGGTGAGCTTCCGTGGAGTCAGCGCCTGACTCCTCACTCTCGTCTTCAGCAACTGCCGGGTGCCTCGAGAGGAAATCAGCGGGGTTCTTGGCGCCAGGTCGATATGCCATGTCCATCTCATACTGCTGGAGCCCAATGGACCACCGTTCAATGTGTGATGGCGGGTGGGGTGCCGAGCCTTTGAACAGTGGTACCAGGGGTTGATGGTCCGTAACGACCCTGAACGGGTGCCCGCATATGTACAGGTGGAAGTGCCTGCATGCCCAGCGGATTGCCAGGGCTTCCCTCTCAATCTGGGCGTAGTGTTTTTTGGCCCACCGTCCAGGCTCTTGCTCCTGGGTGAGGACGGCCCCGAGACCCACGGGGCTGGCGTCTACGAGTATTTCTGTCCGTCTGGCGGGGTTGAAATACACCAGTGTGGTGTGGTGTGGTCTAGGAGAGTGTTCTTGACTTCCTGAAAGGCATCTTCTTCGTCTGGCCCCCATTGCCACATGGCGTCCGCTCAAGTGAGGTTTCTGAGGGGTTCCGCGATGGTGGCCGGATTCGGAATGAAGCGACCACAGTATGTGGCCATGCCCAGGAAGCTGCGGACTTCAGCTACTGTTTTAGGTGCCGGCGCGTTCTTGATGGCTTGTGATTTTCAGGGGTCAACCTGTATCCGGTTCTGTGTGAAGGTGTATCCGAAGAACTCTATCTATCGCTGGAACAGCAGACACTTTTCCTCGTGTAGGTGACCCCATGGTCCTGGAGCCTTTTCAATGTGGCCCTCACGTGCCAGTAATGTTCTTCGGCCATCTGGGAGTGGATGAGAATGTCATCGCTTACGTTCAATACTCTGGGTAGTCCGACTAGGATCTCTTTCACTGCGTTCTGGAAGATCTCGGCGCTGATGATATGCCGAAATTTAAGCGTTTGTACCTCTGGAGGCCTAGGTGCGTGCTGAACGTGGTTATGTACCGGCTCTCCTTTGCGAGCACCAGCTGGTGATAGCCGGCATTCAGATCTAACTTTGAAAACCATCTGGACCCGTTCAGGTCAGCCACTATATCCTCCATGGTCGGTGTTATGTGGTGTTCGCGTCGAATGGCCTTGTTAGGCAGGCGCATGTCAATGCAAAGTCTTATCTTCCTGGGTTGGCGGGGCTTTTCGGCGATCACCATGGGGGACATCCATGGCGTGGGCCCTGAGACCTTCTCTATGACTCCCTGGTCTTCCAGCTTCTGCAGCTCTTCTTCTACTAGTGGTCGGAGGTGGAAGGGGATCCTCCTGTGTCTGAGTGCTGTAGGTGTGACAGTTGGGTCTATATGCAGTTTGATTGGAGCTCTCTTTATCCGGCCTAGGCCCTTGAATAGGTCCGCAAACAGGCTCAGCAGCTCTTTGGACTGGTCCTCTTGCACGCCTCTGGCAAAACTCACTAGTCCCAGGTCTTCTGCGGCATGGCTGCTCAGCAGTGTCTCTGCCTCCTGGTCGATTACATGGATGTCAACTATGATTTCGGTGCCTTACGACCGCACTGGCACGGTCATTTTGCCTCGAAGGGGCAATGGTGTATCGCTCCCATAGGTGAAGATCTTTGTTTTTGAGGGTCGGAGTTCCGGCTTAGATTTCAACTTGTTGTACTGTTGGACTCCCATGACGGTGACTGACACGCTGTGTCGATCACCGCATTGACTTCTGACCCTGCTACGTGCACCATACATCGGGGCTGAGGACGTCTTCGTCGTTTCAGGGCTTGGGTGAATGAGACCAGATACGTCTCTTCTTCCTCGTCAGACGATGTGTCCTTTGCTTGGTAAGAGGCTGGTTCTTTTGTCTTTCTCCCGGGCAGGGACGATAGTGAAGTGTTCGACAACTGGCGGACCATCCTCCACATTAGCTTGGGCCGGCTCCCATCTTTCCGTTGTGCCTTCTTTCTGCACACGGAGGCGAAATGGTTCGCGATGCCACAGTTGGTGCACGTCTTCCCTTGTGCTGGGCATGACTGTGGGGGGTGTTCCTCATACCCGCAGTACCCACATCGGCTTTTCGGTGGTGGCAGTTGGCGATCTCTTGGCTTGTGGGTCTTGTCTCGCGTTCTGACCACATCGGCCCGTTCAGTCTTGATCGTGGCACTCTTCTCTGTGGTGCGCATCAGCGCCTGGTCCATCTCCTCCGCCCGCGCGGCGGAGAGGTCGTGGGATCATGCCAACACCAGTATGTCGTTCATTGGTATGTTTGGCTGTCTTAGGATGAGGCCTCGCAGGATCTTGCTGCGGATTCCGAGAATAAGCTGTGCTCTGATCTCCTCTACGGCTCTGTCTCCTACAAGGTGAGTACTGGCGAGCTCTCTCAATCTGGCATGGAAAGAATCCACTGACTCCCCTTCTCTTTGCTTGGCTTGTCTCAGTTTGAAATGTTCAAAGTCCGCATTTAATTGAGGGTCTAAGTGGGCATTTAACGCAGCTACTGCCGCTGCATAGTCTCCAGGGAGTCCAGTGTTGGGGAGGTGTTTGAAAAGCAGGTAGATCTCCTCTCCTGCATAGTGGAGAAGTACAGAGCGCTTGACGGCATCGTCGGTTTTCCTGGTGGTGATGAAATAGTTCTCTAGGTGGCCGAGCCAGACTTGCCATCGTGGTGACGCAGTGGCGGGGTCGGCTGATTCGCTAAAAGGAGGCAGGACTCCTGTAGGGGGGTGTTGAATGACTGCTCTTGCTGGGGCTTGCGCGCCCTTCCCTTGATCTCCCATGATGTTGGCGCGTGACGGTGCTGGGTGTCACACCAAGAGTGCTATGCCTCGCCAGGTGGCCCTGGTTCACTGGGCAGTGTACTTGGTGCTCCGGAGGTCCCGTGAGGACAGCGCTTGCAAGCGCGGCTCTTGGCGCGAGGTCAGGCCTTGCTGGGCAGAGACAGGCGTGCACATGTGCCCTGTGCGTTGTGCGCGACTCACTTGTGTGGCTGTGGGCGTGCCCTGCCCTGTTGCTCTGCTGCCAGGTGTCGGGGCTAACCTGCCCGTTTGTACTGCCCTTGGTGTCCCTGGTCTTGTCTTCTCGTCTGGTGGGGGGGCCCCACGGCCTTGTGCTACCTTTGGCGACACGTGCTGTGCCGCAGGATCGGCCGTCTGGGCGGTCTGTGTGGGCGCAGGGTGTGCTGCCGCTCCTTTCAGCTGGGATGCACTGGGAGGCGGTGTGATGTTCTCTGCCCTCTATGACTGGGCTGATGCGAGCGCTGCAGGTGGGAACGCTGCTGCAATCAATAGACACCCACACAGTACTCGTGTCTCGGCGCGGACTGCCTAGCGCAGCTCCACCCACCTTTATTTTAACTACGCGCTCTACCTTCCGGCGTGAGCGTGGGGGTCGGGTACTTCTGGCACAGGCGCCGGCAACAAAGACTAGTGCGTCACTCGTTACACTTAGCACTTCAATACCGCCCCATACTAACACCGACAACCTGGGGGCAGTAAACCCACCAGGACTGTTAACTCTCAGGCAGTACCGATCACACACATGCCCCTCACACACTGTAGAACACTTCACACACCACAAATCACACACAGTGCAAATCACACACATTCTCCTCACGCTCTGTAGAACACTCCGCACACCACAAACAGTGCTGATCAGACACACAGGCACGACACCTACCTGATCGAGTTGACAATATGTGCCACACACCATGCAAACCACCGACCTCACACGCCACCACCACGGCACAGAAGGCCACTCCACAAAATATATAGCGCAGAAAACAAACACTACAGCTAACACACAATTCTGAAAGCGCAATCGAATTTGCACGCACATACACAGCACAATAACGACCAGTGAGCACACGCCACATACATACAATGACACACATTACAGATAACTCACAAAACATACATCGCAAGAAAGTTATACGGGCAACAGTCATCACAGATCACACGGATCTCCCACAACTCCTGCATCTCAGGTAACACGTGCCACTGAAAGCACAGCACACTAAATATCATTCATAGCCAGTGAAACCCCAGAAGTGCGATTGAAGCGCTATATCAAACCAAGATATTATTGTTAACATCCCATGCACCGCTCATAACACAGGCACTAAAGCAGAGAATACAGACAACATGAAGCTTATGGTAGGCAAAGCACAGTTCAACCACACACATTAGACTGGGGTGGATGTTCCAGACACCATAAATTGCTCACAAAACACATTACACACACAACAAATCACTGCGCAGCTTACACTACATATGCCACACACTAATACAAATAACAAATATCATACATGCAGAGGTCACCCACAGCACATATGTAATGTAGCCACGTGCTCTAAGAGCCACCATAGTGAATACTGCAGATCAGTGGCGTAGCTAGGCACTCTGCCGCCCGTGGCGGTCCCTGTCTTTTGCCACCGCGCTGAGGGGTGGGGGGGATGGGGTGCTGGCGATGATTTTTGCGGCCGCCACCGCCCCCTCCGCCCCCCCCCTTGCTACACCAGTGCTGCAGATACCACCGGTTGCACCTACCACAAATCACACAGATATCAAGCAGGCTAGAACCCTCACACTTAACACAACACAGGTACAGGGATACACCTAAATTGATGTCTCGATGATACACACCTCCGATCATGCACAGCAGACCAGGCAGACACTATACACAAACAACCCCTCCAATAACATTCGAATCAGCAGCATCCCGACCCCCTGCCCTCCACCCAGCTCACGCGCCATCTCTGGCTCGGCACACGCAGCTCGGGTTCTCGGGCACCAGAGAGCCGCAGGTCCATCGGGCTATGGAAGGCTGCGCTCTTTACCATCACGTTTATGTTAGCCCAATAAAAGGCAAGAACACAAGCCTTGTTTGCACTAAAAATAAACCCCCTTCTACTCTCCAGAGCCTTTCCTCAGATACCCACGCCACCTGTTACAACCCTTACTGCTTTAAGGACAGGTGGGTACTTCCGGGACTCGGGGTACTAACAGCAGGTGCAGAGAGAGGGTCAACCTAACTTTGTGGTACTTTCTAACTGAGTTTTTGAGTTCCGCGTCAAGCAAACATCTCATAACTACAGCCATTATATGATGTATTTATTTGTTACTCCACAGAATAAAGAAAATCCATTCGTTTGTATCCCTTGGAATTAACGACCAAGTGGGGAGATTTTGCCTGGTTACATGGAAGGGGGGGGCGTGATTACGAAGGCGGTGTCTAGAGGGGGGATGGACATGTTTTAGTTGCAGTATGAAGAAAAATATACTCTATAAAATAGATATTTTTATTGGCAACATCGTGTACGATTTGGAAAAAAAAAACACTTTCAATCGGATAGATTTCAAATAAACAGTTGTTAATAATTAGATATACGCGCCAGGACAGGGGGCAATACGTAAATGAAGACTTTATTAAAAACGAAAGTTAAGATCAAACATATTTTCTGTTCATTTACCTAAAACAGGTTTCGCTTTTTGGGAGGGGGCTCGAGGGGAGGAGGAATGCTTGCCAGGCCATTCAGAGGACTGGCGAGAAAGTGACCTTGAGCCACCCACATGCAGCATGAACACAAATAGAAAGCGTGACACTTAAATTTGTGCCAATGGAGAAGGCTTGTGCATGAACCCAGAGAAACTAACAGACGCAGCACAAGATACGAGAGTTTCTGTGACAAAGGCTTTTGGCAGATTGCTACAAGACATGATGAGGATTTGGAATATGGTGAGATACCTAGAAACTGTATGACTCTGATCATTTGAAGACCAATAGACATTTACATAATATGGGGCACAAAGCGAAATGTCTCTCGTCGCCAAAATGACATATACTAATATCACATAACGATGTTCCAATGCTCCTAAAGATGAAAGGCAGAACTGGCCCTATCCAGGTCTGCTCTTGAGACCTGAAGGTCATGCAAAGATCGCTGCAACAGGTCCCTGTACCCACTGAGCCGCAGCGCCCAACCTCTATGCAGCCTGCCCCAAAAGATCGCTTGCTACAAATAACGGTAACTACTAGGACATTTTAGAAGAATGTAGGCGTTTATGCTAACGAGTCAGGATTTATTCTGAATATTTCCACCACCCTTGTCAGACTCCAGACCTGTGGGCTTGGTCGGGGGAGATGGGGTATCAAGGTTATATAAAACAGAAAAAGATACCTATCACTGACTAAAAGCCACAGACCACTCACTCAAAGTGCTTTTTGATACTAGTATTTCGGTTGGGAGAGCTTGAAACAGAGAGAGAAAACAACTTGGTCTGCGTGTCAGTTAAATGTAGAAACTCCAATCTTACATTTTACAGAGAATCAAAAATACATGAAATGCGTTTCCGTTAGGACACGCTGTCAGATTTGGCTTAGTGTGTCTTTTTGACTCAGCATATGAAGGTGTGCGTGCGTGTGCGCGTTGGTGTGTGCACTTGGGCAGACAGGTGCACCCGTGTGCGCACCTGAGTGCGCGCTTGAACTGTGGGCCGCAATCTGTTCAGGTTGTGTTTGTGGGTGTCCTCGTGCGTGTGTGTGAGAGTGAAGGGAGAGCGCGGATGCTAGTGTGCACGTGCTGGTAAAACAAAGAAGAGACTAGCAGAGAGAGAGAGAGGGGTAGAGGACAGTGGGTAGGAGAGGACGAGAGAGAAGGCGCAAAAGAGAGAAAGTGAGAGATCTTAGCAAGAGAGAGAGAGGAAGTTAAAAGAGAGGGTCAGAGGGGTAGTGGATATTGATGAAAGCTTTGAAGAAGGTGGATATATATATATATTGTTAGAAGGTGGTTCTGACACTCTGGGCCGCCCGGATTTTTCGCTTTTTGAGCACCTATTTGTTGAGCTTTTACTGTGGGAGAGCCTCATAAGTTGAGACTCACCCACAGTGAACTCATGAGGAAAGAGACTGCGTGTGGATTTTACTGGTGTCCCCCTAGCTTGACTAGGCCGCTGCGCAGCAGCTGGAGTAAGGGACACCGGGCTGGTTACATGCAGACACCTGTGTACATGCGTGTGCACACGTGAAGGGGCTGCGCAGGGGAGATTCCTGGCGTGCGCAGCCCAGGAGCAGATACAAAATGAAGGGTGTGTCAGGACTTATGCAGAATTGGGTGGTGACATGGAATAGGCTTTATACACTGGGAAGAAACATGCCAGGGAAAGTCAGTGTGTTTTACTGTGTTTTTCACTTCATTATTCCCCTATGGGGAAGTGGAGCCCATGGGATAGTGTCACTTTCCTAAGGCCTACAAATTCCAGACACGCACTAAAGTCCACTGTAACGGGTGTGAGAAGAAGTATTCTGCAGAGTCCAGAGTCATATTTGTACTGCTTTTGGGTCATCCATAAATGTTATAGTTCTCTGAGTCAGCTCATAACCAGGGCCTGGCTGGGGGCTGACCCCAGCAGCCTGGATTGATAACCTTCCCTCCGAGAAGAGAAGCTGGGTGGAGCTGCAGGCTAATTCATCAGCAGCTGTCACTGGGTGCCAGGCACCGAGCTGCACGAAGGGGAGGCAGCTCTGGGGGGAAGGGGCTTTCAGAGACCATGTGGCAGGAGACCCTGGACGACGCCATCTTGAACCAACCCAGAGGCCTGGGCAGGAAGGAGGGAGCAGGGGCAGTGAAGTGATGTGTCGCTGTTTGATAGGACAAACAGAGACTTCCTGCCAGCCCCCTCCCCATTCTCTTAAAAAGTGTTTGCACAGGAAGAGAAGCTCTCTCTGGGGTGTGGTCTGCTGAGGCAGAAGGTGCTGGAGCCTGGTGCAATGGGCAGTTGGAAGGAGGAACCCCCTGACTGCCCCCAGGATCCTGAACAGCGCCAGGAGAAGAGTCCAGGACCAGTGCGCAGAAGCAGGGGCCTCTGCGCAGGGAGAAGAGAGCTCCAGGAAGCCAGTGAAAACAGCTCCCTGCTGAACCCCCCCCTCTCAGAGACCCAGGAGGGTGAAGGAGAGTGTTCCCAGTGGCTGGGGCTGGCCAAGAGGAGCGAGAAGAGGCGACAATTGTGAAAATCGGCCACCTGGGGGCCAAGATATGCCCCCCAGAAGGTAAGCGACCTTTGACCTCTGTGATCGGACCGACGACGAAGCGAGTGGGGCTCCGCCGCCGGTCTCCAAAATGCCCCCGGGGTGGGTCAGGTCCCGGGGCTGCCCCCATTAGAAGGGAAGCTGGGGAGCGCCATCACGCTCCCCGTGAAAATGCCCTGCAGGGGGACCAGGAGCCCACCCTGGCCCCCACTGGAGATGGAGGCGGGGGAGCGCCGTCGCGCCCTGCACGAAGATGTAAGTCGGGGAGAGCTGTCGCGCTCCCCGTGAAGGTGCCCCGTAAAGATTGGCAGGGGGGCGGGACCCGGGATCACATCCCCGTGTCCCGAAGCCGGGGAGCGCCGTCGCAGTCCCCGTGAAGATGCGGGAGGTGGGGGTGCCAGGAGCCCACCCTGGCCCCCGGCGAACCAGCTAAGACAGGGAGTGCCGGCGCGCTCCCCGTGAAGAGGAGGCGGGGGGCCCGGGACCCCATCTCCGGGCCCCGAAGCTGGAAGAAGGTGGGGGGAGTGCCGTCGCACTCCCCCGAGGTCCCGTCGGACCAGCGGCAGCCTTGTGTCTGAACAAGGAGGCCGGCTCCCGCGGCAGCACGCGAGGGTGCTGGCCAGACAGGGAGCCAGCGGGGGCAGCCGGGGGTGGGCTCCCCGGGCTGCCATCCATCCCTGTAGCCATGTGGGGGTCCGGGTGGGACTGCCCCCCCCCCAAGGGAGAAGAGAGAAGGTCGGGGCCCGGGTGGGACCGGGCCCCGAAAGGAAAAGAAGAGCGGCCGGGGGTGGGCTCCCCGACCCGCGAAAACACTCACCGCGGACGGCATGGGGCCCGGGTGGGACCGGGCCCCCAACAAAGAGCAGACGCGGCGGGAGGCAGATGGCATGGCCAGCGCGGCTCTCCCCGGAGCAGCGGGAGAGCCGCTGTTCTGATATGCACGGGCTGTGCATGAAGCGCCCCATAATGCCCTGCAGGCCAGGTCCGGCCTGCAGGGGAAATCAGCCTTTTTCTCTGTTTGTGGTGGCCCCAGGAGGACGGGGTCACCACCACATGAATGCAAAGGTGCCGGGGGAGCTGCAGGAGCAACGCAGTCTCCCCCAGCACGAAGATGAAAAGTCCTACCCTCAGTCTCTGGGGGACTGAAAAGAATAACCCCTCAAGGGCTCAGCCAGTATTTAAACACCTCCTGGGCTGGAACTTTTGTTCTACAGCTGGGGGTGTTGTGAAAAGTGCACCAAGGGATGAAGGTCTGAGCTGGGGGATGTCTAGAGAAGGGCATCCCCTGGAGATGAAGAGGTGTAATTGCACCAGAAATGCATTTACTAAGGTTATTTCTTTTAGAGGGACTGAAAGTCGCATGTGTACTGTGAAGTACTTGTGTAAGGTGATGTTAAGCTAAATGGGGTTATGTGGCTGGACCTTCCTGCTAGGGTGTCTGGCTGTATATACTTAATCCTGTGATTTCATCTGTGATGCCTTTAGGGGCTGTAATTGCAATGCATTCTAATGATCCACAAATGTGATGAGTACTGTCATTCTAAAGTGCTGCTTATACATGTATTCTTGCTGCTGCGCTTAAGTGAAGAACAACCCAGACTGTTAGCCCTGAAGATGTAAGGGGGCATACTGTATGGACAATATGAGATGCTCAGTCAGGGTTATGTGTCACCAGGGCAGGTGTACCTATTTTTAATGCTCGTTGAGATAATGGGGTGGGTCGCCACTGGGATGGTGCCAGTGCGCAGGGCCCTCGCTCCAGGTTATGTTCAACCCACTGCATTAGGGGGCAAGATGATGTGCAGACATGGGAGTGGTGGTACTAGACCCCACCCCCTGCGGGAGGGGTGGAGATGTTATGCAATGTCACAAAGTAATTCCAACAGCTTATGTATATTTGTAAATTGGTGCATAGTATTGAGTAGTGTGTGTGTTTAATAAATGTACTCTTACTTTTATAGAGCAAAGTACAGACTGGACAATCAATTATTGAGTGTTATTGCTGCGCACCTGTAATGGCGATTACTAGCCCACACCACCTCCCTTGAGTAAGCCTCAGACTGCTCTGCAACGCTACCCTCTGAGAGTCAGGCGCTACAATTGGGTGTTTGGTTCCCAGTGAAGGACAAATGTAGTCATGTTATTTGTGCAGGCCTCACAGATACTGCCTCGTTTTCCAACATTGGTGTCTAGCGGCGGGAAACATAGTATCCCATTCTGGTGCGCATTTATTGCATTTGATAAGTCCAGTTTTGCCACACATTATCTATGCAGTAATGAGCAAATGGTAGAGCGCAAGGCTCTGAAGAGGGTTCAAAGTTTTGGTTATGTGAACTAAAAGTATGGGAAAGGGAAGCCCCACGCACATATGTCATGTGAAGATATTATGGTTTAAATGTAAACTGTATTGATATGACGGAAGTTATGTTGATTATCATGTGCTAGCGGGATGGTGCTTTCCAGGAAATGATTGCATATAAATGTTCTAAGCCATATTGTACACCTTTGAACCCTAACACTACATACACGACACCTGCATGAGGAGGGTGTCTCCTCAAGAGATAGGGACAGCAACTGATACCTACATCACAGATGGGGGTGTAGGGGTGGAGTGACCTTTATGAGGGACAGGACAGGAAAGGGGTCTTGGGAGGTTCCAGCGCTTTTTAAGGGCAGGGAGGGTTTCCACAGAAGGGGCCCCAGATATCCTTTCCCCGCTGAAAGTTTCTTGCTATTGGTGCAGGCCAAAACCACTGGAAGGGTGGGGCAGGAGGTTTCTTTACCCCGGGTAGTAACACCCCAGAGGTTCCCATGGTGGGGGACCCCAAGAGACTATTCCCACGGTGGGAGGAGGGTGTGGTAGAGTTGAGTGTCCGGCAGGCCCCCCAGGTTAACTGGTTGGGAGGTGAGCAACCCAGGGGTGGCCCCTGGTAGTGGGTGGCCCCAAAGGAGGGTAGTTCTTGAGTGAGGGTGTGTAGTGGTAGCCCCTAGGTACCCTAGGTGGGCTAGGTAACTGACCCAGTGGAGATCTGAGTGGGGGTGATGTACTCCCTAGATTCCAGGGGAAGGGTTAGTGGTGGACCCTGAGGTGTCAGGGTCGGGTAAGTGGTTACCCAAGGAAGCAACAGGATGTCATTCTGGAGCTGGTGCTGTGAACCTGAAGTGGTGGCTGGGGCGATGCCTAGCCGGTGACCAGTCAGGTAGGTCCTGTGGGGCTTGGACCCCAGGACCAGGAGCATGGGGGTGTTCCCCTAGCTCGTAGCAGGAGGTGGACTTCTGCAAGGTAGTACCACCCTGAATGCAGGTGGGGCCCATCTTAAGTGAAGGGACCCTGTGTTTCCCAAAGGGGTGGTGCAGGCCTAGCCGGGATCTTTAGGGTCCCTGGCTCAGTGTGGTAGTACTACCCTGAAGGCAGGTGGGGCCTATCTTAAGTGAAGGGGCCCTGCTCTTCAGAAGGGGTGGTGCAGGCCATCCAGGGATCATGTGGGTCCCTGGACGGTCTCCCAAGGTGCTGCAGGGAGACCGGGGAGAGCCATGAGAGGTGGGCCTGGGTGTAGTTAACTCAGGGCCACAGGCTCTCTAAGGGTACTCCGGGAGGAGACCGCGCCTCTTGGAGGGAAGGGTGCATAGGCCCTGTTCTCGCAGCGGAGAACAAGGAAGGGGTCTAGGTTCCCGGGGTAGTTTCCATGTGGAGCTACTGACGGGGGGAATGAGCTGTAGGATGTCTGACGAGGCACCCTCAGTGTTCTTCCCTGGCACTGCCAGTGTGGTAGTGAGGCCGGTCTGAGGTCCTATCAGGGAGCCAGGTCAGTGGCCAAAGGTGCTTTTCTGGGTGGGGAAAGCACGAGTGGCTGTGCTTTCTTTAGGGAAGACAGTCATCCCGAAAGGGTGGTGGCAGCTGAATGACCCCAGCGGCAGGCTGAGGGTGAGGGTCCAGAGAGGTTGCATCTTTGGGGTGCAAGGACCAAAAGGAGAGAGGGAACTGGTTGGAACAAACTCTGGAAGGGAGACCAGTTAGTGACCCCGGGGATGGGATGTAGACCCGTCCCTGAAGACCGCATCGGTGCTGAGGCACTGTACCCTTGTCCAGAGAAGGGGTAGGCATAGTGTTGCATGCCCAAGGGCAAAGGTGGGCCTAGTGAGGCTGAGTCCATGTAGACCATGAGTGACCTAGAGGTATCTAACCTAGAGCCCGGAAGGTTCTTAGGGTAGTCTGGGATCCCTGTCATGGGTGGAGATTTCATGGATGGGAGGACTAGGTGGTCAGAGCGGATAACTGGTGAGTAAGGGGGGGGTCTGGTCAGAACCCCTTATAACTAGTTATCGCTGACTACGGGAAGAATACCCATGTAGAGTGGCTATTTCTTCCCTGTAGGAATCAGCTGTGCGCAGCGTGTGTTAGAAGGTGGTTCTGACACTCTGGGCCACCCGGATTTTTCACTTTTTGAGCACCTATTTGTTGAGCTTTTACTGTGGGAGAGCCTCACAAGTTGGGACTCACCCACAGTGAACTCATGAGGAAAGAGACTGCGTGTGGATTTTACTGGTGTCCCCCTAGCTTGACTAGGCCGCTGCACAGCAGCTGGAGTAAGGGGCACCGGGCTGGTTACATGCAGACACCTGTGTAAATGCATGTGCACACGTGTAGGGGCTGCGCAGGGGAGATTCCTGGCATGCGCAGCCCAGGAGCAGATACAAAGTGAAGGGTGTGGCAGAACTTATGCAGAATTGGGTGGTGACATGGAATAGGCTTTATACACTGGGAAGAAACATGCCAGGGAAGGTCAGTGTGTTTTACTGTTTTTCACTTCATTATTCCCCTATGGGGAAGTGGAGCCCATGGGCTAGTGTCACTTTCCTAAGGCCTACAAATTCCAGACACGCACTAAAGTCCACTGTAACGGGTGTGAGAAGAAGTATTCTGCAGAGTCCAGAGTCATATTTGTACTGCTTTTGGGTCATCCATAAATGTTATAGTTCTCTGAGTCAGCTCATAACCAGGGCCTGGCTGGGGGCTGACCCCAGCAGCCTGGATTGATAACCTTCCCTCCGAGGAGAGAAGCTGGGTGGAGCTGCAGGCTAATTCATCGGCAGCTGTCACTGGGTGCCAGGCACCGATCTGCACAAAGGGGAGGCAGCTCTGGGGGGAAGGGGCTTTCAGAGAACATGTGGCAGGAGACCCTGGACGACACCATCTTGAACCAACCCAGAGGCCTGGGCAGGCAGGAGGGAGCAGGGGCAGTGAAGTGATGTGTCGCTGTTTGATAGGACAAACAGAGACTTCCTGCCAGCCCCCTCCTCATTCTCTTAAAAAGTGTTTGCACAGGAAGAGAAGCTCTCTCTGGGGTGTGGTCTGCTGAGGCAGAAGGTGCTGGAGCCTGGCGCATTGGGCAGTTGGAAGGAGGAACCCCCTGACTGCCCCCAGGATCCTGAACAGCACCAGGAGAAGAGTCCAGGACCAGTGCGCAGAAGCAGGGGCCTCTGCACGTGGAGAAGAGAGGCCCAGGAGGAGAGCCAGGCGAAAGGCTGGTGCAGGGAGCCAGTGAAAACAGCTCCCTGCGGAATCCCCCCTCTCAGAGACCCAGGAGGGCAAAGGAGAGTGTTCCCAGTGGCTGGGGCTGGCCAAGAGGAGCGAGAAGAGGCAACAATTGTGGAAATTGGCCATCTGGGGGCCGAGATATGCCCCCCAGAAGGTAGGCGACCTTTGACCTCTGTGATCGGACCGACGACGAAGCGAGTGGGGCTCCGCCGCCGGTCTCCAAAATGCCCCTGGGGTGGGTGGGTCAGGACTCGGGGGCTGTCCCCAGCAGAAGGGAAGCTGGGGAGCGCCATCACGCTCCCCGTCAAAATGCCCTGCAGGGGGGCCAGGAGCCCACCCTGGCCCCCACCGAAGATGGAGGCGGGGGAGCGCCGTCACGCCCCCGCAAAGATGTAAGTCGGGGAGCGCCGTCACGCTCACCATGAAGGTGCCCCGAAGCCAGGGAGCGCCGTTACGCTCCCCGTGAAGATTGGCAGGGGGGCGGGACCCGGGATCCCATCCCCGAGCTCCAAAGCCAGGGAGCGCCGTCGCGCTCCCCGTGAAGATGCGGGAGACGGGGGTGCCAGGAGCCCACCCTGGTCCCCGGTGAACCAGCGAAGACCGGGAGCGCCGGCACGCTCCCCGTGAAGAGGAGGCGGGGGGCCCGGGACCCCATCTCCTGGCTAAGCCTGGGCGTAGTTCGCGAAGTAGTGCTACGCGAAGCTACGCAAAGTGCAGTTCGCACTACGCGAGCTACGCGTAGCACTACGCGAACTGCGTAGTGCACTGTTCGCAATGATTGCACAGTGCCGGATGCTTGTCCGCACTGTGCAATCATTGAAAACGGCATCTTGCACAGTGCGAGCTGTCTTTACTGCCGCTCGAGTAGATTTTTACTCGAGCGGCAGCTTCTCAACGCGGACTGGTAGTTTCTCATCGTGAGCGGTCGCGAGCATACGCGACCACTCGCAATGAGAAACCTGACCTCCCCGCGTTGAGAATCTCGCCAGGAGGTTTATTTTCCACGCTCGCGATCGGCAAATTGATGTTGCTGATCGCGAACGAGGAAAAAGTCTCGCCGGGATGTCATTTTGCTTGCTCGCGGTCGCCAACTTGACGTTGAGGACCGCGAGCAAGCAAAAAATGACTGCTGCACTACGCTACGCGTGTTTGCACTGTGCTACGTGCAATTCGCGTTGTGCGAAGTAGCGCAAACTTTGCAAACTATGCGAGCGTAGCGTAGTGCTTTGCCCAGGGTTACTCCTGGCCCCGAAGCTGGAAGAAGGTGGGGGGAGTACCATCGCACTCCCCCGAGGTCCCGTCGGACAAGCGGCAGCCTTGTGTCTGAACAAGGAGGCCGGCTGCCGCGGCAGCACGCGAGGGTGCTGGCCAGACGGGGAGCCGGCGGGGGCAGCCGGGGGTGGGCTCCCCGGGCTGCCCTCCATCCCTGTAGCCATGTGGGGGTCCGGGTGGGACCGCCCCCCCCCCTAAGGGAGAAGAGAGAAGGTCGGGGCCCGGCTGGGACCGGGCCCCCGAAAGGAAAAGAAGAGCAGCCGGGGGTGGGCTCCCCGAGCCGCAAAAACACTCACCGCGGACAGCACGGGGCCCGGGTGGGACCGGGCCCCCAACAAAGAGCAGACGCGGAAGGAGTCAGACGGCACGGCCAGTGTGGCTCTCCCCGGAGCAGCGGGAGAGCCGCTGTTCTGATATGCACGGGCTGTGCATGAAGCGCCCCATAATGCCCTGCAGGCCAGGACCGGCCGGCAGGGGAAATCAGCCTTTTTCTCTGTTTGTGGTGGCCCCAGGAGGACGGGGTCACCACCACATGAATGCAAAGGAGCCGGGGAGCTGCAGGAGCAACGCAGTCTCCCCCAGCATGAAGATGAAAAGTCCCACCCTCAGTCTCTGGGGGACTGAAAAGAAGAACCCCTCAAGGGCTCAGCCAGCATTTAAACACCTCTTGGGCTGGAACGTTTGTTCTACAGCTGGGGTGTTCTGAAAAGTGCACCAAGGGATGAAGGTCTGAGCTGGGGGATGTCTAGAGAAAGGTATCCCCTGGAGGTGAAGAGGTGTAATTGCACCAGAAATGCATTTACTAAGGTTATTTCTTTTAGAGGGACTGAAAGTCGCATGTGTACTGTAAAGTACTTGTGTAAGGTGATGTTAAGCTAAATGGTGTTATGTGGCTGGACCTTCCTGCTAGGGTGTCTGGCTGTATATACTTAATCCTGTGATTTCATCTGTGATGCCTTTAGGGGCTGTAATTGCAATGCATTCTAATGATCCACAAATGTGATGAGTACTGTCATTCTAAAGTGCTGCTTACACATGTATTCGTGCTGCTGCGCTTAAGTGAGGAACAACCCAGACTGTTAGCCCTGAAGATGTAAGGGGGCATACTGTATAGACAATATGAGATGCTCAGTCAGGGTTATGTGTCACCAGGGCAGATGTACCTATTTTTAATGTTCGTTGAGATAATGGGGTGGGTCGCCACTGGGATGGTGCCAGTGCGCAGGGCCCTCGCTCCAGGTTATGTTCAACCCACTGCATTAGGGGGCAAGATGATGTGCAGACATGGGAGTGGTGGTACTAGACCCCACCCCCCTGCGGGAGGGGTGGAGATGTTATGCAATGTCACAAAGTAATTCCAACAGCTTATGTATATTTGTAAATTGGTGCATAGTATTGAATAGTGTGTGTGTTTAATAAATGTACACTTACTTTTATAAAGCAAAGTACAGACTGGACAATCAATTATTGAGTGTTATTGCTGCGCACCTGTAATGGCGATTACTAGCCCACACCACCTCCCTTGAGTAAGCCTCAGACTGCTCTGCAACGCTACCCTCTGAGAGTCAGGCGCTACAATTGGGTGTTTGGTTCCCAGTGATGGACAAATGTAGTCATGTTATTTGTGCAGGCCTCACAGATACTGTCTCATTTTCCAACAAATATATATTACCTACTGGCAGTCGCCAGTAGGTAGTTATAGTTAGAACCTAGTTTCCATAGGAAAAGCATTTTTTGATTTGCCAATAACTTTGGCGCCGTTTGACGAATCTTCGTGAAATTTTCAAAACTAATGCGGCGCTCCGGTCAGCTCCTGTCTTGAAAGTTTCAGGGTGATTCATCAAGCGGGGGCCGAGAAATAAGGGGGGTCCCAATACGCATTTTCCCCATGTTAATTTTCATAGGAAATTTTTGAACAGGCTACAGGCCGAATTACTGAACGGAATTACACCAAATTTGGCAAAAAGGTTGCTCTTGGTTCAGAAAGCGCCCTTTTTTTAAATGGTGTAAATCCGTTCAGTAGCTGAGCAATTTAAAAAATAAAAATATCGATATCTGAGCACCGAGTAGTCGCGACTCCTCCGAACACGAGCCGATTTCTGATTGGCTGCCAACACTCCAAACCAGAATTCTTGTGACTCGGCAACCGAGTCACAAGAAAAACGGGGAAAAAAGTGAAAAATGAAGAAAAGGGGGCAGGGTAGAAACACCATGACCCCCTAGGCCTGGCCAAAAAAAGCATAAAAAAAAAAAAATCAGCCGAATTCGCGCTGGGTGCGGAATCCGGCCGAGAAAACAAAAAAAAAATGAAGCACGGACTCTTGCGCTTCGTTCGTTAATTAGCGGGGGCCCGTGGGGGCCCCTGCAGCCCCGGGGACCGCCACCTCCCCAGGGGTTTATTCATTATGTGCGGGAGGCACGCAGCCCCCCCGCAGCCCCGGGGACCACCACCTCCCCGGGGCTTCTAATAAAATGCTTGGGGGGGCTCCTGCCCCCTCATGCTGCTCCAGGGACCGCCACCTCCCCGTGGCTTAAGTTAAAATAAAGAAGTGTGCGGGGGCTCCTGCCCCACACTGCCCCGGGACCACCACCTCCCGGGGCATTAAATATTCAAATGCGGGGGTCCACCACCTCCCTGGGGCTTTAAATAGTTGGGAGGGGGCCACGCGGGCCCCCTCCTGGAGCCCTTGATGGCCCTGGGGACCACCACCCCCCAGGGCCGGCTCCTGCAATGTCCCGGGGTGCCCACCCCTGGGACATTGCTGTTTGCTATGGCTGGGCCGCAGCACGGCTCCCGCCCTGTCATAGCAAACACTGCTTTGGTTTTTAGAAGCAAGAGCAGGAAACCTGCTCTTGCTTCCAAAAACAAAAGCAGTATTGCTTTTGCACAAGGGGAGCTGCATGTCAGCAGTCCCCTTGTGCAAAAGCAATGCCGGCTCCCGCAGGAGGTGGGGAGCCGGCGGGACCGTGGGAGCATTGGGGCTCCCCCCACGGTCCCCAACGGAGAGGCCAGGCCCCGGGGGATGGGGTCCCCCAGGCCAAAAATGGTGGGGCGATGAGGTCCTCTTGTGTCCTGAGGACCTCAGGACACAAGTGGGCTTCATCTTCCAAATAGTGGGGTGACGAGGTCCTCTTGTGTCCTGAGGACCTCAGGACACAAGTGGACTTCATCTCCCAAATAGCAGTGCGCCAGGAGGCGTGTTTGCAGAGTGGTGTAAAAAGGGGGCGTGGCCATGGACCACTCTCAGCAATCCAGCTGTGTGGGACTTACTGGAGGTACCTGGTGGGCTAGTTGGCCCCCATGGACCCTCAGTATTCAAGGGGACTTAATTCCCCAACTTAGAACGCGCCAGGAGGGGCGTTTGCAGAGTGGTGGAGAAAGGGGGCATGGCCTTTGTCCACCTCTCATCAATCCCACTGTGTGGGGCTTACTGGAGGTAAGAGGTAGGCTAGTTGGCCCCTAAAGAACCCCCAGCAGCGAAGGGGACTTCAACCCCCATCCAAGAGCGCGCCAGGGAGCGCATTTGCAGAGTGGTGGGCAAAGGGGGCGTGGCCTGCTATGACAACTTAGCAATCCTGCTGTGTGGGACTTACTAGAGGTAATAGGAGGGGTAGTTGGCCCCCAAGGTTGTCCTTGGGGGCCAATTACCCCTCTTGTTACCTCCAGTAAGTCCCACACAGTGGGATTGCTAAGACGTCTTCGGAGGACATGCCCCCCTTTCTCCACCACAATGCAAGCGTGCCTCCTGGCAGACTACGGGATGGGGGATAAAGTCCAATTTACTCCTGAGGGACTTTGGGGGCCAAGAAGCCCTCCTGGTATCTCCTCTAAGTCCTATGCAGCGGAATTCCTGAGCGCTGGTCGGAGGCCCAGCACCCTTTCTCCACCACTCTGCAAACGTGACTACTACTTAAAGAAGCATCTTTCTGCACCTCTGACTGAGAGGTATTTTTAATCCCCCACGCCCTATTATGTACTAGGGCCTTACAGAGGAGGTCATGCCAATCACAGGGGTACCCCAACGCATAGTGTTCCCTAGTGTATGTAAGTTTTTTCACTGTATTCTAAGTGTCTTTTAGCATAGCACTGGCTCTAGGCCTGGTTAGTCAGAGTCAGTTACCACCAGTACCCGTCAGCAAAAAGTTGGGGGCACAGGATGACTTTGCAACAAGGCCTTTGTCTGCTCCTCTGTTGGTTCTTTGTGTACATCTCTTGCTTCTTTCTGCACCTTTCTTCTTCTTTCTGGACTTCTGTTGCCTCTTTCTGCATTTCTCTTGCGTGTTTCTGCGCCTTTCTTCCTCTTTCTGCACATGTCCTACACTGTACGCATAGTTAGAAATTAGCATGTAAAAAACCATAGAAATTCACTGAAAAAACCATAGGTTTCAGGCACGTTATAGTTAGAAATTAGCATTTAAAAAACCATAGAAATTAACTGAAAAACCATAGGTTTCAGGAACGTTATAGTTAGTTGGACATTTCACTTGTACAAAACCATAGAAATTCCGGCGTTATAGTTAGTTCAGCTAACTATAACTCGCGCCCCCGCAATGCACTGCTGATGACGTCACATATTACATCATTCATGACATGGTTAGTGACATCACTGATGACATCACTGATGACATCTCAAATGGCATCACTGATGACATCACTGATGACATCATCCACATGATAATCTGATGCACCTCCTCACTGCCTAATATAACCTTTGATACACCCACTCTAAAATACAGACTACCATTTTCGAAACCAGAGACACACCAATACCAGTTACTACAGACCCACTCACTGATTCCTAGGTCTACACACACATCCACTCATTCACCCATACAGTCACTCATACATGCAGTCAACCATCAATACAGCACTATCATATACACTCATACACCTATACAGACACTCACACACTGCCACTCATCCATAGAGTTACTCACACACCTAGTCAGTCATGCAAAGAATCAATCACACTCCCATTTACTCACC
The DNA here is from genome assembly GCA_963921515.1 of Calotriton arnoldi. Classification (NCBI taxonomy): domain Eukaryota; kingdom Metazoa; phylum Chordata; class Amphibia; order Caudata; family Salamandridae; genus Calotriton; species Calotriton arnoldi. The sequence continues at coordinate 764,386 of CAWUFW010007701.1, forward strand.
TATACAGTCATACACACACCTCCTCACTTATTCATACAGATACTAACACATACTTTCTCTCTTATACAATCACTGATACAAGCACACACTCATCCATACAGCTGCTCTCACAATCACTCACTCTCACATATAGTTATTTATATACTCTAACACTCACATATACTGCCTTTCACATATGTAGTTACTCACACATGTACCACTGAGACATCCATTCACTGACCAACACACCCATACACACACTCACCCACCCATACAGCACTTCACAGATGCACTCTTGAACCCATACACCCAGTGAATCACCCACTCACACATCTATGCACAGAGTCACACACCCCCCACCCACCCACACAGACACTCAGGCACCCATACAAATACTCAGAGAACCAATCAATAACCCATATAGACACACATTAAGCTACTCACCAACCCATGCATTCAGCAAGACACGTTTAATCACTCATTTATACAGACAGTCACGCACCTACTAAATCATCCATTCAGACACTTATCCACCCACTCTTTCTTCAAAACACCTTGGCATATATATATATAAAACATATTTAAACTTTACAGAAACACACATTCACTGGATGATGTCATCAGTGATGTCATCAGTGATGTCATTTGAGATGTCATCAGTGATGTCATCAGTGATGTCACTGACCATGTCATGAATGATGTAATATGTGACGTCATCAGCAGTGCATTGCGGGGGTGTGAGTTATAGTTAGCTGAACTAACCATAACGACTGAATTTCTCTGGTTTTGTACGAGTAAAATGTCTAACTATAACGTCCCTGAAACCTGTGTTTTTTTCTGTGAATTTTAAAGGTTTTCTAAATGCTAATTTCTAACTATAACGTCCCTGAAACCTATGGCTTTTTCAGTGAATATATATATATATATATATATATATATCATACACAGGTGACACTCCAGGAAGTTGGTTGTAGCAACAAAGACATTTTTCGATCTAAGTCACACAAATGCACTCATTTCAATTTTTACACTTGTTATTCATCCTAACAGTTTTATTGGGGTAATTGTGTTTTGAATATGGTGGTACAAAAGAGGTATTTGATGAGAAATATTTGACTGGGCAATAAAACTGAAAATTAAAAAGCAATAATATCATACTTATGACATGGTAACAAAATAATACACAACGAGAGAGGTTAAAATAAATAAATAAATGAATAAATAAATGGAGGGAAATTACCTCTTTAGTAAAGTACCTTGAGGTAAATAAAGCCCCAATAGGTTTACAGACTTTTTGAATCTGAATCATCTAGATGCATGTCCTGAAATGCTACAATAGTGGTGTTATAAAAACATGGCATGCTCAAAGTGTAAAATTGAAATTCGAATTAAATATGATCTATTGCCAATGTAAAACTGGAAAAGAAAATTAAATAATTTGAAAAGGAACTAAATCATATGGGCAATCAGATAGAGATGACAGAGTCTCTTGATAAAATGGAGAATGAAACATTTTGCGGAGGTTGGTCAAGAGCGTGCAAAGATAAAAGCGGGGTGGTAAATCACATTTTTCTAACAATGCATTCTCCATTGGCTATTTTTTCTTGCATTGCGCAAAAAACGCTGAACTGATCTACATGAAGTACGGATCTACATGAAATTTGGCATGACTAGACATTATGGCTTGCAGGTAATCCTGTTGGGTACTACAGGTAAGTAGGGTATTTGTTAAGTTATAAGACATTGTAACCTACTGACATCTGTAGTTGCAGTATTTTCATGAAATCTTGTGGTATTTCACAGGAGCACCACAGTGCATTGCAATAACAAGTCATTATGTGATTGGATAATGGCTGACTTTACAGAAGTTAAAGGTAGCCGCGTTAATTTTAGGTACAGTTTGCCTGTTTTCTGCGTTTCTCCCGTAGATATAGGTAATTTTTATGTTTGATATTTTTCCCCTACTATTTACCACATAATTAAAGTGGTAATAGATAGGGAAAATATTTCTACGTTTCCATACATTTAAAAAAATGTATGGAGCATCCCAGTACCAAAATGACATTAAAAATAAAATGAAATAAAGATATTGAAAATATGCTGTAGTACCCTATGTCACAAATATTGGGTACTACAATGAATTTTCCCTTATTTAACATATTCAAATCTTCATTAAAATTTACACCAAATATTCTATTTTCCTGCCACATTACATCCACATCTGTTAACACATTTTCATGTTACCTCTGTTTTAATTAACACACTCCAATGTATGTACACCACTGCACTCTTCGTCACTCCCCTATACCCAACTTCACTCTGCGCTAATCCACTGTACACCATTCCACTCTACCCCACTCCACTGCACTCCACTCTACTCTACTACACTGTATGCTATTACACTCTATGGCACTCCATTTTATGACATTCCGGTGTGTGCCAAAACACTGTACACCCACCCACTCTATGCTGCTCCATGTACACTATTCCACTGTACTCTACAGCACAAACTTTACGCTATTACATTCTATGCCACTCCACTGTACGCGACTTCAGTGAATACCACTGCACTGTATGCTATTCCTTTGTACGCCACTGCACTATATGGTAATACACTTTATACTATTCCACTGTACACAACTTCATTATACAAAGTGCTACTCTATGCTATTCCAGTCTGTGCAACTCCACTGCACACTGCTCAAGTGTATGCCAAGCTAATATATCCTATTCCACTGTACGCCACTCAATTTCTCACCGCTCTACTCCACTCCACTCTATGCCACTCCACTTTGCACTATTCTACTGTATGCTGCTCAAATGAATGGCAATGCAGTGTATGTCACTTCACTATACCCTACTATACTATACAACAATACACTCCATACTATTCCATTCTACGCTACTCCACTGTACTTCTCTCCACTGTATGCAACTCTAATATATGCTATTCCACTGTATGCCACTACACTGTATGCCACTCCACTCTACAGCACTCTATGCTTCTCCACTCTACACCACTCCTCTGCACTGTACGCCACTCTACTATACACTACTCCACTGTATGACAATTCACTGTACACAATTACAGTTACAGACACCAAGTTCTTCAATAAATGCAATAAATGACTGTGCTAACTGCACTGTTCCCACCAGAAACAAGGCCTACAAAAACAGCAAACATCTCAGCTAGTACACAAGCAACCTCATGGAGTCCAAGCACCACTGCAAATAACTTGAGCGAAAATGGAGACTTGACAAAAACACCACAATGATCAACATACCAAAGTCGCCCTGAACCGTCCTTCACCAACAACTATGGATGCAAAGAAAAAGGCCCTAACTGTCAAACTCGAAGCCAGCTCCAGCAATGTGAAAGAAACCTTCACCATTGTCAAGGAGTTCCTCAATCCAACAGGTGCAAACAACAACATTATCCCATCCCAAGTACTCTGCAACGACCTCTCAAAATTCTTCGGACAGATTGCCAAGGTCTCCAACACATCTGACACACAACATACTGATACAAATTCCCCTGACCAGCCAGACACCTCCTTCAATGACAAACAGCAGCTGAGCATCTGGTAGCCCCGCTCGAATGAAGAATGCACCATCCTAATGATCACCATCCACTCATGAGCCCCCTCAGACCCATGCCCCCACTTCATATACAACCTTGAAGGAACCATCATCTCCCCGCACCCACCACTATCACATACACCTCCATACCCATTGCACCTTTCTGTTTTGCTGGTAAAATGCAGAAGTCAACGCCCTGCATAACCCCAACAAGTTCAGAAAATACTGACCATCTCGCTCCTGTCTTTTCCAGCTAAAGTCATGGAGAGAGCCATCAATACCCATCTCGTAGAACACCTAGAACTCTATCAACTCCTGGACAGCTCTCAATCAGACTTTCACCCTAACCACAGCACAGAAACAGCCCTCATTGTGGCCACCGATGACATCAGAAGCATCGTCGACTGAAGAGAAACTCTTGCACTCAGCCGCAACGTTTTCACTGATTTCGGTACGGTCTCCCACAAGTCAGCACTTGGGTATATGCAGACAGGCCCACAAGTGGATATCCTCCTTTATCACAGACAGAACTCAACAAGTTGGACTTCCCCATACACCTCAGAACCCAAGAAACATCTGTGGAGTCCCTCAAGGATTGTCCATCAGCCCAATACTCTTCAATGTCTACATGGAACTCCTCGTGGACATCTCTAGAGCCCACTGCAGCAACATAGTATCCTATACAGATGACGCAAAGTTTATCAGCTCCCTTACTAACTCAGCCAGCACTGCCAAAGCAATCCTCACCAAATGCATGAGCAAAATTGCTCCTTGGACGAAAAACAACTGCCTCCAGCTCAAAACAGACAAAATTGAAGTCCTAATCTTCTGCAACAACGACTCCCCCTGGGGTGCCTCTTGGCGGCCCTCTGAACTTGACCCCCGATCCACACCTGCAGACCATGCTAAGACTCCCAGGATCATCCTGGACACCAACCTCTCCATGAGCAGACAGATCAATGCCGTCTCATCATCATGCTTCCACATCCTTTGAATGCTACGCCTGATTTTCCAGTGGATCCCTCTGAACACCAGACGAACGGTCAACCGAGGCTTTTATCACAAGTAGACTTGATTGTGGAAATGCCCTCTACATTGGAACCCCAGACAATGTCCTATGCCAACTCCAAACCACCCAGAACGCTGCCATCAGACTCATCCTGAACATCCTGCAAAATAACTACACTTCTCCACACCTCAACAATCTCTACTGGCTCCTAGTACAGGAACAATGTAAGGTCAAGCTACCAACCCACACCTACAAAACTCTCCACAAAACCGGTCCAGCTTATCTCAACCACTGCATCAACTTCTGGCAATCCTCCAGATACCTTCGGTCTGTGTCCCAGGCAAGAACACACCTCCCTCGCATCAAGAAGACCAGAAGTGGAGGACACTCTTTCTCACACCTTGCAACCAAGACCTGGAATGAGCTCCCAAAAATCCTCATCGCTACCGCTACCCCTCCCTCATGGACTTCAGAAGAAACCTCAAGACATGACTCTTCCCGGAAAAACATGCATGATCTCCTCCTCCCCCCTCTAGCCTGCCCTACTCAGCACCTGGATACCCTCACGGGTGATTAGCTGTGCTCAACAAATTCACATAACATAACTTAACATAACATATCATATCATAACATAACTTAACACAATATAACATAACAACATAACATAACATAACATATAACTAGGCTATCCTGTTTTAGGTTTAAACCTATGATAACTGATAAAACCCCACCGAAAGAGAAATAGCCCTCACCAGTGTAAATATATAAACAATGAAAAAACACCTGCACAACCAAAAACTAAATGCCATTCAAAGGAAGGAAAAGTAGATGAAAAATTAATTTTTATTTCTTCCTGAAGGGGCCAATACAATGTAACTTTGTCATACAAGGTAGCAGCAAGAAAGACTGGGCTAAGATTATTCTGCTTGTGTTTTGTTGTTTAGGGATGTCACTAAAGTATTGTTTCTTCTTCCTTTTGCTATTTTCAGTTTTGTGGTCTTTGGTCTAAAGATGCAGGGTTTAGAAGCATGTTTTAGGTCTTGTTTAATTATTTTAAAAACTGTAGAGAATCAGGAAAAACGAAATCATATTTGATATTTTGGCTACGTTTGATTCTTCCCTGATAGTTAAAATGGCTGGTTTCATAAGAATCTTTGCCAATATGTACCATCACATTTACCCACAGAGAATGGGAAAAACTCATTGATACATCAGCCCCCTTTTCTAGCGAGTTGGTTTTGATACTACGTGAAATGCCAAACACCCCAGGCTTTAAACGTTCTATGCAAGGTGTAGTGACAGGTATATGTGAAAAGAGTGCTGTCACCAAGCATCTGGGATAGTGGTGAAAATATGACACCAGACTTTTGGAACACATGGAACACAGTGTCACTTGGAATGTTGTTGCAAAAAGTTCTTACCAAGTTCAACAAAGATTGGAGTGATATTGTTTGCATTTGCAGTGATTCAGCTACTTATATGAAAAAGTCAAAATCGATTCCTGAGCTGAAGTGGTTCCCTGTAAGAGATCCTTGCCACTTGCTAGATGGTATGCTGAAAGCATCTTTACAATCTTCAGAGTTAATGAAGAATGCTATTGACGTTTTAGTCCATTCTGGTGCACTGTTTTGCTATGCGGGGGAACTAAAACGCAAATATTTCTCATTTTGTGCTTTCTGTGGCATCAACGAAAGAGTCATCCCAACTGTGTCATTTAGCCGGTGGTTCTCAGGCCTGGAGGCCGTGAATACTATAGTATCCAAGCACAAAATGTGGGAGAGGCATTGAATCCTAGCAAAATATCATAGGGTTTAAATCCCACGCAAGAAGAAGACTGCGATGACAGAAATAGTAGTCCTTTCACAATTATGCTGTTATAGGTTCTTTTTATTCTATATTTAAAACACAGCAGCCAACGCGTTTCACCCACACGGGCTTCTTCAGGGCTGAAATGATTCGATCTACGGGTTTAAATCCTCGCAAACACTCGACGTGCGAGGTTTCTCTTGGAGGGCTGTTTGAAAAGGCTTGCGATTGATCGCGTTATACTGCACTTACACTGCTCCGTGAAGAGGACAGCCACTACGGTGGCCCGTAGATCGAATCATTTCAGCCCTGAAGAAGCCCGTGTGGGTGAAACGCGTTGGCTGCTGTGTTTTAAATATTGAATAAAAAGAACCTATAACAGCATCATTGTGAAAGGACTACTATTTCTGTCATCGCAGTCTTCTTCTTGCGTGGGATTTAAACCCTATGATATTTTGCCTAGGATTCAATGCCTCTCACACCTTTTGTGCTTATATATTGTATTTGAAACCAATTGTGGGTGGCTGGTTTCGGGAGGTGGGCATTGACTATCTGCAAACTATATGCAACCTTGTTAGGACTGTAAACATTGGTAGGAGATGCAGCGAGATATACCCTGCCACCGTGTCTGTATGCACTATAGTATCCATGGGGCAACTGTTTACAGAATTTTTGCTGAATGATGATGCCAAATGCAGAAAATGTGAGGATCTATGGTCGCGTATTGATAGTGAATATGAAAAAATACACTCTGCTGTATTCTTAGATTTTTACAGTAAAACATGACTGCTGTAGTGGACATAATAAAAAAACAATCTTGTCTACCAAGTGTTCAGCATAATTAATGTAGATGTGAAACATCTCCTTCACAGTAGGCTAGGTGACACTTTTAGTGACTTTGGCACCTCAACATGTTCCATGTTAGAGTGCTTGCCACTTGGTAAGCAAAGAAATTTGAGGAGCAATTCAGGAAATGTTATTTTACAATGCATGAGAAATGGCTTGCAATGATGCATAGAAATATCCCTTCACCAACCATGGCATTTGAAGTCACTGAAGCCTCACTGCGGGACTGTGCACAAGTTCTAGGTCCCTTCCATAAAGGGCTAATGTTCTCTGGACTTTCAATTCAAAAGTGCTGCTTAATTTTTGACCGCTTCAATAACTCTGAGGACATATGCACCCAGTTCAAAGCATTTGTTGCAGAACCTGTCCAAGAGAATTACAATCTTCAGGTGCACCAGTATTGTCTTGGAAAGCTATGTCAGTGGCCAGAGTTAGCAAAATGTGTACTGGCTGTGTTGGCGTTGCCCTTCTCAAGTGCCAATGTGTAGCGGGCCTTTTCACAGATAAAAGTTTACTTGGGAAGGAAAGAGTGAATGCGCATGACCAAAGACTCACTGAAGAAGTATGGTGCACTAAAATAGTTTTGATTTGTAAAAATGTATTTGTACCTCATATACACTGTATGTAACCTGTCTATATACACAGAAAGAAAGAAGTAATAAAATCAAAACGTTCCATAAAAACCGGTAAAACACTGTTTCTGTTGTTTTTAAGAAAGCGAACATGTGTAACCACTGATAACCACTGTTTTTTAAAGGCATTGAGATCATTTGAAAACACTGAAAAACGCCACCAGAATTTACCAGAAATAGAAACTGAAATCAGGAAAGCCTACATATAACATATAACACATAACACACGGGTGCGGCTGGGACAGACAATGGAATAGGGAAAATTAAATAAATAAATAAATAAATAAACAAACAAATAAATAAATAAATCCTATTCTGATGTCTGTCGACTTCCCCCCACCCCCGCCCTGCCCCCGCATCACCACACCACTGCAGTTAATGGTGCCGGCTGCACCTGATAATGCATAACACGTAACATACCATAACATTGAAACTGAATGCATCTCCAGCAACAATCATCTTATAATAGTCAGGCCCTTTTCAGCCTATACAAGGTCCAAACCCAATCATGGAGCACCTGAATGTAAGTATATTTCAATATGGCCTCCCAAAAGGCTTGGCCGTGTGATGTCAAAGGTCCTCCCAATCCTCGTCAGTATATTGGAGGTCTAATAATGGCAGGTTCCCTTTCAAAGAATGGAAAGGATCCAAAAAGGGATAGACACAACTCTTCGACAATGTCAGGACAAGCTTTTTGAGGTCCTAGTCCATTTGACACATATTATGGAGATTACCAAGGATGCTGTACTCTCTGGAACTCATGTGAATCTGCCAGTTTTTATAGAATGGAGTCAGTGGGCTATTTGTCTACTGGGTAATGCCAATTCTTCATTGTCTGCAGCGAGGAGAAAAATCACCCTTATGAGGATTGATCCTAAGCTGGCTGAGATGGCAGACAAAGGACTAGGGCTAGAGGCGGAAGGTCATTGCTTTGGGGACCATTTTGTTTCTGCTTATATCCAAACTTTTACTTCTTTAGAAAAAGCTCAGTATAACTTAAAGAAGGTTTTTTCACCTCGTATTTTTCACAAAGCCGGACAAAGGAAGGGCATGCTCCTCGGGCAATTCTCCGCAGAGCTCCTAAAGACCATCCTTTTCTGTGCCAAGAGTTGGGCATACACCTGGCTTTAGCGACAAACCAGGATGTGCTCCTTCCTACCCGCAAAAGGGAAATCACTACAAAACAGGAGCACATCCCATGGCAAAACAGGTAGTTCCCATTGCTTTAAACTCTTTTTGCCTGAGAAAGCTATGGGGCAGACATGCTTTCTTTCTCAAAAACTGGAAACTCATTACATCATACCAGTGGGTTTTAGAAACAATGCAAGATTATCAGATGGAATTTTATTCCCTCTCATTACAATTGATTCGTCCCCGAACCATAATATTCAGTGCTCTAGAACCCAAACTACTCTTGCAAGAGATTTAGAATTTGTTATCCAATGGAGAAATCTCGGAAGTTCTGATCCAATCCCATGGGTTTCTCTGTCCTTGCAAAGAAGACTGCTGAGGGTTTTCATCCTTTAATAAACCTCACATCTGAACAGTTTTTTTTGTACAGGAAATTTAAAATGGAGGTGATACATTGCCTCAGGGACTCTCTTCAAAAAGATGACTGCATGATGTAAATAGAGCTTAAGTATGCGTATGTCTCTATTCTCATTCACCAGTAACATTCTCATTGCACCCAATTCATTTGGCAGGGGAACAAATTCCAATTCTTCTCTTTACTCTTCGACCTTTCACCTCCAACCTGCCTGAAACCAGAGATAGCTTTAATGTGACTTCATGAGGTATGCCTTGTAATCTACTTGGATGAAATGTTATTGATGGCCAAACAATTGCTTCTGATACAGACCTGGTGGGCGATCTCCCTAATTTAAAACTTGGAATTTGTGATAATTCAAAAGAAATTGATCCTGATCCTTCTCAATTGATTCCAGTTATAAGATTCATCATAGATTCCAAGAAATCAGCTTTCTTTCTTCCTCAAGAGAAGATCAAACTGATCAGGAAAGAGATACGGTTGGGACTAAGGTTAAACATATTTTCTCTCCATAGGCTAACAAAATTTGTCGGCCTGCTATCGGCCTCCATTCAAGCAATTTTTCTCACCCCTCTTTACTGCCAGTGCTTCGACATCTAACAACACATCATCTTCTCAGGGGCTCCCTGACTCAGTATTAGCTTCCCTTTCAGGAGAGGCTCAGGAGGAGTTGGAGTGGTGCCTCTCCCAGATAGAAGCCTGGAATTGAAGACCTGTTTTTGGCAAGGTGCCAGATATCACTTTAGAATACAACACCAGTAGAGCAGGTTGGGGAGTATAATCAGAAATAGTGCACCAGGAAGAAAATGGTCTCCCGACGAAACTCAGTATCATATATATTGCTCAGAACTACTAGCAGGTTCCTTTGCCGTAAAAAGCCTGGCTCCCTCGAAAGCAAACTGTTGTATACTTCTGCGGAAGGACACTGTTTCTGCGGTTGCATTACATAAACAAATTAGGAGGAGTAAAAACCAAAGGACTGGTCGTTCCCAATAAGGACTTCTGGCAATACTGCCTGGAAAGGAGAATTATCTTCAAAGCGAAATATATTCCAGGCCTCTCCAATTCAGTTGCAGATTAGTGATCAATGTTCCTTGTCGACAGCAGCAATTGGTCACTTCATCCCAATAATTTTCACCGGATTCTCCATCTCTGGGGACCTTCACAGGTAGATCTGTTCACTTACAGACTGAACCACAAGCTTCCTTGCTTCTTCTGCTGGAGACCGGATCGAGAAGCAGAAGAGATGGACACTTTCCTAAATCCCTGGATTTTCTCCACCCATATGCCTTTCCTCCTTTCACATTGACCCTTTGAACTCTTGTTCATGTCAGATGCGACTGAGCCACATTGGTGATAGAAAAGTGTGATTCCCTCAACTTCTGGAATTTTCTGTAGATTTTCCTAGACTTGTTATCACCTTCCTGTAGCAAACTCCCCAGCCTGGATACCTGCCAATGACTATACCAGTAACCACACACGGAGCTTGGTATTACATGTCTTTATTCGGCTGTGTGTAACTGCAAGCTCAACATTCTAAAACTGCATTCACTGCACTACTCTCTAATCAATCAATCAATCAAACAGGATTTGTAAAGCGCTACTTATCACCCGTGAGGGTATCCAGGCACTGGGGGACTGCTGCTGCATTGACAGATTAGTCGAAAAGACAGGTTTTTAGCCCTTTCCTGAACTCATTCAGGGTGGGGGCTGTACGGAGGTTTAGGGGGAGGTTGTTCCAGGATTTGGCTGCCCGGTGGCAGTTGTGTGTGCTGAGAGTGATTCCCATGCATTAAGTGAGATTTTGTTGGAGACGATGGTGTTGAGGAGTTTGTTGAGTTCTGTTAGAGGGAGTTGGGGTCCATATTTTCATAGATGGTGGCAATTGTGCTGTAGAAGAAGTCAACAAGAGTATCGTAGAGCTCCAGAGAGGAGGTCACAGTGTTCTCGGTGGCAGTGGGGTTGGTGAAATCTTTGATGATGCTGAATAGTTCCTTGCTGTGGCTGGAGCTGGCTTCCAGGTGTGATGCCAGTGCAGTTTTTCTGGCTGTCTTGAGTTACTAGTGGTACTTGTTGAGGACTTGTTTGAAGTTGAAATGGTCATTGGTCATTTTGCTGGATCGTCAGATCCTTTTAAGTCGCTTGCAGGTGTGCTTGTGGGATTTGAGCTCTGGTGTGAACCAGCTGTGATGTTTAAATGATCTGCTGATTTTGGTGGGTTTGAGAGGTGCAACTTTGTCTATGCATTGGTTGATCTATTTGTTGAAGTTTCTGATTGCCACCTTGAGGTCGGTGATGGCGTCTCAGGATGAGGAGTAGAGGGATTTGGTCCAGAGAGTCTCAGTTGCTTTGTTCCAGCTCCTGTAGGGGGTGCTGGGTGAGGCGGTGGGTATGGTGGGTGGTTGTGATGTGGAAGTGAACAATGGAGTGGTCGGACCAGGTGATTTTGGTGGCGTGGCTGTACCTGATTCTGCCTGGCTGTGAATATGGGATCAAGTGTGTTTCTGGTGATATGCGTTGGGTCAGTGACCAGTTGAGAGAGGCCAAAGATTCCCATGATCTTGAGTAGATTGATTATGTTGGTGTCATTGGGGTCTTACGGGTGAAAGTTGAGGTCACAGAGGAAGAGGAAGTCTTTTGAATAGTCGGAGATAGCCTCACAGAAGGTGGGCATTGCCCAGGCGCGTCTCTGTTGGTGAGGGTGCCTCTAACCATTCTTTTACTGTTGGTGTTTATCTGAAAGTTGAGATGTTCTATGATCGGAGTTGGGTTGTTGGTGGTGACTGTGCAGTTGAGGGACTCTTTGTGGATGATAGCTAATCCACCACCGTGTTTGTTGATGTGGTCCTGGTGAATTATCTTTTATCCATTTGGTGTAGTGGTGATGATGTTGGAAGCAGATGCTGGGTTAAGCCATGTTTGGGTGAGGAAGATGATGTCAGGCGTGAGAGGGGTGATGTAGTCCCACATCTCAATAGCATGGTTGTGAAGTGATCAGGGGTTGATCAGCAGGCACTGGAGTTGACCTGCTGTGGTGATGGTGGGTGGGGTCTCCAGAGGAGAGAGCTCTGTGTTGCAGTGGATTGGTGCAGTGACAGCAGGAGAAAGGTCCTGCTGTTGATTGAGGAAAGACGCAGTTGTTGTTGAGTTGTTCGGAGTTGAGGGCTAAAAGTTTGGCGCTGGTGTATCAGTGGATGGGTGGTGGTCCAGTGGTCCGGGAACTCGGCATGGCACAGTCGCGGATGGGAGCAGATAGGTTTGCCTATGGATCACCTTTGTTGCGCTGGCAGTCTCCAAAAAGTAGGTTTTCTAGGAGGCGGCAAGGTGCTGGCTAGGGTCAGGGGGAGGTAGGAAGGGGGAAAGAGAGCAGCTGTGAAGGAAACAAGTGGGAAAGGTGGTTAGCCTGGAAGAGAAAAGAGTGAAATTTGGAGGGGGAGAAAATGAGTGCTTAAGGAGAAAAAAAATGTTAAGGATAAAAAATGTGATTAGAAGGAGGGTACTAACGCTAAAGGGTAAAAAAACGAAATAGTTGGAGAAAATATGTTTTGAGGGTAAAAACAAGATTAAGTGGGAGAGATATAAGAGGAACCTATGGAGAGAAACAGATGATACAAAGGGGGAGCTGTGAAGAGAAAGCGAGTTAGCAGGGAGAAAAAGTCAAAGGAGTCCGTGGAAAAAATGGGATAGAGTCAAGAAGGACCTGTGGAGAAAAACAAGTTATGCAAAGGTAGAGCTGTGGAGAGAAAGTGAGTTAGCGGGGAGAAGAAGTCAAAGGGCATCTATAGAGAGATGTTGATTATGAGGAGATTCAGGGATTGGGGATTGGGGATTGGGGGCCTGAAAGGAAGAAACAGATGGTTAGGAGCCTGAAAGAGCGAGCAGAAGGGGAGTGCTGGCCCAGGGACCTGCTCAATGGAGTCGTGTTTTGGCCTCCATTAATTTGGTTTCCCAATAGGGGACGGAGTGCAGGGTGGGGGTCAGTGGGAGGCAGGAAATGGGAGAGACCAGTCTAACATTTATGTCACAGTTCTACGGAGTCCATTGGGAGTCAAAAGGGTTCCGTCATTGCTAACTCACTCAACACTACATTTTCCCCCTCTGTTATATAAAAATTAAACATCTTTAACAAACATATATAAAATCATAGCTCTTCAATGAGTATTTGTGGCTCTCTGGTTACTCATCCTGATTGTGTCTTCGGAAACTGGAAACTGGCAGTAGAAGTGTCAATGTTATGTGTTGGCAATGTAGGAGCAACAGCAGTCAGGGAGTCCTGAATTGTCCTGTCAGAACCAGTCTCTACGTTGACAGCAGTACGTGATGAGCATGGAGCCACTTGCCCGAAATGCAAGGAATCTTGTGGAATGGACTTCTCAGGACATTGGGCAATCACCATTTGTCCTTTGCTGGTCACAACATGGAAAGGATCAGCATCGTAGGGAGCATTAGATATACATTTTCTCAAAAACACTTGATTGCCTCTTGTGAAAGTAATGTCCTTTGCATATCCACGCTTCTCTGCATAGGCTTTCCTTTTCCTTATGTGATCCAAGTCTTTTGTATGGGTTTCCTCCTCAGTAATCATTCTTGGGTTGGGCCACTGATGTAACTTGGTCATCATGACTCTCCAGAACATCAAGGTTGCAGGGCTTATACCCTCGAAGAGTAGACTTCTTCGAGGGTATAAGTTCGTAGAGTAGAATTCAATACAGTTTTAAGGTCGAACTTTTCCAACACCACATGCTCAACAGCTTTCTTTAGTGTACTGATGGAACTTTTGATAATGCCATAACCCCAGTATCAGGAGTTGGGGGGCCAAGAGGGAACCAGGGGTGAACACTAGTGGGCAGCAGGCACAGTATACCCTCAGTAGCAACGGAGACGCACCAGGGGACCAACAACTCTCATCTCACTGAGGAGCCTTAGATCATGACGGGGCAGGTGTTGACATGTTTATTAACCCACCTCCAACTTCTTTGGACCATTTATCCCATTGTCCAGCTAGGAGTACCCCATCAATGGAAGATGTTGAAGTAATCCCCATGGTACAGCTAGACGTCATCTGAAGCCCTAGTAACAACAGCCATAATGCACACGGTGGCAATTCTACCCCTGGTCACAAGTTAAGGATTCTATCATGGAACATCGCTGGAATAAAAAGCAAACTGCACTGCCCAGACTGGGGACAATTTGTAGGCACCTATGATGTGTGTATGTTTCAGGAGACATGGGCAAGAGAGGATATAGTAAGGGGGGGCTATGCAATCTTCAATGTGCTGGCTACCACAGGGGGAAGAGGTAGACCCTCGGGGGGCTTATGCACCTGGGTCGCTACTCACCTGGATTGTACCGTTGAGCAGTTGAACACCTCATCCAACGATATCCAGTGTATTGTACTCACCTTTCCCTCCAGGATAAAACTAGCTTTCATTAACATCTATTCCCGACCTGTAAGCATTACACAGGAATCCCCGACTATAGACTTGCTTAACATTTTCATCGACTCAGCACCTCTGAATGCAAGGCTGATTATAGGGGGAGACCTTAATTGCCAATTTGAGCCCCTTGCTGCCCTCACTGTTGCCCCCTCCAGTGATGAGGATAGTATTTGACTGATCCCTGATCCTCAAATTCCACCGGTAAAGGCCTGGACTCCCCTGGTACTTCAGATAAATGCAGTAATTTTAACCCACTCCCTGAGGGCGTGTAATGGCCGTACCAAGTCTGACCAGCCAGGGAAACTAACCTTTAATAGAACAGGACAATCCTCACTGCTGGATTATATCCTAGTGGAGACAAGCATTTGGCAGTGGGTTGTCGACTTTGCTGTCATGCCAAGACTTGATAGTGATCATAACACCCTGATAGTGGAGCTGGAGCCTCCAGGACTCTACAATCCTACGGCCATTGGTACCCCTGTAGGTACCAACTTAATACTTGCCAACAATTGAAGGATAATCAGGTGGGGAACACTCAAGCAGTCACCAGACAAGGCAGCCGCTTTATATTCTCTAATCATCTCGCCCTTAATGGAAATGGAGTTGGCTGCTATGACATTTAACACTCCACAAACCATCAGTAGACTAGAGGCCCTGCACGTAGAACTGTCAACTAGTTTGACCAATATCTTTAACCCTCTGAAACACTCTAAGGCGAACAAGGGTCCCAAGCAAACTTGGTTTAATAACTCCTGTCGCAAGGCAAAGGGTGCCCTCAGCGATGCTATTAAACTTAAGGATAGAGCCTTAATTAAAAAAAGTAGGGCCCTGTATCGAGACAGTATCAAGTTAGCCAAGAAGAACTGGGAGCTCGAAAGATGGGATGCCATCAAGGCAGCACTCTCTAATAGGGATATGAAGACGTTTTGGTCACTAGTGAGCACAGATAGCAGTATAGAGAATTCAGCGTTAGAGCCAAACATTGCTGCAGCTGCATGGAAGTTGCACTTCCAAGCTCTGTACTCTACTGAGGAAGCCACAGAACCCAAAGATGAAGCATCTTTAGCAATTTTAGGGAATCCCTACGAAGACCCCCAATGGATTACTCTAACAGAAGTTTTAAATGCAATCAAGAAGCTCCCTCTAGGAAAGGCCCCTGGACTTGACAAGATCCCCGGGGACTTATATTGGGAGGAACCTAACATCTGGGGACCCTATCTTTGGGCAAAATATTTAATGCCATCCTGATAGGCATGAAGATCCTGGATACCTGGTTAGGGGCTGAAATCTTCCCAGTCTTTAAGAAAGGCTCACCCCTTTTGCCTACTAACTATAGGCCGATCAGCCTGATAGACGTTACTCAGAAACTGTTCACTAGGATTCTCCTCGAGCGTCTCCACTCTTGGATGGAAGAGTGTGAAATTCTGAGTGCATATCAGGCTGGTTTTCAGAAGAATATTTCCACCATCGATCAGCTCTTCAGGCTTCAACTATTATATTGGAAGACGGTGTCAATAGAGGGTGGCAGCCTCTATTTGATATTGGTTGACCTTAAATCGGCCTTTGATCTGGTCCCCTGAGCCAAATTGTGGGAGGTTCTTGAAGAACTGGGTATCCCGTCCTACCTGTTGTCACTGATTATGCGATTGCATACAGATAACTTTGCCCAAGTTAGGTATGGGAAATCTGGGGAATTGATCTCCCGCTTTTTTTTAATAGAGGAGTAAGGCAGGGGTGCGTGCTGGCCCCTACCCTGTTTTATCTCTTCATCAAGGCTCTGGTGGCCCAATTAAACGATGTAGCTGACAATGACGCCCCGAAGCTGGTGCAAGGCAAGGTGCCAGCAATGATGTTTGCGGATGACACCTTGTTGTTGTCCAAGTCCCCTATGGGCATTCAAAGGATCCTGGACAGTTTTTCTTTATTTTGTAAAAACCGGGGGCTGGAGATTAACACAACAAAGACCTAATTTATGGTCTTTAATCCAGCCAAAACATCTCGCCCAAACCCCTCCTTAAATGGTATCCTGTTAGAGAGGGTGGCTGTCTTTGATTACCTTGGTGTCACGTTGTCCGAAACGTTCGAATGGGGCCCACAACTACACAAGGCAGGCTTGAGGCTAGCGCAGATGGTGGGGGGAATCGCTAAAACCTTTAGGAACTCCCTATACAAACCGCCTGGCCCGGTCGCTGAGATTTATAAAGTACAAGTAAGGAGTGCTGTAATGTACGGGGCGGAATTATGGGGTCACCGCCCCACTGGCGGACTGGTCAAAATAGAGAATCAATTTATGAGAAAGCTCTTGGGCCTACCGCCAAGCACCCCTCTCATCCCCCTGCGCCTGGATTTAGGAATCAAATCCATTGCAGAGGAGATTGGACTTAGACCATTGACTTTTTGGCGCAGATTGTGGGCGACCCCTGAACTAGTAGTCTACCAAACCGAACTTAAGGGGGTTTTGGGACTCCCAGGGGCTGGAAAATTGCCATGGTTTAAATACATAAAAGAAGCATGCGCTGGATTAGGCATGCCTAACATGTGGAGCTATCCCGAGGAAGTGTCCCCGACAATATCACGACTAGAACTAGTAAGAGCCTATAGATCGCTCAAACTAGCTGACTTGCAAGGGAACACCAAACTCGGGCACTTAACGGCTGAATTTCTTAATTTTAAAGCCCAGTATTTCCCCGAGCCTTTTCTGGATGATATACAGCCTTCCATGGCAAGGAAGCTGTATATCCAGTTTAGAACAGGGACCCTCCCGGTTCATGCATTTACGAATAAATGAACAAAAGATACCTCCATTGGGTGTCCTGCTTGCAATAGCCCTGAAGAGTCCGACATTCATGTTCTTTTTTTTTGCCCTGGCTATAAATCTGCCAGACGGCGTTGGCTCACATCACTTTGTAGAAACTTGGGCTGCAGGCAGTGCTTGGAGGTGTATAGAATTTTAAGATCTGATACACACACCCCCATAGTCTTTGCCGTGTCCCTATTCCTTAATTGTATGTGGCACAGGCGTAGGGTCTTGCTAAACTCATCTCAGCAACCGTAAACACTTCTCCTTGCACTTTGTTCTTTTTAGCTTTTTTAACATTTTAATATTTTTTATCTGGTTTTAATCATTCTCGTTCTTAACTGATGTAATGACATTGGACTAACTAAAATGCATTGTGGCTATTTTTTACAACCTGTTGTTGATGAAATTTTTTAAATTTTGCCCTAACTCAGCTATCTATGTACTTGTATATTTTACTTTTTATGGCCTTCAATGACCGAAATAAAGTTTGTTGAATGGAATGGATAATGTCATTGGTCTGTGGACAAATAGGTGTACTCTTCTGTTGGTTCACATTAAGATGACAAAAAATGTCTCAGAATTCTCTACTGTTGAAAGTTGGGCCATTGTAGGATTTTAAAATTGTAGGACCACCCCATGTCACAAAGATGCCATCTAATTTCATGATGACTCCTACTTGAGTGATGGAGGAGAGATCTTCTATCAATTGAAGATGAGAGTATTCATCAACAATCACCATCAGGTGATGGTCATTATCAAGAGGACAGAAGAAGTCAACAGCAATTCTTTTCCATGCATGCTTTGGCAACTCAGGGATGTTTAAGGTGTGTTGAGTGGTTGTCGATGACAGACAGTTGCATAGGGGACAAGCCTTCAACTCTCTTTCAACTCTCTCATCAAGAGGTGAAACTAGACTCAGTCTCGGAAAATTCGTTTTGTGGCAACGATTCCACAATGTTCTTCATCGGCCACTTCAATTATCCGTTGTTTCAGACTTTCCAGAATAACAATTCTCGAACCTCTCAGGAGAATGCCTCCTTGAGTGACAGACAGTTATCCTTTGACATTTGTAATCTTCTGATACTCACTGTCACTGGCAAGAGGTCGGGTGTGCTGGTTCCAAGACTGATGTTTAATAATGTCTTTCAGTTTTAACCTTTCACTATCTTGACTCATAGCAATGACAATTTGTTCGAATGAAATAGAAGTTGCCGTGTTTGATTTCACAATGAAATTTATGTTGGCTTCAGCTGTCTTCGAAGGGGTATCATGACACGATAGAGGCACTTTGGAGAAGTAGTTAGCAGGGTTTTGATCTTTCCCTGGATGGTGCACAATTGTGTAGTTGTATTCTTGTAATCATTGACCCCAATGTTCAATGCGAGAAGATATTTTGGTTTTTGGATTGCCAAAGATGGTCAGCAATGCTTTATGATTTGTCACAAGCATAAGAGGCTTTCCATATAGGAACACATGGAAATGTTCACAGGCCCACACCACTGCTAAACTTTCTTTCTCAGGTTGTGAATAAGCATGTTCAGTTTGGGTCAAAAATGGAAGAAATGCTAAATGACACCACGTTCTATAATAAAATCAACAGGACCCCAACGGATAAGATTAAGACCAAAATCCAACAATTGACAAACAAAGCACTCAGAGAAGGACATATATGTGACAAGCAATATGCCTACATGAATGTACAGCATCCTAGAATGGCCAGCCTATACGGAGTGCCTAAAATACATAAAAGTGAGACAAATCCACCATATAGACCTGTTGTTACAACTATAGGTTCAATCACAGAACCAGTATCGAAATATCTAGACGCGATCCTTCGCCCACATGTAAATTGCACCCCAGCATATGTCCAGGACACCAGACATATCATCAACCTTGTGGAGGGTATTGCATTTAATGCTGAACAGCAATGGCTGGTCACATTGGACATTGAAAGCCTGTACAGCAATATTCCCATACAAGGGGCTCTGCAAGCAGTCAAATGGTTCACTCAGACTATGAATATAGACTGTGACGAGACCTTTATTGTTGAATGCCTTAAAATAGTCCTTGAGGAAAATTTGTTTGAATTTAATGGCCAGCTGTACAAACAGGTAAAGGGCGTCAGTATGGGCGCCTCTTGTGTCCCGACTGTGGCTAATATCTAAATGGCCCAATTTGAAAACAAATTCATCCACAATGAAGTAGCCCCGTTCTATGAGTCAGTTATGAAGTGGTCGTGCTTCATAGATGATATCTTTTCATATGGGCAGACAGTGAGGACATCTTGGTAGAATTTCTATCATGGCTGAACTTATGTGATATCAACATTCATTTCACATTTAACTTCAGCAATACTCAAATTGAATCTTTGGATATCATCATTAAGCATGTAACAGGACAGTTGGTGGTTGACCTTTACACCAAACCTAAAGCACGTAATACCTTATTACATTATGATAGTTTTCATCCTTCATCCCAAAAGAACAGTTTACCGTTTGGCCAATTTCTGCGCCTCTGCCGAAACTGTACCAGCATTCACGACTTTGATGCTAAAGCAGTTGTGATGAAGGACAAATTTCTGACACGAGGCTATCCGCAGAAACTAGTGAGGGATTCCTATAAAAGGGCCAGATATTATGATAGGCAGCATCTTTTAACAAACACCAAGAAAATGAACACCTCAGAATTAGTCTTTGTGACACGACACTTCATGATGAATGAACAAATACGTCAGATAATTTGCTCAAATTGGCATATACTAAATGCCAATAAGGAACATCAAGAGAAAATACCTAAACCGCTTTTTGCATATCGCAAAAACAGAAATCTTAGGGACCTAGTTGTTAGGTCGCGAATGCCCCAAATGTAACAGCCAGTACATAGAAGTATTGATGGGCTACAGCCAGTTACAGGCAATTACAAATGCGGTACCTGCAGAGTCTGCCCCATGACATTGGAAACAGTATGCAATTTAATGGACAAACCATTACACCAAAAGGGATGACGAATTGCAAAACTAAAGATATAGTATATCTATTGTTCTGTCCATGTGGCATGGGATACGTGAGTGAGACGGCACGTACCCTAAACACACGCCTGACTGAGCATAGATCAGCAATTCGTACCAAGAAAATTGCAGCACCTATGGTACAACATTATATTGAAATGAACCATACAGCAGATGACATCCAATGGTTCATTATTGAAAAAATCCAACACAAACAGGGTCGAGATTCCGAAACCGTCAGAAAACGACGTGAGGTCTATTGGATTTTCATATTGGACACCTTCAAAAAGGGCCTAAACCAGGAAACACCCTGGGAACAAGTGATAAAATTCAATCAGTAGTAACCTTTTAAACTGATACCACAACACAAGACATAATGCTATAGCAGATTCACCTATGCACATTAGCACTAACATTGCTGGGGTTTTTCCATCCTCCCCAGGAATATTCCACCATTGCTAGCAGAGATAGTATATCTATTTTCCATAAATGATACATGTAATTGCAATTTGCCACTATTACCACCATGGAATATATCTTTGCTTTTATTAATGTCAAATACAGGAATAATAAGCTACACGAGATAGACATAAGACTATATACGATGTATTGATACACATCTATGAATACCACCTTTTGAACCTATTATGTAGCAAAAGATTTAATGGTTTGTTTGGAGATGTTGCGGTAATGCACCACACTACTTTGAAGCGTGGTTACTGTTTCAGCTTTGGCTGATAGTAGATAACTGGGTGCCTATGACCTCTGAAGTAATACATAACTTAATGGCATCTTGCCTGTGTTTACTGCATATTGTTAGTTCCTGGCCCACACACAATACAGTGGAATGGTTAGGGCACGGTTTATCTCCATTTTAAAACAGACAATACAGGCACCACTGTGACGGCATTAGTATATTCATAACCACCCAAGACGGCGACCCATCTTTAGTCAGTCTGCCTTCTAATTCCCATCTTATACCCGGCCATCCTCTATTTTTCGTCCAGAAATGTGAACCTGGAGTAAGGATGACGCCACGCTTTGAAACGTAGGCTTTCACGCATGGCCACTGGATTCAAAATGCCAGAGAAATTGCGTCTCGAGTTTCATCCATAATTCGCCCTGAGACATACGGCCATTGAAAACGTTGCATGAGTAATTATCAACTATTTTTCTTCATTTGCTCCTCATATACGACTAGCCTGGTACTATACCTTGGGTATTTGTTCTGTTTTAATAGATAAGCATAGGTTATCACTCAGGCCGACGTGACCCCATCTAACTAAGCCGCAGAACAAAGTAAAGTAACGGCTCAATATCAAGGTCGATACGCATAGTAAGTATAAAGCGATGTAATTCCAAATATGAGGCTTAAATAGGCTCCCATACAGAGGATGTATCATCAATAAAAATCTAAAATGTCCTATTTATTTTGTTTTCATAGTCCTTTATCCAACAGTGATGATAATGGAATGTGCCACTTTTAGACACTTGATTTAACCGAATCTATGACTGCAACTCATGCGAAGAGGTTCTAATATTTGAAGATATAACCACTATACAATAATAGTAAGTACCTCTGTATACCTCCTTATGAAAGTTAATTTAACATCATAATCATTATGAAGGGGAACTATATACCACCTGCCATGTAGAATCCAGACATGTATATACACCAATAATAGTTTTATAATTATCTTCTAGCATGCCCAATTACAAATGTGGCATGCATCATTATATCTGATTGAGTGAAACAGATATTAAATATAGGGCTTTATAAACTAGAAATCAAATACAACTGATAGGAATACATAGCCTATATATAGTTATAATCTATTTGAAATGGCTTTGAACCCCTCTGCTAGAAATGTGATACATCTTATATATTCCTGCAGTCTGGCAGCATCTGCAGAAAGCCACACCAGGACTCTAAGTATTTGGCACCGACAAGTGTGCTGACAACATTGTACAGGAATTTGAAAAATCTTGTCCCTTTGAAGATCCTTTGAATACATAATACAGGCATCATCGATTAGCCTGGGCAGTATCATATACCAACAGGGAGCTGTATAACCATGCATTCACCTATAGTGATACTCTCTCTCTCTTTTTGCCTTACGTCCTATATAAATAGGTAATTCCGATAACAGATGCAGACAAGAGAAAGCTGCTATACTTTTTATAACCCCTTTTAATACAGCAATAGGTAATTTTGCCTTCTTGCATCCATTCTTATGGTTATTAACACTGGATAAGCATGGGATCCTAATCCATTGGATGCCATCACGTGTGATGCATGTCTAGTTCACCGATAAGGATTGCAATTTTTTTAACTCACGTCACTTTGGTTTAATATATATCTTTTTAGATCACTCTTTATCTTTTTGGGGTATAGGGTATTCTCTAGGTAACTATTTTAAATAAGCATGCTAATAAGCATTTTTAACTCACACACCTCTCATAACTATGTGCGGTGCGCATTTTTTAAAATGTTCTTAAATTTTCCATTCTCTGTCTTCCCACCTTACTGTACTTAACGTAACAAATTAAGACGATCTAATCTTAGACGTCAGTAATCAATAAAATGAATTATGGGCAACTAACAAAAAATATATGTTCACACATCTTTACTTTCGTTTACTATGTGTTGCACGCAGTGAAAGTTGAGACGGTCCCCCGATGAAGGCACCCCAGCCGAAACGCGCGTAGTTTCTACCTACCGCCAGCCTTCTCGTTTCCTACAACCATATTGGATCTCCCCACTTATGTACACTGTGCAATGTAACAAATCATCAGAACATCTAGAAATGTTAATCTCATTGTTTTTTCATGGATACACGACTGTAATGCAACGATTCTCCTGTATTGATGGTTTTAACTATTTATTACAAAACAATAATAATTTTCTGATAAAAGATATATATATATAAAAAATAATAAAAAAGGTTTGTTTAATAAATAAAACACCATGGGCATGTTGTATGTTTGGAACTAATGCACATTGCTTTGTACAAAAATATTGTTGTGCTGCCCTGACACATTTTTTGTATCTTGTACACTTGCTTTAATTAATTTCCCCTTTACAGTTTGGGTCTAACTTCCGCTTGCATATGGCACAATATGTCTTCAACCATTTGGGTGTACTCTATGCTGGCAAGGATTATGCCTAACCCAACGGGTTTAGCGTCAACAACACCCTCTGTATGAAGCTTTGGATCAAAGTATCCTATTTCAGTAGCATTTTTGAAAGCTTGCTTGATTTTCTTAAAACTTTGTTCTCATCCATGTGACCAATGAAATGAAACATTCTTTTACGGCAAGTCTCTTATTGGAGCACTCACAGTGGCAAAGTCTTGTATGTATCTGGAACAGTAACTGACCAAGTCAAGGAATGTACATAATGTGGAAACATCTTGTGGGGGACTGGCAGTTGACAACGCTTGCATTTTAGCTGGATCGGGTGTCATACCCCTATCAAAAAAGGCATGGCCAAAGAAGTTTTGCTTTGTCTTATGGAACTCACATTTCTCAGCATTCAAAGTTAAACCTGCATCAGCGAGTAAACACCACACTTGCATAAGAACTTTATCGTGGTCCTTCTGTGTAGCTCCGAAAACCAATATGTCATCACTATAATTGAACGCATTCATGACAGACTGTATGATACATCGAATGATGTCTTGAAAAGGTTCTGCAGCTGATGACACACTGAAACTCAGTCTTTTATATCGAAACAGATCAATATTTGTAGAAAACATTGTAATATTCCTGCGATTCTCCTTGAGTTCCAACTGATGATATCCTTTGTCTAAATCAAGGTGAGAGAATACCTTCGTACCATTCAATTGTGTAATTATGTCAGCAATGTGCAGACCTGGATGTTGTTCTCTTTTCATTGATTTGTTCGCTTGACGCATATCCTCAGAAATGTGTACTGCTCCTTCACTGTTCTTTTTGGGCTTTACTACTATGGGAGACTCCCATAGAGTTGGACCAGTAGAACGCTCAACTATATCATGTTCGAGTAATGATTCAAGCTCTTTTTCAACAGCTTCTTGTAAGTGAAATGCAATTCTTCTGTGTCTTTCAGCAACAGGATGGACATTCTCATTAATATGCAATTGTACTTTCATAGTCTTAAGTTTTCCTAACCCATGAAATAATGAAGGGAACTGACTTACTATTTTGTGATGAGCATTCATGTTGTAGTTGACCGTTAACATTCCCATATCAGCAGTCGTGCTGAAAATGAGTAGACAGGCACTTGACGCCGTACCTTGAAGCACTTAAATGGGTGCTTGTACTTTTGTCTTCTTGTGTTTCACCATCACTATGAATTAACCTTGCCTTTCAGTGGCGTTGATGCAGCCCATGTATATACTTTCATATTTGATGGCATAAGTCTTGGTAATGGAGACAGTTCATTGTATTTCTCCTCAGACATACAATCTATAGACCCACCACTTTTGATAAAGAAAGATATCGAGCAACCGTTTACCTGCAGTTTAATCTTCAGAAAATGTTTGAATGATTTTGGTGCTTTTTCATTTTGACTTTTCTTCAACTTGTATTTTTGTTCACCTGCGGCCACTCCGGCATGCACATGTATTTATGAGGTAAACATTGCACAGCCCTCATCTTTCCTTTGACTTGTTACTGATACTGACAAACTCTTTGACAAAGATTTAGATAAAGATTGACTTTGTTTGATGTCGATTTGCCTCAGCTGATGTTGTTGCTTGGCCTTGTGGCCGTGCGTAGAACATCGCTTCCGGAATGTTGGTGCGGCCATTATGTTTTCTCACCCTGACGCACTTGCTCTTTCCTCTGCCTTGCAAACCATTACAAAATGGTTCTCCTTACCTGCAGACTTTGCACAGCTGTCCAATGGTGGGACATTTATGTTCATGTGGAAATGATCAGCCACACCTGAAGCACAACTTCTTCTTTCCTGGAGACATTATTTTGTTTCCTTTGGCCTTTAGCTCTGCTTACTTTTCACACTCATGTTCTTCAACTCTGGTAGCCATTAGCACTTGCTCCAGGCTAGGAGTTTCTCTCAGCATTCATTATCTGAATGAATCTGACAAGCATCATTCAATAACCCCGAGACGTATAGCTTCCTCATTATTAAATTCATTGAACTTACTGTGCTTGATGAACGTATCCAGTGTCTCAACAAATTTGTTGATTGTTTTAACAACTTTCTGTCATTCTTGACTGAAAATGTACCTTCCATAATCTACATTCGGCAATGTATTGAATTTGATGTTCAAGACTTCTTTGATTTAATGGTATGTAAATTCATCAGCTTGTGGCATTTTCTTTATGACTTATTTTGCACCTTTACCCGCAAGATTCTTAAGGTATTTGAAAATGTTCTTGTTGTCTATTTCTTCTAGTGCATCAATGAAATCATCAAAAGTCTCTGTCAAAGCAATCAATCTGTCGCCAATATTCTGCTTCTTGGTGGTATAGAATGGTGATGGTGGTTTCAGAAATGCAGTGGCATTGTAACCATGCATAGGATTGGTTGACATTGATAATGGAGTTCTCTCCATTACTGTCTGCTGTTCGCTAGGACCTGCTTCGTCAGTGCCATCTCTAAGACCCTGTGATGTGCTGGCCTCTGGGTCATCTTGGACAGTCTGTGGAACTGTGACCTCTTGCTTGGTCTTCATTGGAATTCTTTACTTTTCTGGAGACCTTTTGAGTTGTTCTGAGCCACCACCTGCCAGCTTTCGTGGGGTGCTGCTTCATGTATTGGACAGCTCTGTAAATACAATCCTGCATTTCTTCTTGGGTCACATCTCCTTCCTCTGAGGACGTTGAGCTCTTCTTATTGAGGCTCTGGTAAGTGTGTCAACAGCATGCTTCACTATCAATTGTTCCGTCAGCTAGCTCTTTTGTGTATTCTACTTCTATTTGACTCTGGTAGTCTTCCATTCTTCTTTTCTGTCTCTGTGTCTGCCTTTAACGTTATCACTCCGTATGATGTACTGTGTGACTTCATACATGGATGATACTCAGCTGATCCTCTCCTTAGACAAGAGGTCATCTGCTTTGGAACTCAACTTTCAAATCTGTCAAAGTTATCATGTGTGTGCAAAATAACCATCTCAAATGCAATTTAGCAAAAAATTTAATTCTACTCTTTGGAAAATCAAACCCATTCTCCTAGGCCAAATTCCAGTCCTCTCCCACCTGCCACTGTGAAAGTAGGTAAGATTAAGGGTGTCAAATTTGACACTGATATCTCTTTTTGCCCACAAGCCTCGGCGGTGGCAGGCATGTATTTTAACTTAGTAAAATCCCTCAAAATTGTTTTTTATTTCCTCTGCCCTAATTACCTCAATACTTGACTGTTGTGTAGTCTCTATGTAGGTTGCTCCAAACAGTTAATGCATAGGCTTCAAATATTCAACATGCGGCAGCTAGAGTAGTACTATAACTTCCTAAGCGAAGCTTTGCATCAGCTGCCCTAAAAAGCTCCACTGGTTACCCATACATTTAAGAATCTTATTCAAGATATTGCTGTTAGTCTTCATGGCCTTCAAGTCCACGGGCCCCAAATATCTTACAGCCTGGTTCTGCCATTATAAGACCCAGAGAAAATTGAGATCCTCAGATGCAAATCTCTTGAGGCCCCTATTCCTGCTGATTAAAAAGCCAGATGGGGAAAGTCTTTTACGGTGCTAGGCACCAAAGCCTGGAACAAACTGCCCAACTCTCTCCGTTTAATTGAAACGGAAGAAATATTCAAAAAATCTTTATAGACCTAGCTCTTCCTTGCCCCGGAGGCCCTTTGCTACACCCTTATTTAATCAATTCAATGTTTCTATTAAGGATCCCCAGTGTTCCCTAGCATAGCACCAGGATGCTTAACCACAAGCAACAGTGCACTCTATAAATACATAATTAATTAATTCATTCATTCATGTATTCATCATTCATGTATAGCTCTGTGTTGCGTAGCAGCGCAGTACCTTTCTTTACAGCCTTACCAGCAGGTTCTTGGCCAACGGTGTGTACATTTCTCAGTGATGCTTTCATTATCCTCATATGCTTTACAACGGCTGGAGTTGTGCTTTGACTCCACATACGGCAATAGTTGATTCTACTTCGAGTAAGGCACGCGTGGCACACACAAGCAGTTTGCTTGGACCATGGCTGCTCTCTGAGAAAGCACTGTTGATCTTCAGGTTACTTATCCCATCTTCGTCTGCAGTTGTAGCATCCTCCCCAGCCTTGGTACCAACCAATGACTATGTCACACACGGAGCTTGCTATTAAATGCCTTTATTCATCTATGTGTAACCACAAATTCAACATTCTAAACCTGCATTGACTTTGCTATGCTCTAACATTTACATCATAGTTCTACGGAGCCCTTAAGGTCCCGTCATTGCTAACTCACCTGACACTACACTTCCCACAATTACTTTTGAATCCTCAGGTTCAAACTCATAATCTGATGCTCAGGGGACATCTTCATCTTAAAGTTTGGAAGTTTTCAGGTCTTTGTCAGAGGCATTGTCCATTATTAACGATGCATTCCACTCATTTCAGTTATAAATATACCTTGGCCACCTGGGTTAGATGAGGTGTGAAAAAGGAGATTAATCTCATATTTGCATCTCAAGCAGATGTGGTCAACTTTATTGTTACTCTCTTTGTGGCTGGGAAAACCTAGAGAACAATCAATTCTTACTGGTCAGCTATTTCTGAAGTGCATGCCCTAGTTAAAGGAAAACTGTTAGGTTAACACTTTCTAGTGTGTAGAGCCCTCAAATTAATCAGACTCAAGATGCCACCCAAAATAAATATTCAACCATTTGTGATGTAAGGCGAGTATTGGACTTCTTGGCATCACAATTAATTCCTTTCATTAAAACAGTTGTCAGCTAAATTACCTATGCTTCTATGTTTGTTATCCATTAGAAGTGTGTCAGAGTGACTTTTGTATCTTACAAGGCACAAAAAGATTAATTCTGCCTCAATATTTTGCCCTTCTTTTCATAAATGTAAACAACAATGTGTGGTCTCATGTATTTGTTGTTAGGAATCCCAAACTGCTGCTTTTCATCCGTCAGGAGTGTCTCAGTTACTGATACATTTTTAGAAACAATAAGCTCCTGTCCCTCTATCTACCTTAGCCAAGTGGGTTTGCTGGATTATGGAAGAAGATGGTAAAGACATTTCCATGTTCGGAGCCCACTTGTTTTAGAGGAGCTATGGCCTCAAAAGCTTTTTGATCAGCAGGACAACATCCCTGAAGAAGCACAATAGTCGAGAAAAGTCACTTTTTGAACCTTCTATTTCAAACCAATAGAGCATGTTTCTTGTAATGTTATTGCACAGCTTTAAACTTGTTATAATCAAGCCTCTGGTCGTGTACTAGAATGTAAATCTCCCCCACTAACATGACAGGAGTTTTTGAATTTTCTTAAAGACACAGATGCAAAGATTTTCCCTTCCACCTCTCCCATGTATTCTAATGGTATCCTTGTCTTCCAGCTTCAATTCAGTTGGCTAAACCCACAACGGAGGATCAGGAGTTGAAAATATTTCTTCTTATTCCTCTTCTATTTAACATTTGGATGATTTCAAGTGTTATGGTTCAAGTTATGAGACAAAGCTAGCTAGCTGGCAAAGAAGAGGACAGTTGCTGCTCTGCAGAGATGAATATACTATATACTGTATCCTGATTGGTGGGCTCCGCATGAGGTCACAGCTGATCTAGACAGATAACCTTTGCATATTGTTTGTCTTGCTTTTCTTTCATATTGTACTGTTTTATTTTCCCTTGCTTCTAGAGATTCTCAGTAAAGAACAACAGCCAAAATCTTTACCTCTGTGTCTTTAATAGAATCCAAACCTCCTGTAATGTTGTTATATTCCTGGGTTAGGCCCATGTAGTGAAGCAGCTTATTTCTTACCTTGTCCTCACAATAACATTTCAGCTGTGAACATTTACACATATTTGCATGCAAGACAATGTTGGATTAGTTTCTCCGAAACTACTTTATTTACACATCTAGCCTCACACAACATTATCACGATGCCTCGAACATCATGTCCAAGGCCTCTTTACGCACTATGTACAAATGTGTCTATCTTCAGCCACGGGGCGACAGAGCTATCTACATATCCATAACATCGCTATTCTACACGTACATTGCTAGGCTGCTTTCTCATATAAATACTGAGCATCCCGATAGATTAGCAGAGGAGGCACTTTGCTGACTATCGAAGGTCGCTACATGCTGAGATTTCACCATGCAGCTGACTGACATCTCCATGAAGGGTGTCCAATTTGTGACCAAGACGGGCTCCTACATTCTCTCTCACCAGGTATTGGGGTTGGCTCGTCCCTTTGGGGGATTCTTGGCTTCACACCTGCACACACTCTGGGTATACTCAGAGTAGGGTTTTGTATAGCTGGATTTGTCTTGATTACTGCCTTGTCTATATGCCTGCATATATATGTATATATATATATATATATATATATATATATATATATATATATATATATATATATATATATATATATATATATGTATATGTGTATATCTATATATTCACTGAAAAAACCATAGGTTTCAGGCACGTTATAGTTAGAAATTAGCATTTAAAAACCTTAGAAATTCACTGAAAAAGCGATAGGTTTCAGGGACGTTATAGTTAGAAATTAGCATTTAAAAAACCTTTGAAATTCACTGAAAAAAACATAGGTTTCAGGGACGTTATAGTTAGGTGGACATTTCACTGGTACAAAACCGTAGAAATTCCACCGTTATAGTTAGTTCAGTTAACTATAACTCGCGCCCCCGCAATGCACTGCTCATGAAGTCACATATTACATCATTCATGGCATGGTCAGTGACATCACTGATGACATCACTGATGACATCTCAAATGACATCACTGATGACATCACTGATGACATCATCCAGTGACTGTGTGTTTCTGTAAAGTTGAAATATGTTTTATATATATGGCAAGGTGTATTGAAGAATGAGTGGGTGTATAAGTGTCTGGATGGAGGATTTAGGAGGTATGTAACTGATTGTATAAGTGACTGATTAAACGTCTCTTACTGAATGCATGGGTTAGTGACTAAACTGTCTGAATGTCTATATCAGTCTGTCTGTTGTTGTGTAAGCTGCTACATGGGTTGGTCAGTAGCTACATTAGTGTCTATATGGGTTATTTATTGTTTGCTTGAGTATTTGTATGGGGGACTGAGTGTGTGTGTTGGTGGGTTGGAGGTGTGTGACTCTGTGCATAGATGTGTGAGTAGGTGATTCACTGGGTGTATGGGTTCAAGAGTGCATCTGTGAAGGGCTGTATGGGTGGGTAAGTGTGTGTATGGGTGTGTTGGTGAGTGAATGGATGTCTCAGTGGTACATATGTGAGTAACTACATATGTAAAAGGAAGTATATGTGAGTGATGGTGTATATAAATAACTATATGTGAGTGACTGATTGTGAAAGTGGCATGTATGGATGAGTCTGTACTTGTTTCAGTGATTACATAAGAGAGTAACTATGCGTTACTGTCTGTATGAATTAGTGAGGTGGTGTGTGTATAACTGTTTAGGTGAGTAAATGGGAGTGTGATTGATTCTTTGCATGACTGACTAGGTATGTGAGTAACTCCATGGATGAGTGGCAGTGTGTGAGTGTCTAAATAGGTGTATGAGTGCATATGATAGTGTTGTATTGATAAGTGACTGCATGTATAAGTGATTGTATAGGTGAATGAGTGGATGTGTGTGCAGACCTAGGAATCAGTGAGTGAGTATGTAGTAACTGGTATTGGTGTGTGGATGGTTTCGAAAATGGTAGTGTGTATTTTACAGTGGGTGTATTAAAGGGTATATTAGGGTGTGATGAGGTGCATCAGATTATCACGTGGATGATGTCATCAGTGATGTCATCAGTGATGTCATCAGTGATGTCACTGACCATGCCATGAATGATGTAATATGTGACGTCATGAGCAGTGCATTGCGGGGCGCGAGTTATAGTTAACTGAACTAACTATAACGGTGGAATTTCTATGGTTTTGTACGAGTGAAATGTCCACCTAACTATAACGTCCCTGAAACCTATGGTTTTTTCAGTGAATTTCAAAGGTTTTTTAAATGCTAATTTCTAACTATAACGTCCCTGAAACCTATTGTTTTTTCAGTGAATTTCTAAGGTTTTTTAAATGCTAATTTCTAACTATAACGTGCCTGAAACCTATGGTTTTCTAATTATAATGTTCATTAAACCTATTGTTTTTTCAGTGATTTTAAATTATCATTCCATTCTCAACCTAGTGAAAACAGCCGATATCACCAGTTTTCCAACAATAGCTTCCGCAAAAAAATTCGCCACAAATGAGAGCGACAACTAACGCTAACAATATGCAGAGTTGGCGTTCCCGTGCAAAAATAACACAAAAACACCACTTCCCGATATTTTCAACGAGCAGCCAAATCTGGGGTGCGATCCAAAAACAGGCGATAAGCTGCGTTAGCAGTAAGAATTTAACATCTGCCTTTTACTGGTGTGAAGCAGGACGACTACCTACAGTGTGAAAGGGAGCCCAGCCCATAACCACATCTAAAGACCAACACATGTCATAGAGCTACTGACCATGCAGCTCCGACACCCAAGAAGGCCACAACACCCACTGCCATCACCCTCAGGACCTCCCCCCGGACCACCCCCTCCCTACTACCACCGAGGCAGCGCAGAACAGGACAGCGGACCCTCCAAAAACGGCATGGTCCCTCAGCCACACAATAGCTGAATGTTGGGAGATGTGGCAACCAAGTATGTGTGAAGGACGCAAGTCACCCATCAATAAAAATGCACACAATACCAAGTGTAGCGGTGATGTGGTGGACAGACCTCACTATGCATAGCACAAACCTCTCCATGTGGACATATACTGCTGGTGCTTGTAGTGTTGTGGACAAAAGACGCAACCATGTTAGCTCAGGCAGTGGGGAAGATCTCGGTCATGTAGCTGTGTTGTCCCCCCTGGAAGTAGAAGCGGAGTGGGCTGGTCCAACGTACCCCACTCCAGCGTAGGAGTATGAATAAATAGGCTGGTGCTCTGGGCGTGGTTCACTTGTGGGAAGGCCAAAGCGTCTGCCAGGGCGGCAGCCCTCACCCTGCCATGAGGCCTCTGCCGTGACCGCCAGCCTCCTCGACACAGGCCCCCTGCGAACCCAGCAGCAGAACACCACAGACTTATGTCTGTACAGACTACTGCCTTCCATCTACACTGCGGACAGCAGGGCTCACAATTCAGATCGAGTCCCGATTGCAGATGACGCAGTCCAGTAGGCAAGAGACATTGCTCCCAGTGCGGCCCGCCCGGACCACGCATCATCGCAGGCTGCGCACACACTGAGTGCTTCAGGTGCCACTAACTCAGTGCACCACAAGTCATCGCCACGTAGCCTTATTAAGGCAGAATTCATTAGACAAAAGACATTGCTACCAGTGTGGCCCGGCCGCACCACGCATCATCGCAGGCTGCGCACACGCTGAGTGCTTCAGGTGCCACTAACTCAGTGCACCACAAGTCAACGCCACGTGGACTTATTAAGACAGAATTCATTAGGCAAAAGACATTGCTACCAGTGCGGCCCGCCCGGACCACGCATCATCGCAGGCTCCACACACGCTGGTTGCTTCAGGTGACACTAACTGTACAGCTCAACTCAACGCCACGTGGCTGTGGGCCCTTGCTGACCGCTGCCTCCGGCCTACACTGCGGTCATCAGGGCTCACATTTAAAATTGACTCTTGATTCATTAATTGCAGAGTCCAGTAGGCAACTAAGTATTACGTCCCTAAAACCTACATAATATCCTTTTAGTATCCTTGCTTCAAGAACTTGTTTTATATCAGTTATAGCTTTAGTACAATGACCAACTTCATCTTGCAAGTCCAAAGGAACACTGAATGGCAGTCTACACTGCGGACAGCAGAGCTCACAATTTGAATTCAGTCTTGATTTATTAATTGCAGACAGAATTGTACTCTATGTCCTCGAATTTTGTCAAGAGGAAGTGACAAAAAGCATTCCTTGATGTCTGTGCTGACTACTGCCTTCGATCTACACTGCGGTCAGCAGGGCTCACAATTCAGATTGAGTCGCAATTGCAGATGACGTAAGTCCAGTAGGCAAGACACATTGCATCATCGCTGGCTGCGCACATGCTGAGTGCCACACCTACCACTAACTCTATGCAGCTCAAGTGAACGCCATGTGGCTGTGGACTCTTCCTGACCACTGCCTCCGGCCTACACTGTGGTCAGCAGGGCTCACAATTCAGATCGAGTCGCAATTGCAGATGACGCAGTCCAGTAGGCAAGAGACATTGCATCATCGCTGGCTGCGCACACGCTGAGCGCCACACCTACCACTAACTGTATGCAGCTCAAGTCAACGCCACGTGGCTGTAGGCCCTTCCTGACCGCTGCCTCCGGCCTACACTGTGCTCAGCAGGGCTCACAATTCAAATTCAGTCTTCATTCATTAATTTCAGAGTCCAGTAGGCAACTAACTATAACGTCCCTGAAACCTACATATTTCGACAGTGTATTCCATAAATGTTTCATCTTTTGTTCCATACACCTACACTGCGGTTAGCAGAGCTCACAATTTGAATTCAGTCTTGATTTATTTATTGCAGACAGAATTGTACTCTATGTCCTCGTATTTTGTAAACTGGAAGTGACTAAAAGCATTCTTCGATGTCTGTGCTGACTACTGCCTTCGATCTACATGCGGATAGCAGGGCTCACAATTGACATCGAGTCGCGATTGCAGATGACTCAGTCCAGTAGGCAACAGACATTGCTCCCAGTGCGGCTCGCCCACACCACGCATCATCGCTGGCTGCGCACACGCTGAATGTTTCTGATGCCCCTATCTCAGTGCAGCACAACTCATGGACCCTTTATGATACAATGTTTTGTGTATAATTTCACATCTGCTGCCCCTACCTCAGTGTACCACAAGTCATGGACCCTTTACGATACAATCTTGTGTGTATTATTTCACATCTGTTGCCCCTACCTTAGTGCAGCACAAATCATTGACCCTTTATGATTGAATCTATGTGTCTGATCCAATGATTACTGTTGTACTTGTTGCCAGCACCAACCATTCCCGGAGGGCTGGCTTACACTCACCCCACACGCATCCAGCACAGATGTCACTGGACATGTGACCCTGGTAATAAAAATGAGTCGAGCGCACGTGCCTGTACCCAGTTCCACTATCTATCTGTGTCCGTGTGTTCATTATGTATGCAAGATGCCGCCCCTGGGCCCTGCCACATTACATTGTGCTGTGGACAGCGTATGCAACCATGTTACCTCTGGCAGTGGGGAAAACTTCGGTTATGTAACTTTCTCTCGGTCATTGTACAAGTACGTACGTAGAGACTGGATCATTAGAGTACTGCAAGGAGAGTGTATAGTGAAGTTATAAGTGCTTGGGGATTGGCGGAGTAATTCTATAAGTACATATGTTGGCACAGCCTAACCCCGAACACAAGCTTGGCTCTAATTGGCTGCCCTCCATGTGCCAAAAACTGAAACTTAAACTTTCCATGGCCCTATATTGCTACAGCTGCAACACTCCACTGAATGTGCAATAAACATTCATATCCACACAGATGTGTCATGTCCACCATCTTTCATGTGTGGAACTATGGATGAATGTAGGGTCAGTGATTCCCCGTACCTTCCATGTTGGCCATGTTGTGGGACTTGGCTCACAGAGTGACACATTGGCGCTTGCGACCCGGGTGACGTCAGCACTACAACAGGGACACCCGCATCAGTTGATTCCTCATACAGCCCAGGACGGAGCCACGCCCATAGCTCCAGAGTCATTCTTCACAGCCTCATGCAGGACTGGCATACGCCAGGCCAGCCCACTCCGCTTACGCTTACAGGGAAGGACAACAACGCTACATGGCCCAGATTTTCATTGCAGTGATCTGCTGGTCACACCCTAGTTGTCAGTACGCCACAGCCACTCCCTCACGGCTAGTATACACCCACACCACACCCATCCAGCACACGCGTCACAAGACACGTGACCCTGCCAATAAAAAAGACCGGGCGCACGTGCTCGACGCCATTTCAGAGTTGCTCGCACCGGATACACTGCGGCCGGCACAGGCACACCGGCACGGGACGGTGACTTTCGGTCCACTGAGGTACGGGTACCGTAACTGCTAAGCGGGTGTGCAGCCTGCGGTGATGGCCCGTCCCGGCGGTCTGGACAGCTCAGGTTTTGTGTGCCCTGCTGGACCGCAGTGTAGGCCTGAGCCATCAGACAGTGCAGGCCTACCGCCATGTGGCGTCGCCTCGCTGGTCACAGAGTTAGTGGCACCGCAAGGGCTGAGCGGGTGTGCAGCCTGCGATGAAAAGCCCGGTGCACTGGTATGTCCTCTGCCATGGCGAAATCAAGACCCAGCACCAAATGTGAGACCTGGTGGCCTGTGGAGCGGGGCTGCATGACATGCAGGGTGCGGTGTCCGCGGGCCCAGGGCTTGGGGCTTGCAGCGGCACGTGGTAGGCCCTCTTTTCTACACGCAGGTTGCGAAAGGTGAGCAGAGAGGCTTGTTAGCGCAGCGGCGGGCAGTCACCTCCGGGCAGTGGGAGTGGATGGGGTGCAGCAGCCTGGGTGCGCAGCGGCGGACAGTCACCTCCGGGCAGTGGGAGTGGATGGGGTGCAGCAGCCTGGGTGCGCAGCAGCAGGCAGACACCTCTGGGCAGTGGAAGTGGATGGGGTGCAGCAGCCTGGGTGCGCAGCGGTGAGCAGACACCTCTGGGAAGTGGATGGGGTGCAGCAGCCTGGATGCACAAAGGTGGGACAGAGAATTTGGCGTGTGCAGTTGTATGTACTCTGCCATTACTGATTCCATACTACATTTCAGATGAGTAAGCTTGAGGGCTCCACTATGTCCCGGCACATGGTTGGAGACACACCGGTGACGGAAAGGTGAGCTATGAGGGTTTTGTCCACAGTGTCGGCACTCACTGTCCCTCTCCATCTCTTCCTTTCTCTCCCTCACACTCTTTCTCTCTCCCATCCTCTCTCTCTCACTCTATCTCTTCCTCTCTCTCACACTGTTTTTTTCTTTCTCTCTCTCTACCTCTCTCTCTCTTTCTCTCTCTCTCACTCTTCCTCTGTTTCTCTCTTCCTCTTTCTCACACTGTTTCTCTCTTTCTCTCTCTCTTCCTCTCTCTCACTGTTTCTCTGTCTCTTCCTCTCTCTCTCACTCTTTCTCTCTTTCTCTCTGTCTACCTCTCACTCTTTCTTTCTTTCTCTCTCTCTTCCTCTCTCTCTCTCCTTTGATGGATGCATGACGCACAATCTTATCATGCTTTTTGTCTAGCGGGCTGTGATTCACAGATTGATGACCCCCCCCCAACACGGACCTCCCGCCACGAGGCGATGACTTCAGTTCCACTGAGTTAGTGCCACCAGAGCTGAGCGCGTGTGCAGCCTGCGATGATGCGTGGCCATCCTGCAATCAACACCCGCTCTGAATTGTGAGCTAGGCTTGACCGCGTGTACGCAACTTGCGCCTGAGGAGGTTGATTCAGCACGTGGTGGACCCTCTTAGACACACGCCGGTGGCGGAAGGTGAGCAGAGAGTCTTGTTTCTGCAGCAGCGAGCAGTCACCTCTGGGCGGTGCGAGTGGATAGTGTGCAGCACCCTGGGTGCACAAGAGTGGGCAGACACCTCCGAGCAGTGGAAGTGGATGGGGTGCAGCAGCCTGGGTGCACAGGAGCGGGCAGACACCTC
Source organism: Calotriton arnoldi (assembly GCA_963921515.1). Classification (NCBI taxonomy): domain Eukaryota; kingdom Metazoa; phylum Chordata; class Amphibia; order Caudata; family Salamandridae; genus Calotriton; species Calotriton arnoldi. The sequence continues at coordinate 801,875 of CAWUFW010007701.1, forward strand.
TAGGCAGTGGGAGTGGATGGGATGCAGCACTCTGGGTGCGCAGGAACGGGCAGTCACCTCCGGGTAGTGGGACTGGATGGGGTGCACCAGCCTGGGTGCACAGCAGCAGGCAGAAACCTCTGGGCAGTGGGAGTGGATGGGATACAGCAGCTAGGTGCACAGAGGTGGGCAGACACCTCTGGGCGGCGGTAGTCGATGGGGTGCAGCAGCCTGGGTGTGCAGGGGCGAAACAGAGAATTAGGCATGTGCAGTTGTATGTACTCTGCCATTACTGATTCTATACTATGTTTCAGATGACTAAACTTGAAGACTCCACTATGTCCCGGCACGTGGTTGGAGACACACCGGTGGCAGAAAGGTGAGCTGTAAGGATTTTCTCCAAAGTGTCAACACTTACTCTCCCTCTCCATCTCTCCCTTTCTGTCACTCACACTCTTTCTCTCTCTCTCACTCTGTATCTCTTCCTTTCTCTCTCTCACACTCTTTCTCTCTTTCTATGTCTCTTCCTCTCTCTCTCATTCTTTCTGTATCTCTCTCTTCCTCTCTGTCTCACTCTTTCTCTCTCTCTCTACCTCTCTCTCACACTGTTTCTCTCTTTCTCTCTCACTTCCTTGTATCTCACTCTTTCTCTCTTTCTCTATCTCTTCCTCTCTCTCTCACTCTTTCTCTCTTTCTCTGTCTTCCTCTCTGTCTCACTCTTTCTTTCTCTGTCTCTTCCTCTCTCTCACTCTTTCTCTCTCTCTCTCCTTTCATGGACGCATGACGCACAATCTTATCTTTCTTTTTGTCTTGCAGGCTGTGATTCACAAATTGTCGAGGGATGACACGCCATACCTGTACCTACTTTTTTGTTGTTGTTTTGTTTAAATAAAATGTTTTATATGTAAATCCATAGATGACTGAGATTCTTATTTGTCCAACCTCACATGCATCTTCTTTACTATAATTGTGCGACATCAGCCAATTTGTTACGTTCCAGATTTCCTAACGTTGCTGTCACATTTGTTTGTGTGGGGGGGAGGTGAGGGGGGATGGCAGACAAGGGGCTGGTGGCGGGGGGTGTCGGAGCAGTGTTGGGTGTCCGAGCTGCATGATCGTTGGCTCCATTGCATCTGTTGTCATTCACGTATGGCTCTGGGTGGGCTCCCTTTCATATTGCAGGTTGTAGTCCGACTTTACACCAGCTCAGAGCAGGTGTAAACTTTCTGCTACTAACGCACCTTCTCGCCTGTTTTGTACTCTCTTCGACGATCTTGCTGGTGGTTGAGACACTTGCGAAGTGATGTGTTCGCTGCTTTTTGCACGAGAACGCCTACTCTACATCTCATTAGCAATATTTGCCGGACTCATCCGTGACGATGCTTTTTGAGGCTGCTATCGCTGGTAAACTGGTGATATGGGCTGTTTGCTCCAGCTTGTGAATGGTGCGTTAAATTTATCACCATTTTGGTTGCGATAAAGTGCCGTTAACTCGGCGATATGTCCTTGAGGATATACCCCTCGGTGTTTGAAAGACTTAAGAAGCACTCGAGTGCCGCGCTGAGAACCGCGCACCCATCGCTTTCACAAGTTTGCAATGACAGGGCGGGAGAGAGCGAGGGAGAGAGACGGAGTGAGATAGCACAAGCAGCGCAAGGCTGCACGGGCACCTGGCTCCACATACCAACATGTGTGTGTGCATCGCCATCCGTGCACAGGCAATTCCCCCACAATGCAGCCCACACACATATCAATCACAGAACATCAGCAATGAAGGCAATGTGGTACAAAACTCCCCTCATACGGGTTCTGTGTCCGGTGTGTGGCGGGGTGATGGCTGCATGGCTGTGTGCCCCTGACACATCAGACTGCGTAGGTGATGGGGCTGCATCAGATGTCGTCCAGCACCTATGCAAAAACAATGTCTGGCTCACAGAGGCGGAGCTCGCCAAAGGGATACACCCCCGCACATAACACACCTTCTTAATTTCTAATTTACCTTCCTAGTTGGTATGCAGATTTCAAATGTCACAAACGCATGCAATTCTTTTCTTGTCACACATACATGTAATGCACCGCTTTCATCAAGAATGGAACCAGTAATGGCACAATTTCCCTGTTGCTCCACACATAAATCCATGTAAAGAACAAATCAGAATAGTTCCTTATTTTTTTAGATTGCAAAACCTCTCTTTATTGCTTATTTTTGAACTTTCCATATAAACTGTTTTGTTAAGGACACATACAGGTGAAAAGTTCAAGGTATTGTATCAACACTTTCTAGAACATTCTACGACACGTGCGGGTTAAAAGTTCATCATTTTTTAAACCTACCAATATTTTTTTTGCAACATTTTCTCCAACATTTAACGGCACGTGGAGGTCAAAAGTACACCATTCTTTCAAGTTTGAACTGCACCTTCCAAATACAATTAGCAGGTGTGGTTGAGCTGAGCAAATGTCATCCTATAATATGTACTCCACGTATAAACTGCTTTTTTATTAGCCAATCACAAAGATGCTTTTCATCAAAACTAATATACACCCTACTTTTTAGGACACAACACATTTCATCTCCCAATCCGTTAACGTTTTGTATGTAAAAAAAAAGTTGTTCCCCATGTTTAAACATATCTCTTATTCTATGAACGGACTGCATGAGCTACAGACATTTATCCATATCTTCTAGCCATACCTTCAAAATGCTAGTGTGGATTGTAGGACATAGCTATGTATTCTGGTGCAAGAGGTATGCAGAACAGAGACGTATTGACTTAGACCTAGGTTTACAAAATGTATACATTAAATGGTTTGCACAGAGACGATTGAAGTGGCACCAATTGCTCCCTTTGGTTTAAACCTGTTTGCATCTCCAACACCCTGATCTCATGATTGTGCACTGTGGTGGTGACGACCTAGGCACATTGACTGGGTAGGTTTGGAAATGCTTATGAAGGACACCTTTGGACAATTGATGTTACTTTTGCCTCAAACTGTCTTTGTATATTCCAATATATGCCAAAGACAGAAGTGGAAATGGTCAAACCAATTTTGTCATAAGAATGAAAAATCTAGGAAGAATGACAACAAAGCTGTGTCTGCATACCTCAGAGACCATAGAATGGGGTCGATTTACAACAACAACATACGTTTTGATATCGCTGATATCTACAGAAGTGATGGAGTACACTTCACAGATGAGGGAAACCGAATTTTCCTGATTAACCTGAAGCTGTGCATTCGCACTTACATGTAGCTCCAACTAATAAACACAAGGGCTCTTTTTAGAGCTGCCTTATATTCCCAATTTTGGCTCGCAGAGTGTCAGCTGCGATTCGGCTAGCAAAGGGACACCTGCGGGCCGTCGGGCAGGCTCGCAGAGGAAGAGCTGTGGCCCGTGGGCTCAGCTCGCAGAGGGAGACCTACGAGCCGTTGGCTCGCAAAAGCACAGCACCGTACCGGCTCACAGAGGAAGAGCTGTGGCCTGACTCGCAGAGGGAGACCAATGGGCCAACAGGCTTGCTAGCAGACACACAGCTATCAGTTAACGGGCTGGCTCGCAGAGATACAGCTGCGAGCCCTCCGCGCTGCAACCCGACGGGCTAACTTGCAGAGGGAGAGTAACGGGCTGACGGGCCTGCTAGCACAGACACAGCTATGAGCTAACGAGGTGGCTCACAGAGGTAGAGCTGCGGGCCCCTCGGCTCGCAGACACAGAGCTGTGAGCCGACGTACTGGCTTCTAAAGGCATAGCCGCGAGCTGATGATGTGGGGAGAGGGAGCGTAAAAGGAGTATCTCGCACAGACAGACCTGCGGGATATTTTCAGTATTGCCTCGCAGAGGTAGAATTACGGATCCGATGCCTTTTAGAGGGAGAGTAGCGAGCTGACGGACTGAGTCACAAAATGGCTCCCAGCTCGCAGTCGCAGAGCTGTGAGCCGACGGACTCGCTTCTAAAGGCATAGCCGTGAGCTGGTGATGTGGGGAGAGGGACCGTGAAAGGGTATCTCGCACAGACAGAGCTGCGGTATATTTTTAGTGTTGCCTCGCAGAGGTAGAACTACGGACCTGATGCCTTGTAGAGGGAGAGTTGTGAGCTGACGGACTGAATCACAAAATGGCTGCCAACACTTCCTAGTTTCAACAGTTCGCAGCCAATCAGCCGCAAGCTCGTGCTCGTAACGCTTCAGCCAATCAGATGTCAGAATTCTTAAATCTCGATATCTGGAAAATTTGATATTTCTCTAAAACTACTGAACGGATTTACCCGATTTAAACAAAAGCGTGCTTTCTGGACCAAGACCTTTCTCTGTGCCAAATTTGGCATAATTCCGGTTAGCAGTTTGACCTGTAGCCTTGTCTAAAGTTTCCTATGGAAATTGCATGGAGAAAACACGTTTTAGGACCCCCTTTTTCTTAGCCCCCCTTGACGAATCCCCCCAAACTTTTAGGATAGCAGCTGACCTGAAAAGAGGAACTTTTTGGAAAATTTCGTAAAGATTCGTCAAATGACGCCAAAGTTATAAGCACATCAAAAAATGCTTTTCCTATGGAAACGTGGTCCTAACTATAACTACCTACTGGCGACCGCCAGTAGGTAATGTATATATATATATATATATATATATATATATATATATATATATATATATATATCTCCAACCATTACCGGCACACACGATTCTGATGCCAGATATCGACACAGCAGTTCCAGTCTTCCAGTATGTTTTTATTATTTGTATAAAGGGCTGTAACGCATTTCGGCAGGATCCCCTGCCTTGTTCACAAAGCGAGCCTAAATACTACAATTGTTTTTATCTTTACAAAAAATGGTCACATGTTCTCATAGACATAGACAACATACTTCAAAAGGCACATACAGCAATTCATATCAGTTACAATAGTTTGTCGAACTCATCTCATATTTGATTAATTTATCATTTTAGAATTTTTCTATCTTTTCTGTCTTTGATTTTATTTTTATTTCATTTATATATTTCTCTAATTTTGTTATTACCTTAATATATTTCAATATAATTCCTTTTTCCTAAATAATATTTTTTTAAATTTTTTCTATTTACATGTATAGTTGGATTTGTCCTGATTACTGCCTTGTTTATATGCCTGCATATATGTATATATATATATATATATATATAAATTCACTGAAGAAACCACAGGTTTCAGGGAGGTTATAGTTAGTTGGACATTTTACTCATACAAAACCTGAGAAATTCCCCCGTTATAGTTAGTTCAGCTAACTATAACTCGCACCCCGCAATGCACTGCTGATGACGTCACATATTACATCATTCATGACATGGTCAGTGACATCACTGATGACATCACTGATGACATCTCAAATGACATCACTGATGACATCACTGATGACATCATCCAGTCACTGTGTGTTTCTGTAAAGTTTAAATATGTTTTATATATATGCCAAGGTGTATTGAAGAATGAGTGGGTGTATAAGTGTCTGGATGGATGATTTAGTAGGTGCGTGACTGACTTTATAAGTGAGTGATTAAATGTGTCTTACTGAATGCATGGGTTGGTGAGTAGCTACATGAGTGTGTATATCGGTTATTGATTGGTTGCTTGAGAATTTGTATGGGAGACTGAGTGTGGGTGGGTGTGAGGTGTGTGACTCTGTGCATAGATGTGTGAGTGGTTGATTCACTGGGTGTATGGGTTCAAGAGTGCATGTGAAAACAGCTGTATGGGCGGGTGAGTGTGTGTATGGGTGTGTTGGTGAGTGAATGGATGTCTCAGTGGTACATGTCCAAGTAACTACATAGGGAAAATGCTGTATGTGAGAGTTGGAGTATAAATGAGTATACGTGAGAGTCAGTGATTGTGAGAGTGGCTGTATGGATGAGTGTGTACTTGTATCAGTGATTATATAAGAGAGTAAGTATGCGTTAGTATCTGTATAGGTGAGTAAATGGGAGTGTGATTGATTATTTGCATGACTGACTAGGTGTGTGAGTAACTCCATGGATGAGTGGTGGTGTGTGAGTGTCTGTATAGGTGTATGAGTGCATATGATAGTGTTGTATTGATGAGTGACTGCATGTATGAGTGATTGTATATGTGAATGAGTGGATGTGTGTGTAGACCTAGGAATCAGTGAGTGCGCATGTAGTAACTGGTATTGGTGTGTCGATGGTTTCAAAAATGGTAGTCTGTATTTTACAGTGGGTGTATCAAAGGTTATATTAGAGTGTGAGGAGGTGCATCAGATTTTCACGTGGATGATGTCATCAGTGATGTCATCAGTGATGTCATTTGAGATGTCATCAGTGATGTCATCAGTGATGTCATTTGAGATGTCATCAGTGATGTCATCAGTGATGTCACTGACCATGTCATGAATGATGTAATATGTGACGTCATCAGCAGTGCATTGCGGGGGCGCGAGTTATAGTTAGCTGAACTAACTATAACGGGGGAATTTCTCAGGTTTTGTACGAGTAAAATATCCAACTAACTATAACCTCCCTGAAACCTGTGGTTTTTTCAGTGAATTTCTAAGGTTTTTTAAATGCTAATTTCTAACTATAACGTCCCTGAAACCTATGGTTTTTTCAGTGAATTTCAAAGGTTTTTTAAATGCTAATTTCTAACTATAACGTCCTTGAAACCTATGGTTTTTTCAGTGAATTTCAAAGGTTTTTTAAATGCTAATTTCTAACTATGCCTACAAAGGTAGGACATGTGAAGAAAGAGGAAGACAAGCGCACAAAGAAGCAAGACATGCAGAAAGAGGCAACAGAAGTCCAGAAAGACGAAGAAAAGTGCAAGAAGAAGCAAGAGATGTGCAGAAAGAACCAACAGTGGAGCAGAAAGTCCTCCTGTGCCCCCAACTTTTTGCTGACGGGTACTGGTGGTAACTGACTCTGACTAACCGGCCCTAGAGCCAGTGCTATGCTAAAAGACACTTAGAATACAGTGAAAACACCTACATACACTACGGAACACTATGCGTTGGGGTACCCCTGTGATTAGCATGACCTCCTCTGTATTTGCCATGAGTTAGTGCCTGGGTCATTGGATGAGTACATGGTTACTGACTGGATGATTAGAGTACTGCAAGGAGAGTGGATGGTGAATTTATAAACGCTTGTGTTTTGGCGGAGTGATTGGATAAGGACATGGAACTGGTTGGGTGATTGGAGGAGTGCATGGGTAGTGACAAGGAGATGGCTGGACTGCATCAGTAGTCGTTAGGGGATTGTAGCAGTGCATGTGTTAGTGCCTGCGTCATTGCATGAGTACGTGGGTAGTGACTGGATGATTAGAGCACTGCAAGGAGAGTGCATGGTGAATTTATAAGTGCTTCAGTTTTGGCGGAGTGATTGGATAAGTACATGGTGCTAGCTGGGTGATAGGAGGAGTGCATGGGTAGTGACAGGGCGATGGCTGGACTGCATCAGTAGTGCTCAGGGTATTGTAGCAGTGCATGAGTTAGTGCATGGATCATTGCATGAGTGCATGGGTACTGACTGGATGATTAGAGTAATGCAAGGAGAGTGCACAGTGAATCTATAAGTGCATCGGTATTGGCGGAGTGATTGGATAAGTACATGGTGCTCGCTGGGTGATCGGAGGAGTGCATGGGTAGTGACAGGGCGATGGCTGGACTGCATCAGTAGTGCTCAGAGTATTGTAGCAGTGCATGAGTTAGTGCATGGGTCATTGCATGAGTGCATGGGTACTGACTGGATGATTAGAGTACTGCAAGGAGAGTGCATGGTGAATCTATAAGTGCTTGGGTTTTGGCGGAGTGATTGGATAAGTACATAGTGCTGGCTGGGTGATTGGATGAGTGCATGGGTAGTGACAAAGAGATGGCTGGGCTGCATCAGTAGTGCTCAGGGGATTGTAGCAGTGCATGTGTTAGTGCCTGGGTCATTGCATGAGTACATGGGTAGTGACTGGATGATTAGAGTACTGCAAGGAGAGTGCATGGTGAATTTATAAGCGCTTGTGTTTTGGCGGAGTGATTGGATAAGTACATGGTGCTCGCTGGGTGATTGGAAGAGTGCATGGGTAGTGACAGGGCGATGGCAGGACTGCATCAGTAGTGCTCAGGGTATTGTAGCAGTGCATGAGTTAGTGCATGGGTCATTGCATGAGTGCATGGGTACTGACTGGATGATTAGATTAATGCAAGGAGAGTGCATGGTGACTTTATAAGTGCTTGGGTTTTGGTGGAGTGATTGGATAAGTACATGGTGCTTGCTGGGTGATAGGAGGAGTGCATGGGTAGTGACAGGGCAATGGCTGGACTGCATCAGTAGTGCTCAGGGTATTGTAGCAGTGCATGAGTTAGTGCATGGGTCATTGCATGAGTTCATGGGTACTGACTGGATGATTAGAGTAATGCAAGGAGAGTGGATGGTGAATTTATAAGTGCTTGGGTTTTGGCGGAGTGATTGGATAAGTACATGCTGCTCGCTGGGTGATAGGAGGAGTGCATGGGTAGAGACAGGGCGATGGCTGGACTGCATCAGTAGTGCTCAGAGTATTGTAGCAGTCCATGAGTTAGTGCCTGGGTCATTGCATGAGTGCATGGGTACTGACTGGATGATTAGAGTACTGCAAGGAGAGTGCATGGTGAATCTATAAGTGCTTGGGTTTTGGCGGAGTGATTGGATAAGTACATGGTGCTGGCTGGGTGATTGGAGGAGTGCATGGGTAGTGACAAAGAGATGGCTGGGCTGCATCAGTAGTGCTCAGGGGATTGTAGCAGTGCATGTGTTAGTGCCTGGGTCATTGCATGAGTACATGGGTAGTGACTGGATGATTAGAGTACTGCAAGGAGAGTGCATGGTGAATTTATAAGTGCTTGTGTTTTGGCGGAGTGATTGAATAAGGACATGTTACTGGTTGGGTGATTAGAGGAGTGCATGGGTAGTGACAAAGAGATGGCTGGGCTGCATCAGTAGTGCTCAGGGTATTGTAGCAGTGCATGAGTTAGTGCATGGGTTAGTGCATGGGTCATTGCATGAGTGCATGGGTACTGACTGGATGATTAGAGTAATGCAAGGAGAATGCATGGTGAATTTATACGTGCTTGGGTTTTGGCGGAGTGATTGGATAAGTACATGGTGCTCGCTGGGTGATAGGAGGAGTGCATGGGTAGTGACAGGGCGATGGCTGGACTGCATCAGTAGTGCTCAGAGTATTGTAGCAGTGTATGAGTTAGTGCATGGGTCATTGCATAAGTGCATGGGTACTGACTGGATGATTAGAATACTGCAAGGAGAGTGCATGGTGAATTTATAAGTGCTTGGGTTTTGGCGGAGTGATTGGATAAGTACACACATGTCACATCAGGCCCGCCCCTCCCTCCACCACTGTGCAAACGCGCCTCCTGGTGGGTTTTAGTTGGGGATTAATTCCCCTTGAATCCTGAGGGTCCCTGGGGCAACTAGCCCACCAGGTACCTCCAGTAAGCGCCACAGAGCTGCGTTGCAGAGAGGTGGTCCAAGGCCACTCCCTTTACACCTCTCTGCAACGCAGCTCTGTGGCGCTTACTGGAGGTACTAGTGGGCTAGTTGGATGCAAGGGACCCTCAGGATTCAAGGGGACTTAATCCCCCAACTTACAATGCACCAGAGGGCCTGTTTGCACAGTGGTGAAGGGAGAGGGTGGGGCCTGATGTGACATGTGTGCAAACGCGCCCCGTGGCACGTTTTAAGTTGGGAGATTTACTCCCCTTGAATCCTGAGGGTCCCTAAGGCCCAACTAGCCCACCAAGTACCTCCAGTAAGCACCACAGAGCTGTGTTGCAGAGAGGTGGTCCGAGACCACGCCCCTTTTTACACCTCTCTGAAACGCAACTCTGTTGCACTTACTGAAGGTAGCTGGTGGGCTAGTTGGCCCCCAGGGACCCTCAGGATACAAGGGGACTTAATCCCCCAACTTAAAACGCACCACGGAGGGCGTTTGCACACTTGTCACATCAGGCCCCGCCCCCTCCCTTCACCACTGTGCAAACACGCCCGTGGCACGTTTTAAGTTGGGGTATTAAGTCCCCTTGAATCCTGAGGGTCCCTGGAGTCCAACTAGCCCACCAGGTACCTCCAGTAAGCGCCACAGAGCTGCGTTGCAGAGAGGTGTAAAAAGGGGCGTGGCCTCGGACCACCTCTCTGCAAGGCAGGGCTGTGGCGCTTACTGGAGGTACCTGGTGGGCTAGTTGGCCCCAAGGTCCCTCAGGATTCAAGGGGAATTAATTCCCAACTTAAAACGCGCCACAGGGCGTGTTTGCACACATGTCACCTGCGGCCCCACCTCCTCCCTTCACCACTGTGCAAACGCGCCCCGTGGCGCGTTTTAAGTTGGGGATTAGGTCACCTTGAATCCTGAGGGTCCCTGGGGCCCATCCAGCCCACCAGGTACTTCCAGTAAGCGCCACAGGCCTGCATTGCAGAGAGGTGGTCCGAGGCCATGCCCTTTACACCTCTCTGCAACGCAGCTCTGTGGCGCTTACTGGAGGTACCTGGTGGGCTAGTTGGACCCCAGGGACCCTCAGGATTCAAGGGGACTTAATCCCCCAACTTAAAACACGCCACAGGGCATGTTTGCACATATGTCACCTCAGGCCCCGCCCCCTCCCTTCACCACTGTGCAAACTCACCCTGTGGCACGTTTTAAGTTGGGGGATAAAGTCCCCTTGAATCCTGAGGGTCCCTGGGGTCCAACTAGCCCACCAGGTACCTCCAGTAAGCGCCACAGAGGTGTAAAAAGGGGCGTGGCCTGGACCACCTCTCTGCAACGGAGGCCTGTGGCGCTTACTGGAGGTACCTGGTGGGCTAGTTGGCCCCAGGGACCCCCAGTATTGAAGGGGAATTCATTCCTCAACTTAAAACGCGCCACAGGGCACGTTTGCAGAGTGTTGCTGGGAGGGGCGGGGCCTCCGGCACGATCGCTTGTTTTTTTGTTGTTTTTTTGGAAGAGGGGCTGTGTGGCCCCCTTCTTTACTTTTTGGGCCCTGGGGACCCCATCCCCAAGGGCCTGACCCCTTTTTAATAAAAAAACAAAAATGAACGGGAAGGGGGCCGCGTGGGCCCCCCTCCCGTGGCCAATTCCGGACCCCATCCCCCGGGGCATGGCCAGATTTTCTTTTCTTTTTTTATGGAGGGGGGCTGCGTGGCCCCCCTCCTGAGGCCTCTACTGGCCCCGGGGACCCCATCCCCCGGGGCCGGCCTTTATTTATTTATATATTTTTTAATTTAATTTTTTAATCATGGGGGAGGGGGGCCGCGTGGCCCCCTTCCCGGGCCACTTCTAGCATTGGGGACCGTGGGGGGTCCCCAATGCCCCCACGGTCCCGCCGGCTCCCCGCGTCCTGCGGGAGCCGGCATTGCTTTTCCACATGGGGAGCTGCTGACATGCAGCTCCCCATGTGGAAAGCAATCTGCTTTGCTTCAGTGAAGTGAGAGCAGGTTTCCCGGCTCTCGCTTCAATGAAGCAAAGCAAGTTTGCAATGACAGGGCGGAGCCGCGAGGCTCCCGCCCTGTCATTGCAAACAGCAGTGTCCCGGGGGTGGGCACCCCGGCACACTGCAGGAGCCGGCCCTGGGGGGTGGCGGTCCCCAGGGCCATCACAGGCTCCAGGAGGGGGCCGCGCGGCCCCCTCCCAACACTGCACAGCCCCGGGAGGTGGTGGTCCTCGGGATCGGGGTCCGTTCCGGACCCCCAAATTAGCATTTTAGTGCCCCGGGAGGTGGCGCTCCCGGGCGTGTGGGGGCTCGAGCCCCCCACACTGGTATATTATTAAAAAAAAGAAGCTCCCGGCGGGCTTCGGGGGGGGGTAGTGTGCCCCCCCTGCAAATATTATTAATGAGAGCCCCGGGGGTGGCGGTCCCCGGGGCTTGGGGGGGCCTTAGAGCCCCCCCAAACTTTAATAAAACAAGCCCCGGGGTGTGGCGGTCCCCGGGACTGCGGGGGGGCCATGTGCCCCCCTGCAAATATTAATGCAAAGCCCCGGGGGTGGCGGTCCCCGGGGCAGTGTGGGGGTACTGGGGGCCCCCCCCACACATTTTTTTACTGCCCCCAGGACTTGGCCCACCCGGGGGCTTTTTGAATACGAAGCGCGGGAGTCCGCGCTTCGTTTTTTTTTATTTCCGGCCGAAATTCGCGCTGGGTGCGCGAATCTCGCTGATTTAAAAAAAAAAAATGCTTTTTTTGGCCCTGGGGGTCCTTGTGGGACCCCAGGAGCAGGCCTAGGGGGTCAGGGTGTTTCTACCCTGCCCCCTTTTTGCATTTTTCGCGATTGTTTTTCTGATTTCTTGTGCCTCGGTTCTACTGAGGAACAAGATGGCTGTCAACACTTCCTGGTTTGGAGTGTTGACAGCCAATTAGCATACAGCTCGTGATCGGGAGGGTGCGCTCAGGGTGCGCGAATCCACCGCGGCCATAGATATATATGTGATTTTACTTTTGATTTTCTCAGGAACTACTGAACGGATTTACACCATTTAACCAAAAGGCACGACTCTGAACCAAGGGCTACCTTTGTGCCAAATTTGGTGTAATTCCGTTCAGCAGTTCGGGCTGTAGCTGCGACTAAAGGTTCCTATGGAAAATTGCATGGGGAAAACATGTTTTGGGACCCCCCTTTTTTCTCGGCCCCCGCTTACCGAATCACTCCGAAACTTTCAGGATAGGAGCGGACCGGAGCGGGCCATAAGTTTTGAAACTTTCGCGAAGATTCGTCAACCGGCGCCAAAGTTATTGGGAATAGAATGTTGCGGATTTCCTATGGAAAATAGGTCCTAACTATAACTATCTACTGGCGACCGCCAGTAGATGATATATATATATATATATATATATATATATATATATATATATATATATATATATACACAATTCTACGCTGAATTTGCCAAAACAGCAGCCGCGGACACCACGCTTTCAGCAAAATTATTTATTTGGCAGATTCAAGACACCTCTCGACGCGTTTCGGGACCAAGTCCCTTGATCACGAGTGCCATTGCTGTGTCTCAGATTCATTTAAATAACCACGTGATTCAAAACCAAACATTAAAAAGGACTTTACACAATACGGAGTTTCTTCACTCCTACTTATAAACGTGAAATAAACATCAAATACATATCACTTGCGGTAATAACATCAAATATTCACACAAAAATAATATATATGTGTTTGGAGATACGTTAACACCATTTGCTGCTGTATTTTAACATTTCATGTGACCTTATTCATTTCTTTCGTATCCAACTTTATTGAAAACGAACACAGATTTGTGCCTATGACACAGCCTCGCTGTTATCAGTAACTTATACATCCCTCTTCATACTTCATTACTGCACCTCTATAACATTTCATCCACTGTTGTTTACTGGTTCAATCAACCTAAATCATGTTATCACTGCCCAAGTGGGCATGATCAATGTTTTTAAGGTTTTACAGAATCGTTTCAATATATTCAATTTCGTGCTTGTTCCTGCCCAAGTGGGCATAATGGTTGCTGTATATAATACCTCACCATTACTGTACCCCTATCACTTGATGTCTGCATTCTGCTTTAACTTTTAGATTGTAAAGGCACTTACTCTCTCATTACATCACTCAATACTTAGCAGCTTCATAACAAAACTATATTTTGTTATAAAAGATATTTGTACTCTCTTGCGTTTCTTTGTGGAAACCGCGGACTCAAATCTAAAAGAAAAAAATAAAACAAAAACATTATATTAAAAAAAATGTGAATCACCCATGTTTCCTATTTACCAAAACACACACACAACTACATTGACAAATTATCTACAACTGACTCATCAGCATTGGTAATAATATAATTCATACACAATTTACTTAACATCGTCAAAATGCTTTAAAAATCTTTTTACAAAAATGAAAGGAGAGAATTACACCCAAAACCTGACTGGACCACTTATGTTTCCTCACGGCTTTTTACTACCTATTGTTCCTTCACCCCAGGTGTACTGCAAGTTCTTCATCAATATTATGGCCTATCGGCACCACTGTTCCATACTGTATAATCAATTTTGACTCTAACCGGCGCAAACTTTGCACTCTGTTTCCTCCTCTTACATCGGTTTTCACTGTGTCCAATACACAAAAGCTCAATAAATTGCTGTTTTGACTATGCTGACTCTGAAAATGTCGCGCAACTGGATATTGTTTATCTGCATTCTTTATTGCGCGCAAATGTTCTAATATTCGTATCTTTGCTTTGTGTATGGTGCTCCCTATATACACCTTCTGACAAGGACAGAACAGTGCATATACTGCATATTCCGTAGTGCATGATGTGTGTTTGACAATTTTAAATGGTTTGCAATTAGGTGACAAAATGCATTCTTTTCTGTTTTTACTATTTTTGCAGGCCTTACAGCTTCTGCAAGTGTAAAAACCCTGCGTCACTGTATTTCTTACGACGCCCGATTCTACTGTCCTACACAGAGTGTCTTTTAATGATTTAGCTTTTTTAAAAGTTATCTGGGGGAACACTTCTAAATTTTCTGCTAAATCTTTATCTGTTCGTAAAGCTGGCCAAAATCTGTTCAAACTTTTGCGTACCTCTGGGGCTTGTCTACTGAACGTAGTTATAAACCGAATCTTGTCTTGTGAGTTTGCCACTTCACTATCTTTCTCCTCTACCGCTAGTAAAGATTTCCTTGTTCTTTTCTCCACCTCTCTTCTAGCCTTATCGATGACAGATTGTGCGTACCCTCTCTCTAAAAATCTTTCAATCATTATTTTTTCTTCCAATTTAAAACTCTCCATTGTACTGCAGTTCCGTTTGGCTCGCAGTAATTCCCCCAGAGGTATACTGTTGACAAGAGCCCTTGGGTGCGAACTCCTCGCATGCAATAAGCTATTGCCAGCAGTAATTTTTCTGAAAAGGGCACTCTCAATTTTTTCTCCCAATACTGTTAGTTTGAGATCAAGAAACTCAGTTGACTCTTTAGACCAATTGCTGGTAAATTGTAAATTATAGCTATTCTCATTAAGTGCCTTCACAAACTCATCTGCTTCATCTTCAGTCCCCTTCCACACACAGAAAATGTCATCAATGTAACGGACCCACATTGCTACCTTCTCCTTGTACACTGGCAGTTCCTTAACTATTTTCTCTTCCCAGAACCCCAAATAGAGACCCGCAAAGCATGGAGCAAAGCAGGTCCCCATAGAAGTTCCGAGAGTTTGCTTGTAGACCTTATCATCAAAGAGAAAGTAATTCTGTTTTAGACAGATAGACATCATCTCAATTAACATCTCTGTGTGTAGAAGGTATGAGATTGATCTTTCTTTGAGGAAGTGTTTACTTGCTTTCAGGCCTAAATCATGAGGGATACATGTATACAGGCTCATCACATCTAATGTTAGCAGTGAATAGCTGTTGTTCCATTGAAAATTGTCTAAACATCTGAGAAAATCTCCTGTGTCCTTAATATAGGATGGGAGTTTTCTAACTAAGCCTTGCAAAAAATAGTCAACATATCTGAGGTATTTTCTAAACAGCTGCCCCGGGAAGACACAATAGGTCTCCCCGGTGGATTCTGTTTATCTTTGTGGATTTTTGGCAATAAGTAAAGAGCCGGAAGTTTAGGACATTTACATTCCAAAAATCTCAACTCATCTTGTTCTAATAGTCCTTTCTTATGCCAATCAAATAATTGTGTTTGAAATTGTCTAACAGAATGCTCATATTCCATTCTGTTACTTCTATGATAGTTGTTTTTATCAGCTAGTTGTCTCATACCTTCCTCTATATACTTCAATTTAGACAACACAACTACATTTCCACCTTTATCAGATTTTTAATAACTATTGTGTTGTCATTCTTTAAACTTTCAATTGCTAATTTTTGTGCCTCTGTAACATTATTCCACCTAGACCATTTCCTCTTCTTAGATAATTTCAACAATTCCTGCGTAACTCCCTTTTCGAAAACATCAATGGCCTCATTCTTAATCTGAGGGAGAAAAATTGATTTCGGTTTAAAATGACTCTGTGCACTCAGATTTAAGGGTACATTCTCGTTCATCAGGCTTGTGACAAGATCACTTTCAGCATAGACCTCTTCACTGAGTACATTCAATGTATGAAGTAACTCTCCTTCAGCAATTGTCATTTTGCTGGGAACCTGTCTTTCAACATCTACATTCATTTTAACTTTAGACGTATACCAATTTTTAATACGTAATTTCCGTGTAAAATAAAAGAGATCTATCCTACTCTGGGTATAGTTAAAATCATTTGAGGGACAAAAAGTAAGACCTAAAGATAAAAGTTCTACCTCTGCATCATTCAATGTTCGTTCAGATAGATTGATTACCGTTTTTCTGTTAATTATTTCAGCCTCTTTTGGCCCCTTGTGCGACTTCCCACTGGGCTTCCCGATTCTCCTGGCGTTGATACATTTCCTCTTCTTCCGTCTCTGTTTGCGTTTCCACGATTTCGACGCACATTTGGTCTGTTGCCCATTTGTCTTCCTTTTGCAACAAGACTGAACTCCATTAAAATGCTGTCTTTTGGCACTCTGCAGTCTTTAGCACTTAAGACATCACTTGTGCTTGCTACGCTGCCATCAGTGGAGTTCTCAAAGCTAATTTGCTCCTCCTGGTTGTCAGTGGGTGCCTCCGGATTCACGCCTGCCATGCTGGATAAAACTCCTCCACTTCGTAGCTGATCGTATTTCTTAGCAAACGTAAGAATTCGTCCTCTCTGGTAATCAATCAAATCCCGTTGGAACTTGCTTTGTTTTTTGATCTTTATTTCATCTTCGATCTTGTCCAAACTCTTGTCCATTTTCTCCATTTCCTTTTGAAACTCCTCAGTTCCACAGAGCGCTTTAAGTTGTTGAGTGATATCATCGATGAATCCTGTTAATCTTTCACAGTCATTTTTCGCGTATTTCACTAGCATTCTAAGCATATTCGTTGAGCATTGGTGATTGTTACTTGCCCACTCTTTAACTAGTTCTGGATCCGGATCATTAAAAGTCGGCGTTGTGAAAATTCTCAATCCTCTCGGAATTCTGCTGACATCTATATATTTTGAAGCGTGGTGGCCTCCCACCATTTGTTCTGTTCAGTTTTAAGAGCCTTCCACAGCTTGTCCCATAGCATTCTTTTGTTTGGCGAGATCATACCATCATTAGATGCCGTATTACTTTCCGATGTAATCTCCATTGTGCAATTTTCAAATAATTTATCCGCTGCTTCCAAGCGCTTGTCAATCCTTGTCGGCGCCATGTTTCTGCTCTTTATTTAGTGTGCTGAAGCAAGACCGCTCCCGTCTTCTCGGTATGCAGTCTCACAAGCCGTTTGCTGGATCTCAATCTGTTCTTGAAAACGGGTGCTAATTCCGTCGAGCTATGGTTCATGGCATCCACTCATTGCTCCGTGGCTCAACAGATCCTCGCACCATACCGGTTCTTATCCCAGCGGGAAGGGGTTACTTTCAAATACCACTTCAACCTCGGCGTGTGAGCACCGAAACGCCTTTCCCCTTCCTTCTTGCAACGGCGGTCCGCGGTGAGGGGGCGAGCCTCTAAATGCACAATTCTACGCTGAATTTGCCAAAACAGCAGCCGCGGACACCAAAGCTTTCAGCAAAATTATTTATTTGGCAGATTCAAGACACCTCTCGACGCGTTTCGGGACCAAGTCCCTTGATCACGAGTGCCATTGCTGTGTCTCAGATTCATTTAAATAACCACGTGATTCAAAACCAAACATTAAAAAGGACTTCACACAATACGGAGTTTCTTCACTCCTACTTATAAAAGTGAAATAAACATCAAATACATATCACTTGCGGTAATAACATCAGATATTCACACAAAAATAATATATATGTGTTTGGAGATACGTTAACACCATTTACTGCTGTATTTTAACATTTCATGTGACCTAATTCATTTCTTTCGTATCCAACTTTATTGAAAACGAACACAGATTTGTGCCTCTGACACAGCCTCGCTGTTATCAGTAACTTATACATCCCTCTTCACACTTCATTACTGCACCTCTATAACATTTCATCCACTGTTGTTTACTGGTTCAATCAACCTAAATCATGTTATCACTGCCCAAGTGGGCATGATCAATGTTTTTAAGGTTTTACAGAATCGTTTCAATATATTCAATTTCGTGCTTGTTCCTGCCCAATATATATATATTCACTGTTTCAGAACCATGGTAGAGCTATACCTACTATTTACGCTTTTGGTGCTTATAATCACTTTCATTTGCTTCTGTCTGCTGATTATCTCAGCACATGTATTCTATGCAGGAATAACGTTGGTTCAATATTATATTGAAAACCTCCCACTGTGTTTTCTGTATATTTCTCTGAGCACTAGAGAGCACGAGTGACTGATCGAAAAGTTCTGATCTGTTTCCATGATCCCTGAGGGGACAGGGTTGTCATGTTCAGTGGTTGCCAGACACCATTTGCTCCCTGATAAGGTTAGGGGGGCTTACGGTGGCACTGTGAGCTAGCTGGTCTCTAGGCCAACATATCCTGCAAGGGTGTCCGGAATCAGCACCAAGACCCTTGTTTATGTTGTCCATCAAATGTGCATGTCCTACAGATTGGTAGGAACTACTTGACATTGCACCGCCAACGTTGGTTGGGTTCTTATTATACAGTCAATCTGAGCAGTTCAGTCATGCTTTCTCAGAGACCTTACTCACCTCCAAACCGGAGACGTCCAAGGTGGGAAGGGAAATGCGCCTCAGCTGAGTAGGTATACACTATGCATCGGCTGTTGGTTATTCAAGCTTGTTGGATAAAAATCTCCCACATTGTGCATAGCATACCCTATCTCCATAACTTAATTTAATAAAAATCCTTTTCTTTTAATAATGATTGAACAAGCTGAGGACATTGAAGAACAAGAAGTCACTCTAAATATTATAGAAAATTGCAAACATGCAATTACAATGAAATATTTGCAATAGAGCCTCCCAGCAACGGGTGGTGATGTTACCTTCATAGCTGAGGCACACAAGGCATTCAGAACAGAGGTATTCTACTATTGGATTAAATTCCCAGATGCAGATGCACGCACAAAATTGATTCACACTTACATAAGGCGAGAACTATTTTTAACATAGTAAAGGACCTATCTAAGCCGGCTTGTGTAAGTAACAAGATCATAGCTACGCAGAAGCTATGCGATGATCTGGCAATTTATTTTGATGAAAAGATCAATAAAATCATTGACGGCCTTAATCTAAAGAACCAGACTGGGGCGGATGGTGACAACAATCCACCTATGAAGGAGGAGTATGAACTTCTAGCGTCAACTGTGTTAGAGAAACAGGACGAGAGCTTAGACAGAGACCGTCTGCCTACTCTGGAGTGGTTTCAAACTCCTACGGAGGAAGTGTTTAATAATACAGCTCTGACCGTCTCTTCTGGGTCACCACTGGACCCCCTCCCACAGAGGATGTGGAAGGAATTCAAGTTGGAACTCTTCCCCTGCTTACGTCAAATATGCTGCCAATCATTGACTAGCGGAGAGGTCCCAGAATGCTGGAAACAGGCAATAGTGACCCCGCTACTCAAGAAACCAATACTTGATCCTCTCTGTCCGTCTAGCTATAGACCTATCTCCCTATTACCTTACCCAGTAAAAATTCTGGAGCGAGTAGTGAGTAAATCTTTGTCCCACTACTTAGAGGACAATCATCTACTGGATGAGCTGCAATTCGGATTCCGTCCTGAGCACGGAACCGAAACAGCCTTAGTGACTATGTTTGATGATATGAGAATGCGAGCTGACAACGGACAATTGGTCATGTTGGTGCTGCTAGATATGTCAGCAGCATTCGATACGGTGAACCATAGCATCCTGCTAGAAAGACTCAGAAACACTGGAGTTAAAGGTCAAGCATTAAAATGGCTTCAGTCCTATCTATCGGACAGGACACAGGCAGTGAGTATTCAACCTTTCACATCGCTGAAGACAGTTGTCCAACATGGGGTCCCGTAGGGTTCAGCAATCAGTCCGATTTTATTTAATATTTACCTGCGTCCACTTATTCCCATCATCAAGTCCTTTGGAGTAGAATTAGTCAACTATGCTGATGATACACAGCTTATGTTTTTCGCTGGAAGGGGATCAAACAATCCCCATGGATAAATTTCATAAGTGCATGGAAAGTACCACAAACTGGCTTAGAAACAACTTTCTCCAATTCAACGGAGATAAAACAGAAGTTGTATACTGCACTACAAGTAAAATAGCCCGTCCCCTCCCTGTTGACTTCCGGCTCACTCCTATAGATACTCCATTAATTCCAGCCAAAACAGTACGTAATCTGGGGGTGCTGATGGATAATAATCTTCAACTGGACTCACAAATAAACAAAACAGTTGGCACCTGCTTTTCTCTGATTAGAGCTTTACGAAAGATTCTCCCACTATTGCCAGTCTCTGCCAGAACACAAGTAGGGGGGAGCACTATTCTGAGCAGGTTGGACTATTGTAACTTCTTGTGTCTTGGAGCTCCAAATTCCTTGATATTGAAGTTGCAAAGAATTCAAACAATAGCAGCAAAGCTAGCCTTAAATCGGCAGCGCAGGTCCTCTGCATCTCTGGCCTTAAGAGATCTTCATTGGCTGCCGATTCGGCAGAGGATACATTTTAAATCTCTCTGCATTGTCTTTAAGGCAGTACATGGTCTGGGTCCTAGACCACTGCAGAGACAATTTACGTGGTACACTCCTCCAAGAAACCTCCGTTCGTCAACAGCAAATTTGGTTAACATCACAAAATTTAAAAGAGCTAGGACAGGAGGGAGAGCCTTTAGCTCTGTGGCCTCACGATTGTGGAATGAACTTCCATCTGACATCAGGCAAAGTGAGAATTTAATGCAATTCAGGAAGAAGCTGAAGACTTGGTTGTTCCCTAGGGAGGAGTAATACCTAGATGTAATGTCACCGATCCATCCTGTGGTCTCACTCCGGTTCCCTCCCCCTTAACCTTTAATCTGTATGCCTCATTTTAGGGTGGTCGATCAGTTACGCCATATAACAACAAGGTACTCTCTCAGCGCCAGGATACACCAGGCGAATACTTTCCATACTTGGACATAGAAATTCCTTTAACTTACCAAGAACATATAAATTGGTTTTAAAGCGCCCTCCCTCACACCGCAGAAAATGTTAGACTCGGTCCACTCAGTAAAGAAAGAGCAACCTGGCCAGTCTTACCTGCTTATATACCACATTCTAATCTTGCTAATTTACACGCAGCAGAAATAAAAATATTATATCAAGATCTAGTAAAAATTTACTGAAACCTTATGCAGTATATTATGCAAATACTCACAGTTAACCTTGTGCAGACAGTTCAGGCTGCACAACCATAGTTGACTGCTACAGGTATCAGCCCTCGACCGCTGAATGCCATTATGGGAAAAGCTCCCACCAGTCAACAGCAAATTCCGTTCTGGATCACACAGAAAATTGGTCAGCTTGAAGCGTTTTTCCCCATTCGGGCCCACAGGAAAAACACAAAATATTAACAATTTGCTTGTCAATCGGGAGAGCTCCCATGGGAGAAGATTGCGCCACTTGCGGGTACAGTCTTTGCTGCCATTTATACCAGAACACATGGTACTACTTCAATATCAGTTTGACCTGAAGTACTGAAACAAGTACAGAATGAGTACGGGGCAGCACCTTTCCTGGACCTTGGGATGAAACTGGTGGGGAACTTTGACACAGTAACCTCTATATTGTTAGATAATATCAAAGGGGAGGCAGCAGCATTGGCTATACACCACCACCTAAAGGAACTCACTCCTGCACAGCAGGAACGAGAATTACCTAAAATATTGAAGAAATCTATGCTACGCTGGGTAGAGATAATTTAGGAGACAAACCTGGGAAACCAACGGCTAAGGGTAATTCTGAAAAGGATAATTCCAAGCAAGAACCTGATTCTTCCAAGAAGAAAATGGATAATAAACCAAAAAATAAACAAAATAAAACACAATCACGGGGTGAGTGTCCTCAGCAGGAACCCACTGATAAAAAATAAAATTTTAGAAACCGTGATAATATTAAAAAGCCTGACAGGTATCAGGATACTGATACTAGTTCCTCTCGTTCCTTTCAGGATTCATCTGACACTCGTTCGAAGCAAGGCGGACAGTCAGACCGCAGATCTGAAGAGCATGTGAAGTTGAAAAGGGAGACACACCGCACTTCAGACTACATCATCTAAAAGGAAGACAAAAAAAAGACACCTAAACCTCAAATCAAAAAGAAGAAGGTAGCTGGGATCAAAATAAGACATGCCCAGGCTACTGAGGACTCTGCTTCTGAACGAGGAATGGGAAGTGATGATGCTGGACAGCACGGCAGAAGTCACAATTGCTCGCCGGAGCCTGATGGTTTATCTGGCGGTAGTAGTGCTGATTGAGCATATCACGGTGGAAACACCTGGTACAAGGGTAAGTGTCCCCATCGTTAATAGGACATTACACTGCAATTGGGCGGGGGACATACCCGGGACAGTTAAGGGTCTCTTTTGGGAGAACTTGACTTATGACAACAATATTCTTTTGGATGAAATTGATTGGCCACCTGAGTTCATAATGGAGTGCCCAATGTGAGAAATGGTAATTTTACCTGCTATCTCTGACCTCATTGCAGAGTCAGTCAAAAATTCATACACGCAGGAGTAGGCGTTAGCGCTAGCTCCCGCACTTTACCAAAATTATGTTGGGTAGGATGATAAGTCTGCTCATCACGAAATCCCATTAAAATTAGTTTCTCAACCTCAAAGACAGTACCCACTAAAACATGAAGCTAAAAAACAAGTTAGGGGAAATCTAGATCAACTTGAATACCAGGGTGTAATGGAAAATGGCACATCGTTCGTGAATAATCCCTTGTTTCCCATAATGAAACCAGACAATTCATATCATCTAGTCTTAGACTACAAACATTTAAACTCTTACACATGCAGATTTGCAGTACAAAATGCACATACTGCTCAATAATGAATAACATTGTGCAAAAGAAATACAAAACAACACTTCATATCTAAAATGGATTTTTCTGCCAAATATAGCGCCTGGAAGCAGATATTTGACAGCATTCTCAGAGCTAGGGTCTCAGCGGCAATTTTGTAATTTGCCTCAGGGGTATAAGAATAGCCCCGGGCTGTTTCCAGCAAGAGCGACAGAGTTATTTCAAAATTTGGATGAGGAGGCATTGTCCTACGTAGATTATGCACTCCAAGGTCCCCTGCACACGCTAGTAGTACATAGATTTAAGTTAGTACAGTAATGAGTGTAGGAAAGAAAGAAACACTGTTCATCCACTGCTCTGTGTGGTTCCAGGATTTATTATCCTTGTTGTGCGTTCCTTGGTACAGAGTCTTAGCCTAGCCAACACGTGTTTCGTTGCTACCATGAAGTACACAGCGACTTCTTCAGTGCTAAGAAATATATAAGATACACAATTGTATCAAAGTGGGTATAAGACAATTAACGCCATTGGCAGACACCCATTGTGACATGTAAAATAAGAGAAAAGCAGCACAGTACACATGATTTCTTAACACATGTGGAAACCCAAGTTGTTATAAACATAATGTCTAACGCGTCAAAGTTTTTTTATATAAAAAGATTCTTTATCAAATGAGGAACAAAACTGTGTTTGGAAAGCACTAGTGAAATTGTGTGACTTATCATTGTGACAGTATTAATGTGGTTGTATGGTATTGTGACAGACTAAGCAGTCATTAATGCCCTGCAGCATGGCAACTTTCATTACTTAAAATGGTGACTTGTGCATGGTGCAAGTGTGAATTTGTGGGCCTATCCCCCCCTTAATGTCGCCAGTCCAAAGTCCATGCAAGTATTGAAAGAAAAAAGGTCTATTAATGAACCAATTTGTTCCAAGATTCTGTGAAAGATAATTATTATGTAAAACCGGTCATCCAAAAATAAGTATAACTATATGGGGAGAGAACAAAAACTAGGAGTATCAAATCCTAAACTAGTGGCAACATTAAGAGACAGTCACACCCGACTTTTAGCCATGTTCAAGAATTTTTTATTTTTGGTTTTTCATTGTCGTCCAAACTAAAGGAGATTCCAGCAAACTATGGTGCGACAGGCACACAGTATGGTAGTATGGAAAAGCAGCGAGTAGCATAACACATCCCAATTAGTTAATCATGAGTAGGGACAGGACCTACAGACACAGTCCTATCCCCATGCTGGATAAGTAATCGAGTTCTGAGAGGATGCACCTTATTTACTAGGTTGAAACATAGAATCCTTATCAATGTATGGGGATCAAGTGTTGTGAGAGGAGAACGTTAAGAAAAGAGAATCATATGTCCAGAATACACGCAGCTTGCAATGCTGATGAGAGAACATACACATCAGTCACCCAGGAAATACTGCAATTCATGATCAGTATTGAGACCCAGTTCCACGCATTTGAGGCGCATGATCCAAGTGGCCTCCCTCCTCCTGAGTGTCAGTTCTCTATTGCCTCCCCTAGCATCTCTAGGTACGGTATCAAACCCGTAGTGGTAGAAGGCTCTGTGGCTGTCCTGTGAGGGACATTCAGCGATGTGTGTTGCTACTGGATATCTGGCGTCATCCTGTTTCACTGCTCTCATGTGCTCCCCAATGCGATCCTTCAGTGCCCTGATAGAGCTGCCAATGTATCGGCATTTGCATTTGCACTTGATCGCATAGATAACAAACTTGGTGTAACAGCTGATGTGTGTGTCTATTTTATAGGTATGGCCATTTGGGTCAGTGAAATCCCTCTTCCTGTCCACGGCCCATCTGCACGCGGTGCATTGCCCACATTTGAAGAAACCCAACATGTGTGGTGGGAGCCAATGTGCATCTGTCCTGATCTGGGGTAACTGGGACTCAACAGATTCCGGAGACTTTTGCCTACTACGGTATGTCACTTCTGGCCTGGAGGCGATGAACGGCTCCAGAGTTTTGTCAGCACAGAGTAGGTGCCAATGTCTCTTCAGGCTGCGAGTTAGTGTCGTGTTCAGTTGATTATAGTCTGTGATTATTCGTATGGTGTTCATGTCCCCTCTTTTAGTTTTGTCATGCAAAGTATATTGTCTGTCAATCTTGGAGACTCGTTTAGTGGCATTGCTAATAGTCCTCTACTTGTAGCCTCTGCATTTAAACCTGTCCGCCATGCTTTTAAGGCAGATTTTGAAGTCAGGGTCTGTACTGCAATTGTGCCTGGCGTGTATGAATTCACCGTAAGGTACGGCATCTATCTGGTGTCCAGGTGTGCACTCCTGGCATGCAATATGCTATTGCATGCCGTTGATTTCCTATATATTCTACTTTCTATCTTGTTGGAGACAAACAGTTCCACATCAAGAAAAGTTATTGAACGCTTACTATGACTGCTGGTAAAGCAAATGTTAGCATCATTGCTGTTCAAGTAGGTCAGAAAATCAGACAACCTCTCAGTAATCCCCGTCCAGATCATGAGGCAGTCGTCAATATATCTGCCCCAGTAGATGATCGAGTCATTCCAATCGGTGCCCTTTGTGCCCCAAATCCATTGTTCCTCCATCCACCCCACGAAGAGGTTTGCATATGATGGGGAGAATTTCAAACCCATGGCTACTTCACGTATATGCTTGTACCACTCATCCTTAAAGAGAAAGACATTGTTCTCGAGAATTAGATTGGTCATTTCTAAAAGCATGCCAGTATGTTCCCAGAGGCTGGCCGGGCAAGAATTCAGTGTGCGTTCCAGTGCAAATAGACCTAAGTTTTGTTGAATGCTCGTGTACAGGGCACTAACATCCAGGGTCACCAATGTCATGGTTTCTTCCCACATGATGTCAGCAAGTACACTGAGTGCATGCTTGGTGTCCCTCATGTATGAGGGCAGATTAACCACCATCGGCTGTAGAACGACGTCCACATATTCCGATAGTCTTTCTGTGGGACCACCTATGCCAGACACAATGGGTCTGCCTGGTGGGAAGGTGAGGTTCTTATGTATCTTTGGCAGTGTGTACAAACATGGATATCTCGAACGGTCAACTTTGAGGTAAGTGTATTCATTATAATCTAGGGGGCAACGTTGGGCCACCCTCTGAGTTTCTGGTTAATCATGTGTGTGAGTGATCAAATGGTAATGGAAGGGAGCCTCTCGTAACAGTTGATATCATTCAGCTGTGAGAGGATCTCCCCCTCATAGTCAGCCTGATTCATGAGCACCACATTGCCACCTTTGTCAGCCTCCCATATCATGATGCTGTTGTTTCCCATAAGAGTGTGTAGCGCTTGTTGTTCTGAACGGGTCAGGTTGTCTAACCTCCTTGAGCGAGTGTAATGCGAATCAGTGTGCCTGTCCAGATCTGACATGACCAGTTTGTAAAAAATGTCAATATTATTGCCAGCCGGCAGCTGTGGGGTCAATCTAGATTTAAACTTCAGGCCACTGCTAATGCTCAAGGTCCATTTCGACATCAAGATCGCTAAGAACCCTATCCATTGTTACTGGGTCCCCTTCACATTCAGATATTGACAGTAACAATCTTGTGTCCAACACATCCTGTATAGTCAAATCATCACACGAGAAATTAAGTTGTGGTGTGCTTACGTCTTTATTGGCACAAGGAAAGAGTGCAAAATGTTTTTTCAGTTTGATGCGTCTCATGAATTTAAATAAGTCATACATATATCTCCTCTGTCTGTCGGGCAAAAACTCAATCCTTTTGCTAGAAGAGATACCATTTCTTGGCTAATGTCCATGTCCAAGAGGTTGACCACAGTAAGGTCACCTACTTCCTCTTGGTCCAAGACCTTGTCCTCATCCTGTCTCCTTGCCATCCTCCCTCTCTTTCCCTGTCTTGTCCGCTTGTTGGAATGGTACATCGGTTTTGCTCCCGATTCTCCTTTTTTATCCTGAGTACTTCCCGCAAAAAAGGATTATCAGAAAGTTCTCGACTCCCAGCCCATCCCTGTTCCTAACATTCGCTTTACCAGCAGCCATAGTAAGTGATCAATAACTTTTCTTGATGTGGAACTGTTTGTCTCCAACAACAAGATAGAAAGTAGACTATATAGGAAATCAACGGCATTCAATAGCATATTGCATGCCAGGAGTGCACTCCCACGACACCAGATAGATGCCATACCTCAAGGTGAATTCATACACGCCAGGCGCAATAGCAGTACAGACCCTGACTTCAAAATCTGCCTAAAAAGCATGGAGGACAGGTTTAAATGCAGAGGCTACAACCAGAGGACTATTAGCAATGCCACTAAATGAGTCTCCAAGATTGACAGACAATATACTTTGCATGACAAAACTAAGAGAGGGGACATGAACACCATACGAATGATCACGGACTATAATCAGCTGAACACAACACTAACTCACAGCCTGAAGAGACATTGGCACCTACTCTGTGCTTACAAAACTCTGGAGCCGTTCATCGCCTCCAGGCCAGAAGTGACATACCATAGTGGCAAAAGTCTCTGGAATCTTTTGAGTTCCAGTTACCCCAGATTCAGGACAAATGCACATTGGCTCACACCACACATGTTGGGTTTCTTCAAATGTGGACAATGCACCACGTGCAGATGGGCCACGGACAGGAAGAGGGATTTCACTGACCCAAATGACCATACCTATAAAATAGACACACATCAGCTGTTGCACCACGTTTGTTATCTATGCGATCGAGTGCAAATGCAAACGCCGATACATTGGCAGCACTATCAGGACACTGAAGGATCGCATTGGGGAGCACATGAGGGCAGTGAAATAGGCTGACGCCAGATATCCAGTAGCAACACACATCGCTGAATGTCCATCACAGGACAGCCACAGAGCCTTCTCCTTCTACGGGTTTGATACCATACCTAGAGATGCTAGGGGAGGCAATAGAGAGCTGACACTCAGTAGGAGGTAGGCCACTTGGATCATGCACCTCAAATGCATGGAACTGGGTCTCAATACGAATCATGAATTGCAGTATTTCCTGGGTGACTGATGTGTATGCAAGCTGCGTGTATTCTGGACATATGATTCTCTTTTCTTAACGTTCTCCTCTCACAACACTAGATCCATACATTGATAAGGATTCTATGTTTGAACCTAGTAAATGAGGTGCAGCCACTCAGAACTCGATTACGTATTCAGCATGGGGATAGGACTGTGTCTGTAGGTCCTGTCCCTACTCATGATTAACTAATTGAGATGTGTTATGCTACTCGCTGCTTTTCCATACTACCATACTGTGTGCCTGTTGCACCATAGTTTGCTGGAATCTCCTTTAGTTTGGAACACAATGCAAAAAAAAAAAATAATAATAATTTCTTGAACATGGCTAAAAATCGGGTGTGACTGTCTCATAATGTTGCCATTAGTTAAGAATTTGATACTCCTAGTTTTTCTTCTCTCCCCATATAGTTATACTTATTTATGGATGACCGGTTTTATGTAATAATTATCTTTCACAGCATCTTGGAATTATCTTTAACATCATTAATAGACCATACAGTCCAAAGAGATCAAGTTGATTTATATGTATTCCTTATAATCACCCAGGGAAGTAGCTTCTATAACTGTTCACTCTATTCAGAGTGACAATGAAACACATGCTCAATATGGCCGCCACCCGATCGAGTAATAGCACCTTGACACGCACAGATGGATAATAGCTTTCTCTACTGAAAGATACGATAGGTTACTGTAGGCGCCTTAATAGAATGCACAAAACTTAATAATCACCCACCACTAAAGACTACGAATACTTCGGTTAATGGGCAATCGTGTCTAGGTCTGCTTGGACAAACATAGGCCAGGTTGGCAGTCCAAGATGGCCGATGCGCCACCTTCATTACAGCCTCCAATTAACAGAGCATCAATTTCATCATTTGTCCTCTCTCTATTTTGCCTATTTTTCCTACTTAAGGAGAGGAGATCATTCAGCTGGTGAACGCCGTCCCTCTCACACGTGGAAGACTTCACCAGCTGCTTCACTGGTAAGAGATTCCTTTGAGGGCCCGAACACTCATGGTCACAACCTCCTTTTTGGTTGGGTGGTTCAAGCTGCTCATTGCTATGTAGTACTCCCCACATAGGAGTTTCTCCTCAGTAACTCAACCTATTTGTTCTCGATTCCACTCTAGGATCGAGTGACAAGCAGCAACACAATCAAAAAGCTGGCTGGCAGCCATAACCCTACAAACAGGGTCTCACAATAATTAGTGGCTGCATATTCTGAATACTCGTCTGCATCACAGAATATAGGTATGTACAATTAACATTACTATGTTAAAACGTTTTTTGAGCCCTAGTTTCCCTGCCAAAATACCAACCTTTGATTATTACTTTGCGCCTTATCCCTGTAGAATCTGCTTAATGAGGAAACTTTAATTAAATGGAATTCTGGTCTCTGGTACCCTTGAGACCATCTACTACTATTTACCATTGGGACGGAAGTACAACCGACAATAAAGTTGGTTTTATTACTATCCATCCATGCATTTTGTGTTTTCATGTCATGGTTGTATTCTGGAGTACTAATCTCTCCGATTCAATCCTTTTCCCTGCTTTCCTATAGGACCGTAATAATAGGAATTTAGGTAAATCTATCCCTTTTTTCTTTCAATACTTGCATGGACTTTGGACTGGCGACATTAAGGGGGGGGATAGGCCCACAAATTCACACTTGCACCATGCACAAGTCACCATTTTAAGTAATGAAAGTTACCATCCTGCACTGCATTAATGACTGTTTAGTCTGTCACAATACCATACAACCACATTAATGCTGTCACAATGATAAGTCACACAATTTCACTAGTGCTTTCCAAGCACAGTTTTGTTCCTCATTTGATAAAGAATCTTTTTATATAAAAAGCTTTGACACGTTAGACATTATGTTTATAACAACTTGGGTTTCCACATGTGTTACGAAATCATGTGTACCGTGCTTTTTTTCTCTTATTTTACATGTCACAATGGGTATCTGCCAATGGCGTTAATTGTCTTATACCCACTTTGATACAATTGTGTATCTTATATATTTCTTAGCCCTGAAGAAGTCGTTGTGTACTTCATGGTAGCGACGAAACACGTGTTGGCTAGTCTAAGACTCTGTACCAAGGAACGCACAACAAGGACAATAAATCCTGGAACCACACAGAGCAGTGGATGAACAGTGTTTCTTTCTTTCCTACACTCATTACCGTACTAACTTAAATCTATGTACCACTAGCATGTGCAGGGTATCTTGGAGTTCTTTGTCTGTGGTTTACCACAATCTAGGGAGAGGGGTGGTTCTCCCTACCCTTTTGCACCGTACTTATGCCTACGTTCACCCTATAATATTTGGGTACTACCTTAAAGCGCCATCACCCCACTAGAACAACCACTGGGCATGCAGTGTCCTACGTAGATGATATTTATCTGGCTGACGATTAATTAATGGAACACTTGGTGAGAGTGAACAACATAATTCTAGGGTTTGCTCACCTGGGTTAAAAAATGTATTTCAGAAAATAAACAAATGCCCACCTCAATCTCCTGTTTCTGGGATATAAGTTGTCAAGTGAAGGCAAGAGTCTGGCAGCACATTTTTTAAGAAAAATGCACATTGCTCCAACCTCCAACGATTGTACAAATGCTACAATTGATTTTAGGATCCCTACATTTTGGCAGAACATACATTTTCGATTACGCAGAACGAGTAAAACCGTTCTACGATTTAATGAGACCTGATTTTTCAATCAACACCTGGACACAGAAACATACAAATATTTTATGTTCCGTACAAGCTGACATCATAGCTTCCAAACATTTTCACACACATTTAAACTCGACTAACCTGGTGATCCGCACAGTCGCTGGTCACAACGGGTATACCTATATCACTTTCAAGGTGATATGGAACCTATTGTATACAAATCACATCTGTACACAAACGCTGAAATGTGTTTTGCACCAACTGAGAAAATTCTCACAGCAGTAGAGAGAGAGAGAGCCCTGGCTCAGGGTAAGCGAATATTTGTTGTTACTCCAGTACCGACCTTACAGGCCGGTACCAAAGCAAGCGTTCCAAACGTCAAAAGCCTTGCATCCAAGATAGATTTAATGGGCTAACTTTCTCACTGCAACAGATATAGACCACACATTCAACTTTACACTACAAACACAAGCATTCCAGCAGTACGAACAAGAATATCCATTGCTGAATGAAATAATGCCTCTAGATCGCTATAAATGCATTATTTATACTGATGGATCTGCTCGGTCTGCCGTAGGGACACGTCAACAATATTCCACAGCATGCGCAATTGTAAAGGGGCGCAAGCATGAAGGAAAGTTCTGTCCCAAAAAACACACACATGCAATCCCTACGGGATTGTACAGCTCAGCTGACAGAACTCAAAGACCTGATACTGGCACTACAAAATACGGCTCATGAATTCTCCACACTAATTGTTTGTGATTCATATTACTGTGTCCAGTCTTATAATGAATATCTCCACTACTGGGGCCAGAATGGATTTAGAGACTCCAAGGGATGCACAATCAAGCACAAAATGCTTTGGAAACAAGTGGCAAAGCTGAAAGAATGCTTGCCACGGGCTCATGTTATCCACACATTGAGTCATCAGCGTGTTGGCATTCACTTTGAAGGGAATTCAATGGCTGACAAAGCCACTAAGGCAATAGTCTGTACTGCTGCTGTTACTGCAAACACTTGTTCAAGTATGAGATTAGACAGAGACATCAATGCACCCCCAATGACACTCACCTGCCGAAAGGTTTTTCACTCAAGTACTCCTACACGTTGATGCTCAGATTCCAGGAGAAGGGGATAGCAGTTTAGGGCTGATACTAGCTGCATGAAGGTCTCGGGTCAGCTCACGCATTACTGAAGCATCACTATTAGTGCCCAGGTCTTACCAAACAGACCAAGGACATTTTCCGTAAATGCAACATCTGCCAGCAGATGAAAGGTTCCAACATAGCACGTCCAGCACAGACACATTTATTGATCTCAGAAAAGCCCTTGGCTTGTGTTTATTTGGACCATTGCAGCCCCTTATACTCAGATGGGGCTTATAAGTACATCTTCGTGGCAGTGGATTCATGCTCCAGATTCCTGTGGGTTTGGCCACAGCACTTGCCTGACACTCGAACTGTTATAAAGAATTTGTGAGTCTTCATCAGGACCTATGCAATTGGCACACTTTATTCCGACCAGGGCCATGGGAAGTTTGGGGGTTTGGCCTTGCGGTACTCCCCCCCTGCCATCCCCAGGGAAATTCAGTAGTTTAGAGGAAAAGTCATGACTTAAAGCAATGCTTAATGGCAAGGGTATTAGGCTTGGGTGGAAGTGGGGTCAAACACCTATATGGAGTCCAGAGGGCACTCAATACCATGTCAAGAAAATCCCTGGGGGGCCATACTCCATATGAAGTCCTGTTTGGGGTGAGAACGTGGGTACTAGACCTCGATAGTGTTGGCGCAGTGGCGGCGGAAACACCATTTGACATCAATGAACGTTCTGCTGTTTTACAGGAACTCAATGAATTCCGGGCTTTAAAAAACAACATCCAAGTAAAACACACCGCCACTGGGGAAGTGAAGGTAGTTGCAGCAAGAACAATAGTGGACAGAAAAGAATTTAGGCCATTGTACAGAGCGCTGGTACCTGTCCTGGCTGTCGAAGGTACCAGAACTGTACTTCTTCTGCCCCTTGCCGGATGAAGAGACAAAAGGTTTGTCTCCATTGATCTGATCAAATAACTCCTCTCGCTACCGTACAGGAAGTTCAGATGGAAGCATTAATATCAACAGAAGATTCCACTCTCCACAAAGAGAAACAACAATGAAGTGATACTTCTCCCTGTTGAAACAACTACAACTGTACAATCGACAAGAACAGATTTCTCAATTTGGAAAATTGACGACTTCTATGTGAATATGCCACAGATTGAGTCATCTCCCAGTTCTACAAAACCTCCTGAGCTGCCAAAAATAGAACGAACAGCAAACATCGGATTCCAGTGAACGTGAACCGCCTCTCCCTTTCAAAATGCGAGTTTATACTCTCTATCTATGGATGAGAAAGACATATTTGGTTGTTCCATGGACACATCTCTGGATTACAATTTGATTACTTTTCCTGGTCCTCTGTATTGATTTGGTAACTGTCTTTTTCCTACTTGTGAATGGACACTATCTACCAGAATGCCCTGCGGTACAACTTGTGAACTTGGTTCAGAAACCACATGCATTATCACACCCTGGTGAACATTACAGCAGTACCAGTTCCTGAAGGAATAGTGTGGGACATGGTATCATATGATGTGTTTGGTCCTACTGAACTTTTGCAAATTCCATATTTGTTTAAGATTTCTTTAAATGATATAATCTCTATTACTTTCTCTGATGATTGGGACATTGAAACTGTGCACAATTTGCTTGGGGATCTAGAGCAATCAGCTTCATTACCTAATGATGTATTGTATGATGGTACATCTAATTTTGGTGACAGGTTTTGTTATCAACATTATGGTCACCATTTCTTACACAAAGCAAGTATCCCACAAGTATCCCACGCGCAGTTTACAATTACACTCAATAGTAATACTGGCCAACACCACCAAAAGGTATTTTTAAAACTTTGCCCACAAGTTTGCCTATTTTAATGGTTTAGACACATCAGACCCAGCCTCATATTATTATAGGCTTGCACATACACCTGCAAAGAAAAATATGCTAACAAAAACCAAAAACGAAAGATTGGCAGGTTCAGGGAACTGAGGCCTTAGAAAGCATGCCTCATACCACATCACATGATTTTGCTGAATAAATATGTGCAACAAACTTCTTTCTCAGTATAGCCAAGATCTGAGCACAGCTTGCATTCCCACGTTTTCATGCTTCGGGAATTGGCAGCACTTAACACACTTCAGTGAGGACACACTAGACACCATGATACGTAATGGTTCTTTCAAATCATCAGACACCAATTGGAAGGGGTAGTTGGTTTGGCCTGTGGACACAAATGGGTGTCAGTCTAGATTTCTGGGCAACACCGAAGGGTTTAGGATCAATAGGCCTGAGCAGCAATATGTAGAAACAGAACACTCGGGTGGTGACGTCACATAGTTTTGAGAAGTTGTGCCTAAATTGGCTAAAGACCTCAACACTTTACCAGGTGAAGCAACACTTGTCCCTTCTTTCTGATGACATGGATCTCAGGGATTTTCTATTAGGTCCCCGGAACCCACATCAAAAGCGCTTATTGTATGGAATATACAACGAGCTGTGGAAAATTTCTCAACAGGAAGCTGCTGAGAGACTGCGCGAGGTTGACAGGGTTAATATAGAAAAGTCTTTGACTGTAGT
The DNA here is from genome assembly GCA_963921515.1 of Calotriton arnoldi. NCBI lineage: Eukaryota > Metazoa > Chordata > Amphibia > Caudata > Salamandridae > Calotriton > Calotriton arnoldi. The sequence goes on from CAWUFW010007701.1 coordinate 836,288, forward strand.
TGACAAGGGTATGACCAAATTATCATCCAGAATTTCTTCACTGGATAACATAGTATCATCTGCAACTGACATAATACAGCAGGATATATCTATTCTACAGCATAGACAATCCTAAATACGGTCCATTGTAATGCTAAGTGAATGCTGCAAACACTACGTTCTGGCCACAGCACATCTACAGTACTAGTCTGTTTTCCAAATATGTTCTAACAGATAAACAGATAGTTTACAAGCAGAGATGCAAAATATACCATGTTGCACATTGAAAAATTAGACCAATTACCTTTCACCATGGCTGAAACACCATCCACAGACTGGATGATCCATGGTTACAAGGTTACAACACCCTACCGGTCACTACTTTCCAATTTCAATATTGTCTCCAATGCCAACAGGTATAAAGATATGAATTGCTAGGGGAAGGTTATGTATAAGAGTATTGGGAACTACCATTCAGGTTTAGATGCAGGAATGGGGACCCAGACTTTTCCTTAGTGAGGATGCATTAAGTGGGTCCTTAATTTGCAAAGACATTTCTATTCATGGGGCATTCAATGCTTTGGTAGTGAATTTGTCTTGATATCTGAAGGGTTCTCCAGCTGCCATGATTGATCCAGTTTTCAGGCTGCTCTCAAATGGGAGCTATTTGATGCTGAATGCTCAAGGTTGCTGCGGAATAGAACTGGGCATCGCTTATCAGGTGACAGTTAGTTTCATAGTCACTTGTTGCACACAAGTACTGTTTCCACCTGCCCACACAGTTAGGGAAGCAATGCTATGGCCTTCGGTAAATGTTGCAAACACAAGGAGATGATGGACAGAGTGCTGAAACTTTTCAGACACTCACACCCAGTCACAGATCTAGGTTGAATTCATCATCGTTCTTTAGCTCACTTCGCCACCCCAATTCAGAACCAGCCATATGCAAATCAGGCTTGACCCTGTGCCTCATGGGAGCAGTTCAGCCCAAACTGCCAAACTAGGTCTTCCCTGGACTGGAAACAAGCATCCTGGGACCGGTTTCGGGGTAACACCCCTCATCAACCAGGCTAGCTTGAATCCAGTGGCAAAGTGAAGAAGGGACCCATGTCTGGGCATCCCCTGCCAACTTAGGGTGAACAAAGCACACACAAGGAGATGATGGACGGAGCGCTGAAACTTTTCAGACACTCACCCCCAGTCACAGATCTGAGTTGAATCCATCATCGTTCTTTAGCTCACTTCGCCACCCCATTTCAGACCCAGCCATATGCAAATCAGTTTTGACCCTGTGCCTCATGAGAACAGTCCAGCCCGAACTGCCAAGCCATGTCTTCCCTGGATCGGAAACAAGCATCCTGGGACCGGTTTTGGGGTAACATGCCTCAAAAGCCAGGCTAGCTTGGATCCAGTGGCAAAGTGAGCAAGGTGCCCAAGTCTGGGCATATCCTGCCAACTTAGGGCGAACAAAGCACACACAAGGAGATGATGGATGGATTGATTAAACTTTTCAGACAGTCACCCCCAGTCACAGATCTATGTTGAATCCATCATCGTTCTTTAGCTCACTTCGCCACCCAAGTTCAGACCCAGCCATATGCAAATCAGTCTTGACCCTGTGCCTCATGGGAACAGTTCAGCCCGAACTGCCAAGCCAGGTCTTCCCTGGACCGGAAACAAGCATCCTGGGACCAGTTTCGGGATAGCACCCCGAATCAGCCAGGCTAGCTTGAATCCAGTGACAAAGTGAGCAAGGGACCCATGTCTGGGCATACCCTGCCAACTAAGGGCTGAACAAAGCAAACACAAGGAGATGATGGCCGGACGCTGAAACTTTTCAGACACTCCCCCCCCAGTCACAGATCTGGGTTGAATCCATCATCGTGCTTTAGCCTCACTTTGCCACCCCAGTTCATACCCAGCCATATGCAAATCAGTCTTGACCCTGTGCCTCATGGAAACAGCTCAGCCTGAACTGCCAAGTCAGGTCTTCCCTGGACAGGAAACAAGCATCCTGGGACCGGTTTTGGGGTAACACCCCTCATCAGCCAGGCTAGCTTGAAGCCAGTGGCAAAGTGAGCAAGGGACCCACGTCTGTGCTTACCCTTCCAACTTAGCTCGAACAAAGCACACACAAGGAGATGAAGGACAGAGCGATTAAACTTTTCAGACACTTACCCCCAGTCACAGATCAGAGTTGAATCCATCATCGTTCTTTAGCTCACTTGCCACCCCTGTTCAGACCCAGCCATAACCAAATCATTCTTGCCTCTGTGCCTCATGAGAGCAGTCCAGCCCGAACTGCCAAGCCAGGTCTTCCCTGGATCGGAAACAAGCATCCTGGGACCGGTTTCGGGGTAACACCCCTCATCAGCCAGGCTAGCTTGAATCCAGTGGCAAAGTGAGCAAGAGACCCACGTCTGGGCATACCCTGACAACGTAGGGCGAACAAAGCAAACACAAGGAGATGATGGATGGAGCACTGAAACTTATCAGACACTCACCCCCAGTCACAGATCTGGGTTTAATCCATCATCGTTCTTTAGCTCACTTCACAACATACGATTTAATTCTCTGAGAAAACTGAAAGCCATGCTTTTTCAAAAGGATGTGGCCTTAACTTGAGCTAGAGAGATGTTTGATCTCCAGGTGGCAAGGTCCTCGTCTGAGATAAAGACACAACTCCACACTAACTTCCTGCTGCATTTTTGAGAGTTGGTCCACCATACCTTTAATATGTCTGAAATGAAGGGAATAGTTCATTTTTTTAAATGTATGGGGTCTGGACTGGTTAGCACCTTTCAGGCGATTTTCAGAGTTATACCTTCTTTCATACACTCTGTCTTGGGAAGCATTTTTGGAGGAGTCCCGCTTGTCCTGCTACTTGTGGTGGGAATTCAGATTTGTATTTTTCAGCACTGCAATAGACGTCCCAGTTCAACCTGGAACAGAGACAGCACTGACTGTGCTGCGATGCCGTGAGCACATGGCACACAGCTTCGGCACACCTCGGCTTTGAGAACTAAACGAGCAGGGGTTCCTATCCTTCAGGCCTGTTTGGCAGTACTGCATAGAACCTGTACTCTGCTGTCTGCTATGCAGCCATGACTGCATATTGGATCTATGCTTAGGATCACAATCGGTTGCGCCACTGGACATTGAGGTACTGATGGACCCCTTAAACACCATGGGTATTGTTGTCCCCAGCGTATTCCATTGTTGATGAATGCATTCTTTGAGCCAACAGGGCACGACCCTCCGCGCCGTGGTACACTCAAGAGCTTAGAGAAAGAAAAAAAAAAAACTAGCCTGCAAGCATAGTGAAAGAACTTGGAGGACGGAGTACAATGAGACAGACAAAAATAAATACAAACTATGCCTAACTCAGTATAAGCAGCTGCTTCAACAAACAAAACAAGAGTTTTTTACAAATAAAATTAATTTGGCAAAAAATTCTACTAGGGAACTTTTTCAAATGGTCACCGCCTTAGCGCACCCAACCCCCCCACCTATTATAGCCAGCCAAGAACTGTGTGACAAGATAGCAACATTTTTCTTTGAAAAGGTTGAGGTGATCTTTTCCACTGTTACTGGCTCAACTACGAAGACACCCCTGACCGACATAGTTGACTCTAAGCCGTTGCAAAGCTCCTTGACACAGCTTGAGAATTTTGCTCCAGTTACGGTCACAGATACTTTTAAGCTTCTTATGACAACAAAATCGGGCTCACCATCGGATCCATGCCCACTCTCTATACTAAAACTAGCACCCGAGCCAATCACACTAACGCTGACATCCATCATTAATGCTATGTTTGCCGAAGGATATTTCCCTAAAATATGGAAAAGTGCATCCATACTGCTCCTGCTAAAAAAAACAAATCTGGATCCTAAAGATTCTAATAATTTTAGACCTATCTCCAGACTCCCACTCCCTGCAAAAATTACAGAAAAAATTATGAATACACAACTCAGTCTATTCTTGGAAGAAGCCCAGGTGCTAGATCCCACCCAGTACGGCTTTTGAGGGGGGCATAGCACGGAGTCTGCGCTTCTTAAGTCTACTGAAGAAATTCGGACTGTTCTGGACCAGGGAGGAAAAGCTGTAATGATTATGCAGGACCTCTCTGCGGCTTTTGATACGGTCCATCATGTCTTATTGATGGACCGGCTGCAAGAGATTGGAGTCAAGGGCACTGCCTGGAAGTTAATCAAATCCTTCCTATCTAATAGAGTACAGCCTGTTTCCCTTGGAGATTTCACTGCAAAACCTTTTTCATTGCTCTGTAGAGTCCCGCAGGGGTCATCCATTAGTCCAACACTTTTTAACATTTATGTATCACAGCTGGCTCCCCTAGTTGAATCCTTGGGTTTTAATTTGACCTCATATGCAGATGACACCCAAATTGTGGTGTCACTACTACCTGATGGGGTACAGGAAACGGCGTCCCGTTTCCATGATTGCATGACAGCTGTGGGGAACTGGATGGCCCAAAACTGCCTTAAACTAAACTCCAGTAAAACGGAGGTGGTTTTGATCGGCAATGATTTACATTTTTGGACTCCGGCATGGTGGCCGGACACACTGGGTCCTCTTCCGACTCCTATTAGGAAGGTGAAAAATTTAGGAGTATACATTGACAACAAACTCAATTTCAAGGATCAAGTGAATGCAGTGGTCTCAGCTACCTCGTACAGTCTCAGATCCTGCAAGAAAATTATGCCTTTCCTTCCCAAAGAAAGCCAACAAACTGTCATCACCGCCTTAGCTATGTCCAGACTGGATTATTGTAATAGTCTTTATTCCAATATCCAGGATGGTCTTATGAAAAAATTGCAACTACTGCAGAACGCAGCGGCCAGACTGCTCACCGGCATATCAAAATATGCTTCAATCTCGGCTGAGATTAAAAAGCTCCACTGGTTGCCCGTCAAAAAACGCGTTCTGTTTAAAGCTCTTTGTGTGGTCCACAAATCCCTTCAAGGAAGTGGTCCCCTCCACCTAAGACGGCAGTTCCAGTGGTATGTACCCAGAAGACCTCTGCGCTCTTCAGAAGCAAAACGGATATCAGTGCCCTTTGTAAAGAAGTCCAACTGGGGCGGCAGAAGTTTTGTGGTCGGTGCAGCTAAAGCATGGAATGAACTCCCGATGCATCTCAGGTGCAAGACAAACCATCTGGACTTCAGGAAGGCTCTGAAGACGTGGCTGTTTACTGTCTAACTACTTCCTTTTTCCAAACCAGTGTTTAGGCCTCCGTAGGACGTCAGGTTCAGTGCCAGGACACCCTCGGGTAACAGTTTGCGCTTTAGAAATATTAATAACATAACTTTGAGATGCTTTGGCTCCTAGTCAAATGGATACCGGTGCTACGATACGCTTAGAAGATGCAGTCCCTCCCTCAGCGGCTGCTGTGGGAACTGGATGGAATCACCTTTGCTCCATAAACCTGCTTCGAGGTGCGCCTCTGGGATCATCGTCTGAGGTTGTGGGCAACAGCAATGTTGCGTCTACCACTCGAAACACATAAATAATTGGCTTTTTCTATGTGGGAACAATTTGGCCTGTTTTTAAAACATTTTTGTTATATTTTTCTAGGCACCATGGCTTTCTGAGTACTTGGGATTTCAAATAATATAAAGCTTTTAGGCTTTTATATGAAGATTTTTAGAGGGTAGCTTGCTGTTAGATCATTTTAAGAGTCGTTTTTAAAAATTTGTATGTAATTTTTGTCTACTGGATTTTTAGATAGCTTTCATATATTGACCCTTAGTATGAGGAGTGGGTGTTATATTCCTGGGTTAGGCCCATGTAGCGAAGCAGCTTATTTCTTACCTTGTCCTCTTAACATTTTAGCTGTGAACTTTGGCACATATTTGCATGCACGTTAATGTTGGATTTGTTTCTCCAAAAACTAATTTATTTACACATCTAGCTTCGCACAACATGATCATAATGCCTCGAACATCATGTCTAAAGCCTCTTTACGCACTATGTACAAATGTCGTTCTATCTTTATCCACGGGGTGACAGAGCTATCTTCATATCCATACCATCGCAAATCTACTCGTACATCGCAAGGCTGCTTTCCATTATAAATAATGAGCATCTCAATAGATTGGCAGAGGAGGCACTTCAGCTGACAGCGAGGGTGCCTTCATGCTGAGACTTCACCATGCAGCAGTCTGACATCTTCATGATGGGTGTCCAGATCATGACTAAGATGAGCTCCTACATTCTCTCTCACCAGGTAATGGGGTTGGCTCGTCCAATGGGGGGAGTCTTGGCTTCACACCTACACCCACTCTAGGTACACCCAGATTAGGGTTTTGCATAGTAGGAGTACGCCTGATTACTGCCTTGTTTATATGCCTTCATATATACACTGTTTCAGCACCACGGTAGAGCTATATCCACTATTTACGGTTTTGGTGATTGTAATCACTTTCATCTGCTTCTGTCCACTGATTATCGCAGCACATGAAATCTATACAAGAATAGCGTTGCTTCAATAAATATATTGAAAACGTCCCACTGTGTATTCTGTATATTTCTCTGAGCACTAGTGAGCACGATTGACTGAGTGAAAAGTTCAGAACCATTTCCGCGATCCCTGAGGGGTCAAGGTTGTATAGTTCAGTGGTTGCCAGAAACCATTCGCTCCCTGATAAGGTTAGGGGGCGTACGGTGGCACTGTGAGCTAGCTGGTCTCTAGGCCAACATTTCCTGCAAGGGTGTCCGGAATCAGTCTAGGCACCAAGCCCCTGGTTTATGTTGTCCAACAAACGTGCAGGTCCTACGGATTGGTAGGAACTATACAACAACGTTAGTGAGGGAGAATTAGAATGTCCACAACTGATGGGTAGATATGTATGTTTTAAGGGCTTGGTGATAAGCCTTTCCTCCTTATACAATGAAGATGATGACTAGTCAGACGATCTGAAAGTGTTTGGTCTGTATGAGTGCTGGTGAGCATCTGAAGAGTACTGCATGCCTCTTAGTTAATGTCATTCATGACTCTTGATCTGGTGATCATAGGAGGATTTAGTTTCTGATTTTGAAGCCAGAAGACGCACAAATGTTCTTATCAGTTAAGTGCTTATAGTTGATTGTATCATTTTGCAATTATTTCAATTTACCGGCAAATATACGTTTTCATGAGGTTGTCATCTAATTTAGTGACGTATTGAGAACTTTGTTTAGTCTTTCATTTATGACACATTTCTTAACTATGAAAAAAGTGAGGATAGTATGCTTCTCATACTCCCTAAAACAGGCAGTTCCTTAGTAAGAGACCAACACATTTTCAAATTGATCCTTTATTGTGGCACCCCCAGTAGGAAATGTGAACTAAACCTTTTAAACTGAACCTGCACTGGTACTTTTCATTGGATTCTGTATTGTTATCTAGTAGTTGATCATAATATTGACGACTTTGGTTCCAAGACTTATCTCCCACTGGTAAAAAACAGACTTCTATATTTGAAATACACTTTATGGGATACATCCGCACTACTGATGTGGTGAGTTTTCGAATACATCAGAGCTCAGTTATAAACAAAATCGGTCAATATACTTTGATTGATGTGAAAGTCTTATCTTGATTGCCTAAATGAAATCATTTTTAAGTTAAAATGAAAGAGTAATATGATTCGATGAAAATAATAATAAATATGTTTCAGAGCTCAACTACGTTTTTATACTAATTACTGGACTGAGATATTTTTGTATAAATATTGTACTTTTTGTTATGCAGATCACCTTCATTGTACAGAATAACAATGGAACAAAATTAACCTTCTGTAGGCATTACAATTGCATGTAAAAAGGGGAGCACACAGAAGGAAGTAATATGAACAAGCCAAATGTGACCTCATGTTCTATTTAAAGGTGCAACGTAAAATATCTTAACATTACAATTCTGTTTAGCATTAATACAACATGTTTTAATATAATAAAAAACATTACAAAAAACTAAAAAGAAAAGAAAGGGAGAACAATGTTCTTCTCAAATTAATCCTGTATTTCGGGGACCTGTTTTGAAATCCTTCCAGGATATACAAAAAGACTTCCAGATGCCGAAAACCCAATTCTTTAAATATTTACAGTTCCGGCATGCCATTTCCCCCAGCTTGGAGGGGTTGGAGACACTGGCAGAGTTCAGTCCAGTGGAGGCCAAGGTGTTTATGGGAAACCTCCAAGACCACAAGATCTCTAAAATATATCAATCCCTAGTCACGCATTGTTCCCCATCGCTACAGCATCTGAGGGAGACATGGGAGGGCGATGTCGGTCCGATGGAGGAGGAAGACTGGACAGAGGCTTTGGCCTCTCCGCGAGGGGTGGCCATCGCAATGAGCCTACGGCTTATCCAGTTCAAATACCTCCACCGGGTATATTATACCAGGGTTAGGTTGTGGAGGGCGGGCTTGGTGGCTTCCCCTGTGTGTCTCCGATGTGAACATGAGGAGGGTACCCTGTTGCATACTGTCTGGCACTGCTCCGCATTGGCGCGATTCTGGAGGGGGGTGCTGGGCTGTCTCTCTGAAGTGTTGGGGTGGGACCTTCCCTGCTCACCGAAGCTGGTCCTCCTGCATGTCATGGAAGGGATTGGGGGCAACATTTACAAGCGCCATCTTATGCTTCTGGGATTTATCCTGGCGAAAAGGGATATTGCTAGGTCCTGGAAGGCAGCGGTGGCACCCTCCATCTCTGCCTGGAAAAATGGTCTGGACTTCTGTATGGGTCTTGAGACCCCAATCTTTGTGGCCAGGGGGTGTCCCCGTAAGCACTTTAACATCTGGTAGCGCTGGGCAGACTATCGCGGCCTGGAGCTAGAGCTGGCACTGGTGGACCGCCACCGAGACCCGGTATGACCTCTGGCAGGAAAGCTGCCTCGTAGGTGATGACATGTTACAACTGTACAACTGTGGTTATTGATATGATGTGTTGCTCTGGAATGGACGACAGTGCGCTGGGGGGTGGGTTAGGGGGGTTACAGTTTTAGGGTTATTGTTTCATTTGCATTGCTTTTCATTTTTTCCTGAATACACATGAAAATGGTCAAATTCAATTGATGTTTATTGATGCGGCAGAAGCTTCTGGGTCACAGAGCTCTGCGCCATATGTGATGCTTTGACAAATAAAATTTGTTTTAAAAAAATTAATCCTGTATTTCATTGGACATGGGAATTCTGAAGACTCAGTTGCTTTTTTGAGCAGACCTGGTGGAATCCCATATGGTGCTATATTCTGGAATAGGTTACTCTAAGTAACGTTTTCTTATATGATTTAGTTTTTAAACCATAAAATTACAAATTACAATTATTAGTTCCTCTTCAGTAATGCTGTATTCTTTTTAAAGTCATTATTTTTCAGACTGTATATAATGGGGTTGCACAGGGGTTACCGCCACATATGACAAGGATACAAGTTTGTTCTCTTTCATTGTAAACTTTGATATTGGCTGTATGTAAGTAGAAATGATAACACCATAGAATAAAATAACAACAGTGAGGTGGGAAGCACATGTCGAAAAGCCTTGCGCCCCCTTCTGTAGACTTAATTTTGAGTATTGTAGAGAATATATTTGTGTAGGATGTCATAGTTAAAACAAAAGGCACCAGTCCAATGATAGCACCCATGAGGTAGCTCACTCCCTCAATAGTACGTGTGCTACTGCAAGAAAGTGACAATACAGCTGTGACATCACAGAAGAAGTGGTTGATTATGTGAGAGCCACAGAAGGAGAGACCAGACATTAGTGCAATATATGGTATTGGGTCGATGAGGCCAACTATCCAAGTTCCTGCAGCAAGTCTGATACACATTACATTATTCATAACAATCATGTACCGTAAGGGATTGCAGATAGCCACATATCGATCAAAGGCCATAACCCCAAGTATGAGGAATTCTATAGATGCCATGTTCATGAAGCAATACATTTGTAGCAGGCATCCAGTGAGGGAAATGCGTTTTCCAGGAAGGAAAAAATGAATTAGCATTTTTGGGAAAATTACTGTTGTGTAAGTGATGTCAAGGAAGGCTAAGTTTGAAAGGAAAAAATACATCGGTGTGTGCAGTTGTTTCTTAGAAAAGACAGTTGCCATGATAAGAAGGTTCCCCAACAATGTTAGTAAGTACATTATCAAAAAGGCAACAAAAAGTGGAACCAGCAGATGTGGAAAGTCGGAAAAACCCATCATGATGAATTCAGTTGCCGAAGTTTGATTTCTGTTTTCCATTTGCTTAGACGTGTAGTTTCTCTTTATTGGGATCCTATGACTCTCTATAATTTAAGAGACAAGATGTGTCAATATGCAACAAGCACAGTAATGGATGTGTTATGGGATATGAGCACTTGGCGGTCATAGATTTATATTTCCAGTTAGAGAAAATCTGTCAGATTATTAGCACACATATACAAGACTACAACAGTTCTCATAACTTTCTTTTATGTTTACTATTTTCAGGAGCACAATATATAGCTTCATATGATATATGTTCCCGATGAACAACTTCTATATGTGGTGCATTATGGATATCACTAGTCCAAACTCATTGAATAGATAAACCACACAACATGGATATTATTTAAGGGTTGCCACTGGTAACACTGACATTTTATTATTTTTTTATTTTAATGAAGGCGAAGAATGCTGCCTGAGAATTCAGAAGATATCTTTGATAAGGCAGAATCAAATAACATCAAACAAACTCGACCTAACACATGTGACTTAAACTTAACTCCATGGATCCTTCCAGGCAGTGTCGGAAAGGCTAATCCCCCATGATATTCTTTTGTTCTCCTTGAAGGAATACGAAAGACTGATGGGGGTTATCAGGTATCTAAATAGACTCTATAGATTAGAATATTCTGAAAAGTGGCCAAATCTAAAAGTGTCAAGCTAAACATCACCAAATTCTAAAAGATTTACCACCATCAAGAGCCTACAAAACCTTCACTGAACAATGTACTGAGCAGAAAATTATATTTTATTCAGTAACTAATTCATAATTGGTGACCTCAATATACCAAATAGAGCCTGGGTCCATGAATAATCTACAACTCTGCCTTTGCTCATAAATTTCTAGAGCTCCTCGTTGTAGCTAGAGCCGCATCTAAGGCTGAAACACTGCTCCAGGTGAATTTCCTTATCTTTTCTCATTAGATTGCTCTAAAGTGGTGACCAGAGGTTAACCACGAAGAATGAAGCAATACATCAGAGGCCTCACAAACATTTATTGTATCTCTGTATCATTTAAATTCCCTTTCTACCACATCCATCCCATGGACTCAAAAGATCAATGATTTTTCTTCCCAAAACCCTAACACCATAAGGGAGATCATGTTACATTAGCCTTATAAAAACTAAGAAGACAAAAAGTGTTAATATAATAGTACCCAGAGAAATTGAATGAGGACAGAGAAGCCCTCGCAGCTGTTGAGTGAATGTAATTCAAAATTCTACTTCTGAGAGCATCTAAACTTTAAAATGATGGAAAGAAATACAAAACCATGTTCTGAGGCCAAATGCAAGAAAAAAGCCCCAAAATACAGTTTGAGTTTGTGAAACAGTGAACAGACTGTGCTTCAGTGATGCATATCAACAATTCCAAAGAAAGCAGCAACATGTTCAGCAACCAGCTTTAACAGGCACCACTGATACGGCGATGCTGAATACCATTGCCAAGACTAGAACATCTTTTCATGTCTCCAAACTCATTTTCACCACCAATCCTAACAATAAAAATTACCTACTTGATGACTTTCAATCATGTTTTAGGTCAGAATGTAGTAAGATGAGTGCAATACCGAAAGTAGTCAATGATGTATTGTGCATCTGGGACAAAGGTGACACCTGCTTACTCATCCTCTTATACTCTTCAGTTTTAGTTTCAGTGTTGAATGGCATAATAGATATCATCATTCTATGAAAAACAATGTCCATGCACAACAAGCATTGGAAAAGCTAACCGTTCACACACATTATATGTAAGCACACGAAAGCCAGAGAAAGAAATGAAAGACTGACTATAGTAAAGGTCCACTTGTTTTTGATTCTGTCAAATTATATTCAATGGCTAAAGATTTTCTTTAATTCATACAATATAGAAAATAGCAGAGGCATAAAAGAGGCTTCCTTGCCACTGACCTTCTCTACACATGGGAAAAAAGACAGGACCTTACTGGACTTGGCTCTTCGACTGATCCGGAGCCGCACCCCCTCCCCCCCCAGTGCCTTGAGACCCTCACAGGTGAGGAGCGCGCTTTACAAACACCCTGATTGATTGATTGATTGATTGAAAGCAATGCTCCTTTCAATATAGTGAGCCTTCATTTGTTGGGAAAGGGAAAAAGTAGAAATGAAAACCACTCATTCTCTGAGGCACAAATGGTAAGCCACCAGGTGTGAACAAGATGGATATGAGGAGCACACGACTGAATGAGGGAGGAAGTAGAGGTAGTTTTAAATAGTCCCTTTTTGAGCTCGTTGTAAGCACAGTTTTGGAGTAGGAAAGGTGCGACCTAGCAGCCAATAGCACCAGCAGATAGAAAAAGCATTATGAACCAAGAGGTGATTGACAAAGTGTGAAGCCATGGCTGAAAGATTACAACATTTTTGCTTTTTACAGTGGAGAAAAAATAAATGTGCATTTTCGAATGTCGTCAATCATTTTATATCCTTCAAGGGCAGTGCTATACTATGTGCTATGGTTGCTGTATTTAATTGTGAGACCATTACACGTTCATCCTCTCTTAATGTAATTGTGTGCACCTCAATTACTGTACTTCCACTGTCAGATTTAAATAGTGCGATGGCAGGGTTGCAGTCTGTTGTTCCCTGATTTAAGGCGTGGACCGTCACAGAGGCTGGAATAAAAACACAAATGTATATATGTCGTCATGGTGTCATGGGACTCCGCATAATGGCGTTTTGTCCCGTGCAAGTCTCGCGAGACCCAGAAAATAAAGTAAAGCACAGCCTTCGGGCTGTGCAAAGCTCTTTAAAGAAGCGTGCACTCATAATAAATAAATTGTGAAGCCCTATTATGTGGGCAAGCCCCTACTACACACAGTCAGCTTTGAGTACACAGATAATTCAGTTCAAATCAAAACTTATTTGCATGATTAATTAAAATATTTTCAAAAGAGTTTGCTGAATTGTAGGAGAGTAGGATCTGCCTCTTATGTTGCCCCCACTTTGTTTCTGATGTTTACACTGGTTTCTGGCTATAGTCTGGCTGGGTCCCTGCTAATCAGGGCCCCAGCCTCTCTGTTCTCTCTAAACGATTTGGAGTGCACTCTAGGTGCACTAGTGATTGGATACTGTGGTACCTTATGAGTCCCTAGTATATGGTACCTTAGGTACCAAGGGCATAGGTACTTCACAGGCCTACCAGGGGCTGCAGCATGTATTATGCCACCCCTGGGAAGCAGACTAAATCTGACACCACAGGCCTGCTACTGCAGCCTGGGTGAGGAAGTGCTAGCACCCCTCACTGAGATATAGGTCCCATATATCTCTCCTGCACACACATTGGGACTTGGTTTCCATGTGAGGGGGTGCCCCTGCCTGAGCAGGGCCCCTCTGCAGCCCTCAGAGTCCATTCTCTGGGGCTGTTTGTGAATGCAGTCAAACCATATACTCTTAAGTGCATTATATCCTCGCGGTAAATGCTAACTATGGAATGGCTGCATCAAAACATGTCGTGTTTGGTGTCAAACACTTTGGAATCATACCCCCACACCAATCCTGGTGTGGGAGTATGATCCCACCCTTCTAGAGGGATAGACATGTACCTACTGTGGAAACGCGGTAGAATCCTAAAGAGCCCTGGCATCACAAAATGGATGCCACCAGCCGCAGACACGGGGCTGCCCTCCTGCTGCTGACCGAAACTCGCAGTGGAGGAAGCCCAACAATAGATATCCTGTCCCAAGGGGGTGTGACCACCTCCCAGACAGGGTTTAGTGTATTGGGGCTGGGTGGGTGCACTCCTAGAGTGCTTTGAAGTCCTGCACTGGGGGAGCAGAAGGCTCCTCTGTGCATATGCCAGTTCAAACCGGCTCAGGGGCTACCTGCCCCTGCTCTGGCGCGAAACTGGACAAAGGGAAGTGGGTGTAGCCACCCACTCCCCTGACCCTCCCATAGGTAGGGTCATAGAGCTAGTCCCTCCCTTTCTTTTAGTATAAGAGGGGGAACCTGTGCATTGTACCCTAGATTTTCCCTGGACGACGCTCTGAAGAAGAATTCCAGACCTTCGACGTTCCACTACCTTTGGAAGACTGATGAATCTCCCTTGGAGTCAAGGAGTGACTCCCCTGCTTTGCAGGCACCAAAAACTACAAATGACAGTCCCAAACTACGCTGCTTCCGCCAGAGTCCGAAGTCCCTGCAGCCCAAGAAGTGGATTTACTGACTTCTCAATGGCCATCGTGAGTTCTCAGTGAAGCTGAGGCCAGTGGACCCCACGAGTGACGAGAAACCGCGACCCCTGGGTACCGTGCACTATTGTCAAGTGCAACCCCTTCACAACGTTCCACGAACTTGTGCTTTGGACCACGTATGGTCCTAGCTTCCAGCAAAAATCTCTCCGAAGATCAGAGGCCTAACACGTCCCGAGTGACCGTGGGCCCCTGTTGAGCGAATCCTCCCGAGGTGTCTTCGCGATCCCTTGCCAGCCGGTTTGTGGGTCCCCAGAAGACTTTCTGAAGAAACCAAAGGGCTCCCCTGGTTGCTCCAGGCCTGCCCTGACTTACCCTTGCTGGGTGAGTCCCTCAGACCTTGCTGGTCTGAGCCATTGCCTCTTTGCCCTTTCCCCGAGACTTGCTGTTACCAAGGCTTGTTGGCTCCAATCGAGTCGCTGACACCGCAGTAAGCCGCAGGCATCGTGGTTCACATTGAATCCAGCTCCTGGTCATCGTCGACACCTCCTGGACCTCGTGGCTGAAGAGTCAAGGTAACTGCGAACGACCTGAATATTGCAACGACGGTGGGCATCCATCTTCCGTGCCCCGAGTCACTGCCAAGTGACTTTGAACACTGTCCCCTCTGCTTTCAGGTCTTCCATCTTCTGAATCCAGGCTTGGATTCCTCCGGACACTTCTCCTGTCGCCGCAAGCAGCAAGTCTTCACTGGCTCCCATTGAAAACGACGCCGCGACCCGACACCAAAGAACACCTAAGCACCCGGCTCCCCTGGGTGAGGTAACTTCAGCACTACGGTGCTCCTGTGGGTGTGGGCCCTAGAACTACTAATCCGGCTTTTGAACTGCTCCTTGAACGCGATCAGGTTCACGGAGCAGTTCGAAAGCCGGATTACAAATAGCAATGGGATTATCACACATACACCGTTGATAATAATGGCCCTCGATAATGTTTGAATGGATCATATTGGATGATGCACACACCATTGGAAAATACCTAAGGATTTAATTCATTCTATCCATAAACTGAGTTTCCAAATAAAAGAAACTTCCTTCCATGAAACCTAGAGGAACAAACGTCTTACTGTCTCGCCTGAAGAAGTCCTTGATGGACCTAAACGCGTAGGCTACAATTTCTCTTTTAAGAAGAATCTGAATAAAGAACTGGAACAAGACCAGACCTGCTGAATTATTCTTTGAACTTATTTTTTATTAACTGCTTTAATCTGAATTTGTTTAGGAGTGCTGGATCATTTTGATGTTTTAATGATTGGTGGGATCTTGTATCCTAGGGGACTTAAGGGTATTGAGTCTCAGGTCCTTGGCACCCAGTCAACGTGATTTACCCTTTGCCCCACATAAGGGTTAAGTGCAGTCATTATTGCCCCATACCCCTCTTTGTTGTGCATTCCTTCAAGACTTAGCCTGAAGGCTGCTCTCCACAGCTACCACTAGGGTAGCTTTCTATAAAGGTTGTCTTAAACCTATCTACCATAAGAGTCGAATTGTTCTGGTGCAAGGTGTCCACTTTAATTAGTGAACAGCATATACCAGGCCAACTTCTCACATGAATCGTTACAAAAGTTGTTATAAAATCATTAATAAAATACATTCTACAACATTCAGTGGTGTACAATAGCAAAAATGTAATAATCATTATCGTCCATTCAAACGATAAATTCTACTCAAGACACAAAGTGCTGGTGATACTGCCTGATGTCCATGAAAATGTCCATACAGAAGGTGCCAGAGAAGGAATGTGCACCTTACTGCACAACTGGTTTTCCAGACTGTGTTAAGTGCTGAGTTTCACTTAAATATCAGGAATACATTGCCCTGGCTGGTGTTGTGGGAGCACTTAAAGTGGCAGTAACATTTCAATGGGTCAATCAGGTATCCATGAGAATATCCTTGCAAATGTCCATCAGAAATAAAGTGCGTGCTGTACAACTGGATATAAAATAAAGAAAATGTGCTTATTACACAAGTAATGAAAAACCTTTACAAATCAAACGAGATGCAGGGTAATCTAAAAGCAGCCATATTGCCTGTGTAAAAACAAAGGGCCTCATTTACAAACTGTTGACACATGCAGTGCAGCAGACCTTTCTACTGTGCTGCCGTGAGTCAAAAGAAAAGGGCAGGAATGCACCCTATCTGCAAGATAGGGCGCAATCCTGTCCTCCCCTGTGCCCGCACACAAACAGCAGCTTGCGCCAAAGCAGACTCTCTTGCGTTGAAGCAGACACCCTTGCGTCATGTTGCAAGGTTGCCTGCGTTTCAGGGATTGTTTTTGTGTAGCAAGGGACGTATCTGAGTTATTATTTCTCTTGACGCTGATGGAATGTCCCAGCATCATAAGTTTTCCCAGAGAAGCTTCCTTGAGACCTAATCAAATGCTGCCTTAAAATCTACAAAGCACACCTACATAATCATTGATGGCCTTTTCCTCTTTCTAGGCATGCTGCAGAATGCAACAAGCATAGAAAGAGGAAAAAAGTAGGAGAAACTCAAGTATTTCTCATTGTTGCGCCACTCATACGCCTCCCATGGGGAGACGTTGGAATCTGGCGCATTCCCAGGTTTACGATTCCTCGTAAATCTTGGAATGCTTCAGATTCCATGGGTGTTGCGTGGGAACACCCACAGCAACACCCATGGAACGCCCCCTTCATGCAGTGTTCTGCATGAAAGGGGCACATATTTACAAGGCCATGAAAAGCCACGTGAAGTGGCTTTGCGCAGCCTTGTAAATATTGTGCGCCACATTGAGCCACTGAATCATCAAAAAGTGACACTCTGGCAGCATAAAAGTGCCGCTAGGGCCATGTAAATGAGACCCACAGTGCCAGGAAAAGCCAGTCTGTGCAGGAGAGTCCATTGTATGCACTGTATCAGTGTGGGGCACTAGGTGTTTTAACTAACATAGAACAATCAACATGGGAAAGAGAAAACACATTTTAGGAAAAATATTTTGTTTTGAAGAGCCAATAATGGTATGAAATGTATAATAACATCCAAAACGTATTCCAAGAAAAATGGAGAAGGGGAGGAGGCATGGCTATCGGTGGATCCTAAATATACTGACTAAGACCAAGCGTGTCTGCAGGAAAGTAACATCTGGACCGATCTTAAGAACCATAAAGGGGGAGAGTTGAAGGGGAGGCCCGACATTTAGCTTTTGAACACTTGGGACTTAAGCATGTACATAAATATAGACATCAATTTTACCAATGTAACATGCAGTACGATATTTTGTGGGTTCAGGGGTGCAACCTACGTGTTCGAACTTTTAGAGTGTTGATCTCTAGCCATAGAAGCTGCCTCTGTGCTTCTCATTGCATGGGGCACAGGCAAATTGCATGAACTTCTGTTTCTGTGGCCTTCCGGCATAGCCTAGACAGAGCATCAGGTGGTGGGCTTTGCAACTGTGGATAATAATCCAATATTGGTAAGGCCCTCATACGAAAGGCCATTAAAAACGACTCTTAGTCTGCCATGAATTGTTGAATTCCAAATACACTTGCCTTCCTGGTGAGTTATAAGATGCTAGCACCATTCAAGTATGGGATCACTGAGCCAGTGTTTCCTTGTCAAGACATGTATGGGTGTTAGCATTAGCCACTTTTTAAAATGAATTTTGGCTGATTCCCATAGACCATACCTCTCGGATGTGTACGTCATCCAAACAGGTCTCCATCTCCTGAGCATCAGCAGCCTTGCATCCACCTTTCTTTGGCTCATTCCATAATGCACCATTCAATAAGTTGGATGTTGCAGCTCTGAACTTGTGGTACAACTTAATGTATGCAGATTTCTTGGCCACAGATTTCTTAAGGAGACTCAACTCTAGACGCACCTGAGCTGGCGAAGCAGACTTCAGTAACTGGAAGATACATTTATAGATTCTTGTCATCAAGGCATCTACCAGCTTTGTGCCAGATCCCAGCATGATCTCACTTCCTAAAATAGAGTAAGTTTGCCTGCATAATCTATGGGATTTGGTCCATACTAGTGCCCCACAGCTTTGCAGCTAAGCTAAAGAAAAAGTAACCTGAAGAGCATTGCCTTATTTCTTCTGACATCTTTTTATTTTTGGAAAGACTACCAAGACCCCCAGATATTTATTTTCTGCAACTTTCTCAATATGAGTGTCACCCACCTGCCATCAACCCTGCTTATTCACTCTTTTTCCAAAGATAATTATTGTTATTTTTCTAGATTCACCTCCAACTTTTCCAACTCTGTGCATGAGAGAGTGGTTCACAGTCTCTGCAAGCCCTCTCTCGTTCAGCTCAAAATCACCAGGTTGGCTGCATAAAGAAGGTTGGATATTGATTTGTTGTCCAATATCGGAGAGTGGGAATTAACTCTGATGAGTGATCCAGTTAAAACAGAAAGAAACAGGTTAAAAAGCAGGGGGACAACACACAGCCTTGCTTTAAACCTTCAACATTCTTGATTTTCCTCGAAAGGACACTGCCATCACTCACTTTTCTACATAGCAAAGTATCTGAGTATAGAAGTTTTATTGCTCTTAGGAACCCTGATAGAATGTCCCAGCATCATACATTTTCCCAGAGAAGCTTCCTTGAGACCTAATTAAATTCTGCCTTAGAATCTTCAAAGCACACCTACAGCAGTGAGTGCATTTGTGTGGTCCGAACTATCAACATAGAAATAGCCATTAGATTTGAAAGACACCCCTGCTTTTGGTTAAAGCCAGTCTGATTCATGGGGATAATTTGTCTTGTAGTAGTCTACATCTCCAAGACTTTTAGCAGCAGTACTACAAAGTGTTTGGCCTCAAAGTCAATAAGGGCATTCAGCTGGTAGTTATTAGCCTTTGTGGGGCCCCCTCCTTTGGTATTGGATGGATCATGGAGCCCCGCCATGACTCTGGAAGAACGTATGTCTGTAGGTTGGAACTATACAGTAATGAGGGCCTATCTGCCAACATATTAGGGACCTGGTACACAGTTAGACTGTGAGCTTTTAATTATTCTCTGAATATCCACAGGGGTGTAGTCAGCCAGGCAAGATTTTGATTGATGGTTACCAAGCAGATCCTTCCTTATCATGTTAGAGAAAGTCTGTTTCTGAGTACTGGAAAGTCTGCTCCAAGTTATACAGATTGAGTTACCAGTCTGGGTGGCTTGGTGTAACACGGCAGGCCTTACCAACAAAGTGCACCTAGACACAGCCATGTGCTGGATGCTATTTGAGCAGCAGATTGGAGTGTGAGTGGAAGCTCCTAAGACAAAAAATGGGCTGTAATGTATCTCACCTACGCCTGCTCGTTGGTGTTTACATTATTAGCTCTGCAAGGCTCAAACTCCTTTGAGTTAACCATCCAACAAAAATTTGTTGCATCCTTACTTTTGCTGTCGTAAATGAGTCTATTTAATATTTATTTATTTCTAGGTTTTATATAGCACTAGCTAGACCCAAAGGTATCAGAGTGCTTTACAAACAATGCAAAATTGTTTGAGTGAAGTACATACATATATACAGACAAATAAATTCATTAGGGAGTCAACGTAATTAAAATAGGCGGCTATTAGAACAGCATAAGTTAATGGAGTAAATGACATAGTAGACAGCTGAAACAATCAATCGACTGCCGCAATGGGTTTAGTTGGTTTGGGTGTGAGCTTTGAGAACATAGCTCAGTTTGTGTGCGTGTTGAAGTATTTGTTGAGCAGTAGGCATATAAGGTCATGTTTGAAGCAGGAAAAGGAGGGGTGGCATCGGAGAGCTCTAGGGCGTGAGTTCCAGATCCTAGGTGCATTTCCAGAGAATGAGCTTGTCTGAGAGGATTTCTTTTCAGTTTGGGAGGCATGAGAAGAAATGAGTTGGAGCTTCTCAAAGTCCTGGCTCTTCCTGCTTTTGAAAGTTTGGTTTCTAGATAGATGGGGTTATATGTGTGAATGGTTTTGTGGGTGATAAAAGCAGTCTTGTACATACATCTTCCTTTGATGGGAAACCAATTGAGGTACTTGAGGGCCGGTGAGATGTGCTCAAACCATTTAAAACCTGTTAGGAGCCTGGCAGCCAAGTTGAGAACTGTTCTTGTGGTCAAGGTGATTTTTCGGGGATGACGTTGCCATAATCCAGTTTTGAGAGGACTAGAGATTGTACTGCCATCTTAAATCATCAGGGAAAATGAACTGTCTGATTTGTTTGAGGTGTTTTAGTGTGTAAAGCGCTCCTTTACTTTAAGTGGTTGATGTTAAGCCAAGTTTGTTTCTTGATTAGTGTGGCTTTCAGATGAAGGATGTCATTGGGTGCTTTAATTTTGTAAAAGAGCTGAGTGTGTCATTGTTAGGGATCTATTTCTGTTGCCTCAACCCCCTTACATGGAGCTACACCCACAGGCCATGAGGCCCACGTTCACAATATTTGGTTCATGCAACATACATGTGCAATCATTTCTCATCCTGTATTTCCCTATCTCTGTACCATCTACAAATGCCCATACTTTTTGTTTTGTTTATATGCTTCACTCTTTCCTTTTGCCAAAGGTGCCAATGTTTCAAGAATGTAGCACTTTGACTCAGATGCGTGCTGACTCAGACTGCATTGAGAGCCTCTGTGAAAAACACTTAGACCTCTCCCACTATGAGCCCCATGGGTAATCACTCAAGCAAAGCACTTGGAACTCTCCTGCTGTGAGCCGCATGAGTCATCACTCAAGCATAGCACTTAGACCTCTCCTGCTGTGAGCCACTTGAGTCATCACTCAACCGTCATGCTAAGTGCACACGGAAGACCTCTTGCTGAAACCTTGGGTGTGGCAGCAGCTTGTCTATCTAAACGCACCAAAGGCAAAAAAACTTGCTTTGCCTAAAGATTCGTAAGCCTGCTGGTTTCCTGCCTATCCTGAAAGAAGTTAGATCGAAGAACAACTCTTTTTTCAGAGATTCATTATGCACAGCGCTGATACAACCCTTTAAAAGCAGACACTACTTCAAGAACAGACACTTACCTGAAGCCATAATCGGCTTTGCTGATCTTCATCTTTTCGCCCATTACAGGTACCTGTAAAAGAAAAGAAACCTTTAAGACAAAGATAAACAGTGCATAGTTACTTTCTATTCTTGTACATTTTTTGCTCGTTTGATAAATAGGCATTGCCACTACGAGTGAGAGCACCTTTTTGACATTTGACTGGTGCAAGAGTGAGACACATTACTCCTGTGAAGAAACAGGACACTGCGCTATTCACTTGGCAAGAGAACTAAATTACAAGGTAATAATTGGTATAAGATTAGTATAGTGCATATAAGAAATGGTGTACTGAAGTATGTTTTTCTGTATCTCATACTGTCTCTTGTTAACTAAACCCTTAGATGTAATAACCCTTGTGTTCCCTGAACAGTCGGTATCAGGAGCTTCCAATTTCCACTCATCCTCCAGGTGCCTAGCATGAGAACTTCATTACAACTTACCCAGGTGCACACAAAGGATGGGGGTGGAAGACACTATAATCTAAGGGCCAAACTAGGAGGAAACCCAATTAGTGATACGCATTCCTTCTTGTGTTTCACATAGGTCGACAACTTGGCAGGGGATCTACGCACCTATCCACAAAGGCCCTCTCTCCTTTTATGATCACACCACTAGTTCGCGCAATTGAACCAAACTGGTAGGTACGGTCAGGAAGTGGGGTGGTTCCATATCATCTCTGCAAGGCCTTACATCTCTCCAGGTAACAGACAGTGACCAGTATTGACAGTATTCGGCATATAGATGATATTTGACCCCTACTTGGTTAGGGATAGCATCAGGATGAGTCTAGCTAAGAAATCATGGTGAACTGATTTTTTATACACCCTGCGCTCTTTTTTCAGTTTTCTCCTCTGGTGGGTCACTCCTGCTTTAAGAACCTTACATTTTCTCAAACTGTTGCATGAGCCTGTTTACATTTTACTTTTCTTAGGGCGCCACACTTCATATGGGTACCACTGTGCTGTTTGAACTTTGAAGGCATAGCTTTGGGTGAAGTTCATTCTAGGGAATTTCATTGTGATCTACTTTATTAAATCTTGCCAACTACTTATGGTATCTTTATGATCTATATTTTCAAAAACAGAGCTTGGTCACGTATTAACATACATTCAGCAATTTCTTAGTCCCATCTTAATGTTTGTAAATTCACTGTATATCCATCTGACAAGATAGTACCTGGGACAGACGCTCACTCTCCAGATGCTGATTTGTACTGAACTCTTGAATCTAATAAAAAAGGCAACATTTGCTATGGTATAGTCTAGGCATGAGACACTGTCATTCTTTATTCTCGACCATGCTGGTGGGTTGTCACCAGAGAACTGACCGTTTAGAACCATAAGGCCTACTAAAGTGCAGAAATCAACTAGCTTTTTTTAGAAGAGATAGGGCACTTCTTTAAGCGTGCAGGCCTGCTTTGGAATGGCCACCTGAAGGCCCATCTCATATAAGTAAAATCTGTTCTTCTTGAATGCAGAACAGATTGAGGATGAAGTCACCTATTAGCCACATGTCCACATTAGCATGTGCCACTTTCAGATCCAAAATAACTTTGCAGAACTTTTTAACTTCGATCTTTTTTCTTTTGGGTGTTGATTTAAGTAAATGTCCAAAGGGATCAGGGTTCAATTCATTCCTTTTCCAACCTTCCATAAGTACTGCAACCAAACCATGCTTTGTAAGGACAAGGGAGGAGGCATGTACCTTCAGACCAAAGCTGATATAGATCAAAAGGCCCTCTCTACAGTGACCAAACTGTATACCTTTTGTAACTGGGCAAGTATTTTCAATATATTCTATAATCAGCACTGAAGTTTGTAACCCAGTTTCTTGAAAAATAATGACATGGAATTGTTACAAATATGCAATAAATTCAACATCATTTAGTTTATTGCTGAGAACCCCCAAATTCGATAAACAGTTCTTCAAATCCTTGAATTCTTGTTGCTGGAGGGCTGATGACATGATTCAATCCCCATGAGACTTTTCAGGTAATGTGGCTGCAGCCCAGTTCCAGTCAGAAGTCTGTTGGCTTGATTTTATGGCCCAATTCCCAGGCACTATGATTTTCAAACCTGGAATGCTGTCATCTTGGTAGGGAAAGGGCGTTGATGCAGATCCCCCCACAGTGCTTTCCAGAATGGCGACTGGTTTTAACTTCTTTGCCAAGAAAATATATGCTTGGAAAATGATGGAGGATATGCTTTCCCAACATACCAGATGATTTTTTATGCCCCAATTGTTAAGATAGCTTTGTACTGGTAAACCAATTTGGCATGATTGTGCAAAGAAAAAGTTACCAAAGTGGGCTTAGTTTGTTGCAGACCGCAGGGTGAAATAAACTTTATGGATGCTAAATCTCCAGATTTGATGTCTGCTAACTCAGGAATATCAGGCAGCAGCCTGACGATGTTGGCGCGATTTAGCACATCCAATTGCCCCCTAATTTTATATTCAGGATACCATAGTATTTTAGTTTGTTGAAACATACATGCCTGATCTGGGTGGGGATCATGGGGCTGATTTAATTTACTTCTTTATGAGGTGGAGAACCTTGGAGGAGTTGAGTGTTAGACACCTATCTTGTTAACTTAGCAGAGCCTCCTGCAATTGCCTTTTCAGGCCCTCACTTGAAATCTAAAATTTGGGTGCCAACTGACAAATAAGTTGAATCATTACTCTCCCTGGATGGTACACTTGTTGGTATCAGAGATGGGTCAGTGATTGCCTACTCATTTTGGGTTTTAGAGGACACAGTTTCAATTGCATCTGTAACAGTGGCTCACTTAGGCCCACGTTTCAGTATTTTACTCATTGAAGCAATTGGTACCTGTGGTGATGATTCCCTCGATCTCCTGTGTTTAATTGAATGAAGATGTGCCTTCTGCTGTACATTGAGCTTACAATTATTGCTTGGGATTTCCATGTATGAATCTTACATGTATGCCTTCTTTTCCTTATTTTTGGGGATCTTTGGAGTCTGCAGTAAAACATATTTTATTACTGCTTCTCCTGCCCATTCTTGCTTCTTCCAGGGTCATTATGAGGTCATGCGTCCTGTCATAGGTCTTACTTGAGATCAGTTTGAGGCTACTCGATTTAACTTCCTTAGTGAGGGTACTTATTATCATAGGTAGTGTTGTTAGCTTGACTAGTAAAGGGGAACAGGAGCAGGAGGTTGCTTGTACTGCATTGTTACTATGAGTGAGTTAAGTTTCAACTTATCGTCTACTCCCAAAACAAAGACAACCAAAGTATTAAGCAGGTCAACGTGGATATCTATTTTATCTGAATGATGGTGGTTCATTGCCACTACAATTGTCTGAATCATGTTCAAGAGAGCTTGCCATGTAGAGCTATCGGAGATCTGGGCTGATTGTGGGTCTCTTCCTAATAGCAGGCCAAATGATTCTGAGCATAGTTGTGCAGGAGGCCCTGATTTCAAGTAATATCCAGTCCATTCACCCATCTTCTCTGGGCATTCTTCAAGGAAGGGGCTGAGAGGCTCTATCTTTCTATTGGTAGAGTTAAGAGTTCTTAGCCACAAAGGCCTCAAGGAGATGCTAAGGGAATCAGTTTCTCTTGAGGGGAAAGGGAGGGCAATTTCTCCAGTGAGATCGTGTGGTGGCTATCAGGGTATCAGACTGTAAGATTGTGGAGAAAACACTGTTGCTTGTCCCCAATACTGGCTGACACCAACCCAAATCTTGTCTGGCTCCAAATCAGTCTTAGATTTCTCCCCTGCTTGAGTCTTTTCGCAGTTAGTCCTGTATCACTCCCAGGATTAGCCTCTTGTATAGAGAGGATGGAGGGACAGGATCCCATAACCCTTGTGTCTAAAATCCCTTAGTGAGCACTCTCAATTATTATTCTGCTCACCGTGGGGCTGAAATTCCTAGTGCCCCCAATGTCTGAATTCACAAACTTTTGTCTATTTTACTTCCTACCATAGGTGTCTAAGGTGGCAGTTGTTGAAAGAACGTAAATATCTTAGGTGAGCTTGGGTTGATATGCTCTCCTATAAGTTGGTTTCTTTTATGTAAATGCTTTGTGGATCATGCATGCTTTTTGCGCCAGCCAGTGTGCAAAGTCTCCGGTTATTTCCAATTGATAGATTGGCCCGATCCCTTGCCTGATCGCATGACCACTTCTTGTTACAATCCTATGTGCGGGGATGAAAGCCCATGGATGTGCTGCGGGAGAACAAGTGCCCCAGCTAATTTCGTCAACAATCGGAACATGTTCTCTAACTAAGAGGATTTCCAGTGCCCAGTTCCTCTTGGTTTCTGACTTCTGAGGGTGATTTGGGCAGGGGAGGTTGCAGCCCAACACTCCTTATGCAGCACCAGGAGCCTAAAATCGATGTTCTTAAAGTTCAGGGGGTAGGGTTTGTGGTTCAATATCCAGTGCCCTGGCCTTCACTGACTCGTACCTACACTTTGGCCTTCCACAACCTACGCTCTATGTTCCATGCTATGATCCATGCTTTACTCCTCCATACTCTACTTCCTCAGCAGGAACCCACTGATAAAAAATACAATTTAAGAAACCGTGATAATATTAGAAAGCCTGACAGGTATCAGGAAACTGATACACATTCCACGTGTTCCTTTCAGGATTCATCTGACACTCGTTCGGAGAAAGGCGGACAGTCAGAACGCAGATCTGAAGAGCATGTGAAGACGGAAAGGGAGACACATCGCACTTCAGACTACATCATCTAAAAGGAAGACAAACTAAAGACTCCTAAACCTTAAATCAAAAAGAAGAAGGTAGCTGGGATCAAAATAAGACATGCCCAGGCTGCTGAGGACCCTGCTTCTAAACGGGGAATGGGCAGTGTTGATGCTGGACCGCACGGTAGAAGTCACAATAGCTCACCGGAACCTGATGGATTATCTGGCGGTAGTAGTGCTGAGTGAGCATATCACAGTGGAAACAGCTGGTACAAGGGTAAGTGTCCCCCATCATTTATATGACATTACACTGCAATTGGAGGGGGGACAACCCAGGGCAGTTAAGGGTCTCTTTTGGGAGAACCTGACTTATAGCTACAATATTCTTTTGGCTGAAAAGGATTGGCCACCTGAGTTCGTAATGGAGTGCACAATGCGTGAAACTGTATTTTTACCTGCATTCTCTGACCTCGTTTCAGAGTCAGTCAAACATTCCGATGCGCAGGAGTAGGCGTTAGCGCTAGCTCCTGCACTTTACCGAAATGGTGTTGGGTGGGATGATAAGTCTGCTTATCACGAAATTCCATTAAAATCAATTCCTCAACCTCAAAGACAGTACCCAATAAAACATATAGCTAAAAAACAAGTTAGGAAAATCCTAGATCAACTTGAATACCAGGGTGTAATAGAAAATTGCACATCGTCCATGAATAATCCCTTCTTTTCCGTAATGAAACCAGACAATCTACCATCTAGTCTTAGACTACAGACATTTAAACTCTTCCACACATACATTTGCAGTACAAAAAATGCATATAGTGCCTCAATAATGAATAACATTGTGGAGAAGAAATACAAAACAACACTTCATATTTCAAATGGATTTTTCTGCCAAACATAGCACCTGGAAGGAGATATTTAATAGCCTTCTAAGAGCTAGGGTCTCAGCGCCAATTTTGTTAATACCTCAGGGGTATAAGAATAGCCCCGGGCTGTTTTCAGCAAGAGTGACAGAGTTACTTCAAAATTTTGATGAGGAGGCATCGTCCTACGTAGATGATGTTTATCTGGTTGACGATGAATTAATGGAACACTTGGTGAGAGTGAACCATATAATTCTAGGGTTTGCTCACCTGGCTTAAAAATTTTATTTCAGAAAATCAAAAATTGCCCACCTCAATCTCTTGTTTCTGGGATATGAGTTGTCAAGTGAAGGCAATAGCCTGGCAGCACATTTTTTAGAAAAATGCACATTGCTCCAACCTCCACTGACTGTGAAAAGGCTACAATCGATTTTAGGATTCCTAAATTTTGGCAGAACATACATTTTGGATTACGGAGAAAGAGTAAAACCGTTCTACGATTTAATCAGACCTGATTTTTCAATCAACCATTGGACACAGAAACATACAAATATTTTATGTTCCGTTCAAGCTGACATGATAGCTTCCAAACATTTTCACACACGTGTAAATTCAACTAATCTGTTGATCCGCATAGTCGCTGGTCACACCGGGTATATCACTTTCAATGAGGGTGATACAGTACCTATTATATGCAAATCACATCTGTATACACACGCTGAAATGTGTTTTGCACCAACTGAGAAAATTCTCACAGCAGTACAGGTTGTTGTAGTGAGAGAGAGAGAGAGACCTGTGGCTCAGGGTAAGCGAATAATTGTCGTTACTCCAGTACCGACCTTAGAGGCCGTAACCAAAGCAAGCATTCCAAATGTCAAGAGCCTTGCATCCAAGATGGATTCAATGGGCTAACTTTCTCACTACAAAAGATGTATACTACAGATTCGACTCTACACTACAAACACAAGCATTCCTGCAGTACGAACAAGAATATCTACTGCTGAATTAAATAATGCCTCTAGATCGCTATGAATACATCATTTATATTGATGGATCTGCTCAGCCTGCTGTAGGGACAAGCCAACAATTTTCCACTGCATGCACAATTGTACAGGGGCGCATGCATGATGGAAAGTTCTGTCCCGAAAAAACACACATGCAATCCCTAGGGGATTGTACAGCGCAGCTGACAGAACTGAAAGCCCTGATACTGGCACTACAAAATACGGATCATGAATACCCTACACTTATTGTGTGTGATTAATATTACTGTGTCCAGTCCTATAATGAATATCTCCACTATTGGGGCCAGAATGGATTTCAAGACTCCAAGGGTGGCACAATCAAGCATAAGATGCTTTGGGAACAAGTGGCAAAGCTGAAAGAATGCTTGCCACGGGCTCACGTTATCCACACATTGAGTCATCAGAGTGTTGGCGTTCACTTTGAAGGGAATTCAATGGCTGATGAAGCTGCTAAGGCAACAGTTCGTACTGCTGCTGTTACTGCAATCACTCGTTCAAGTATGAGATTAGACAGATACATCATGGTGGCTTTCAATGCTGCCCGCAATGACACTCACCTGCCAAAAGGCTTTCCATCAAGTACTCCTACACGTTAGATGCACAAAACGTACTGTAGTCTCAGATTCCAGGAGTAAGGGATAGAGTTATAACAAACACTGATCGCAGATTATGTCTGATAATAGCTGCACATGAAGGTCTGGGGTCAGCTCATGCAGGGATTGCGGCTATAGTATCATTACTGAAGCATCGCTATTGGTGCCCAGGTCTTACCAAACAGACCAAGGACTTTTTCCTTAAATGCGACATCTGGCAGCAGATGAAATGTTCGACCATAGCACGTCCAGCACAGACACATCTATTGATCCCAGAAAAGCCCTTGGATTGTGTTTATTTGGACGGACCACTGCAGCCCCTTACACTCAGATGGGGATAATAAGTATATCTTGGTGGCAGTGGATTCCTGCTCCAGATTCCTGTGGGTTTGGCCACAGCACTCAGCTGATGCTCGAACTGTTATAAAGGATTTACAAGTCTTCATCAGGTAATACGCAATTGGCACACTACATTCCGACCAGGGCCCGACGTTTAGCTCTCGGGCTTACAAAGAAGCCATGGGAAGTTTGGGTTTGGCCTTGCAGTTCTCCTCCCCCTACCATCCTGAGGGAAATTTGGTAGATGAGAGGAAAAACCGTGACTTAAAGCAATCCTTAACGGCAAGGGTATTAGGCTTGAGTGGAAGTTCGGTCAATCACCTATATGGGGTTCAGAGGGTACTCAATAACATGCCAAGAAAATCCCTGGGGGGCCAATACTTCATATGAAGTCCTGTTTGGGGTGAGAATGTGGGTACTAGATCTCGATAGTGTTGGCGCAGTGCTGGCGGAAACACCATTTGACATCAATGAACGTTTTGCTGTTTTACAGGAACTCAAGGAATTCCGGCCTTTACAAAGCAACACCCAAGTAAAACGCACCGCCACTGGGGAAGGGAAGGTAGCTCCGGCAAGAACCAGCTGGGTCCTGAAGATTGGGGACTTGGTCAGGAAAAAAATAGTGGACAAGAAATAATTTGGGCCGTCATACAGAGGGCCTGTAGCTGTCCTGGCTGTCGAAGGTACCAGAACTGTACTTCTGCTGCTCCTTGCCGGATGTAGAGACAAAAGGTTTGTCTCCATTGATCTGATCAAACCACACTTTGTGTAACCCCAGGCGTAGTGTGCGTAGCGGGGCTACGCGGAGGTTCACGGAGTTGAAAACAAACTCCGCTCCGCACACCCGCCTCCACCCCCCGCATTATAAAAAGTAATTAAACATTATTAAAAAATAAATTTAAAACCAATTATCCTGGCATGCGGCGTCCCCTGGCTGCCCTCCTCCTCTTCTTCGCCGTCTCGCTAATCCTTGCAAGAAATGCGCATGCACGGGTGC
This sequence comes from Calotriton arnoldi, assembly GCA_963921515.1. NCBI lineage: Eukaryota > Metazoa > Chordata > Amphibia > Caudata > Salamandridae > Calotriton > Calotriton arnoldi. Next base: position 866,202 of record CAWUFW010007701.1, read on the forward strand.
GTGCGCATACGGAGTTCTCACAAGGATTAGCGAGACGGCGAAGAAGAGGAGGGCAGCCTAGGGACGCCGCATGCCAGGTAAGTGGTTTTACATTTATTTTTTAATAATGTTTAATTACTTTTTATAATGGGGGGTGGAGGCAGGGGCTGGCCAACTCCGCTCCTCTGCGGAGTGTGCGGAGATTTGCCTTCTCAGCTTTCTCCACGGAACGCGGAGAAGGCAAATCTCCGCACACTCCACGGGCGGAATGGAGGTCTCTGCCCGGGGTTAACTATGTGGCTGATTCTCAAAAGCTCCTGGGTAGCTGCCGCACTCCTCTCGCTACCATTAAGGAAGTTCAGATGGAAGCTTTAATAATGACAGAAGATTCCACTCTCCAAAGAGAAGCTGTAGACAACAATGAAGTGATACTTCTCCCTGTTGAAACAACTACAACTGTACAGATTTCTCATTTAGAAAAATTCACGACGTCTATGTGAATCTACCACAGATCGAGTCATCTCCCAGTTCTTCAAAACCTCCTGAGCTGCCAAAAATAGAACGAACAGCGTCTGGCTACTTTGACCATTATGACGACTTCTCATCGGATTCCAGTGAACCTGAACCACCTATCCCTTTCAAGATGCAAGTTTATACTCTCTATCTTTGGATAAAAAAGACATACTTGGTTGCTCCATGGATACATCTCTGGATTACAATTGGATTCCTTTTCATGGTCCTCTGGATTGGTTTGATAACTGTCTTTTTCCAACTTCTGAATGGGCACTATCTTCCATAACGCTCTGCAGTGCAACTTGTGAACTGGGTTCGGAAACCAAATACATCATCACACCGTGTACTTAGGGACTTGTCCCTGGTGAACATTACAGCAGTACCAGTTCCTGAAGGAATAGTGTGGGACAGGGTATCGTATTATGTGTATGGTCCAACTGAACCTTTGCAAATTCCATTTTGTTTAAGATTTCTTTAAATGATATCATCACCTCCAGTGCTTTCTCTGATGAATGGGACATTGAAACTGTGCACAATTAGCTTGTGGATCTAGATCAATCAGCTTCATTTTCTAATGATGTATTGTATGATGGTACATCTAATTTTGGTGACAGGTTCTGTTATCAACATTATAGTCACCATTTCTTACACAAAGCAAGTATCCCACGCGCAGTTTAGAATTACACTCAATGGTAACACTGCCCAACACCACCAAAAGGTAGGTCAAAAAATTTGCACAGACGTTTGCCTATTTTTCTGTTATTGACACATCAGACCCATCCTAATATTATTATAGGCTTGCACTTACACCTGCAAAGAAAAATATGCTAACAAACACCAAGCTGATATACTCTGCTTCCTTTATTTCCCAACTGTCTGTACAGGGTTTAGACTTTTGGAAAGACACAATAGACACAAAATCTGTCTGGGGAACAAAAGATTGGCAGGTTCATGGAAATGAGGCCTTATTCAGAGGATGCCTCATACCACATCACATGATTTTCCTGAATAAATATGTGCAACAACTTCTTGTCTCGGTATAAGTAAAGGATCTGAACACACCTCGCATTCCCACGTGTTCACGCTTTGGGAATTGGCAGCACTTAACGTACTTCAGTGAGGATACACTAGACACCATGATACGTAATGGTTCTTTCAATTCATCAGACACCAATTGGAAGGGATAGTTGGTTTGGCCTGTGGACACAAATGGGTGTCAACCTAGGTTCCTGGGCAACACCGAAGGGTTTAAGATCAATAGGGCTGATCAGCGATATGTAGAAGCAGAACAATCGGGGTGGTGATGTCATATAGTGTTGGGAAGTGCAGCCTAGATTGGCTAAAGACCTCAACACTTTCCCAGGTGAAGCTGCTGAGAGACTACGCAAGATCAACAGGATTAATTTAGAAAAGCCTTTGACTGTGGTTGACAATGGTCTGCAATTGACATAATACAGCAGAATATGTATTTTCTACAGCATGGATATCCCAAATACGGTCCATTGTAATGCAAAGTGGACATTGCAAACACTACGTTCTGGCCACGGCACATCAACAGTACTAGTCTGTTTTCCGAATATGATCTAATGGATAAACAGATAGTTATGGCACACAGAGATGCAAAATATACCATGTGGCACATTGAAAAATTAAACCAATTGCCTTTCACCATGGCTGAGACACCATCCACAGACTGGATAATCCATTGTTACATTACCCTACCGGTCACGACTTTCCAATTCCAATATTATCTCCAGTACCAACAGGTATACAGATAAGAAGTGCTAGGGAAGGTTATGTATATGAGTATTGGGAACTACCATTCAGGTTTTAATGCAGGAATGGGGACACAGACATTTTCCTTAGTCGTTCCGACCGTGAGTATGCATTAAGCGGGCCTTTAATTTGCAAAGACATTTCTCTACATGGGGCATTCAATGCTTCGGTAGTGAATTTGTCTTGTTATCTGAAGGGTTCTCCAGCTGCCATGATTTATCCGGTTTTCAGGCTGCTCTCGAATGGGAGCTATTTGATGCTGAATGATCAAGGTTGCTGCGGAATAGAACTGAGCATTGCTTATCTGGTGACGGTTAATTTCATAGTCACTTGTTGCACACAAGTACTGTTTCCACCTGCCCGCACAGTTAGGGAGCAAAAGACACACAATTGATGGACGGAATGCAGAACAAATCAAAACATTCACCCCCAGTCAATAGATCTGGGTTAAATCCATCATTCTTTTGCTCACCATGCCACCCCAGTTTAGACCTGGCCATATGCAAATCAGTCTTGACCCTGTGCCTCATGGGATCAGTCCAGCCCGAACTGCCAAGCCAGGTCCTCCCTGGACCGGAAACAAGCATCCTAGGACCGGTTTCGGGTTTCACCCTCTTCAGCCAGGATAGCTTGATTCCAGTGGCACAGTGAGCCCGGGACCCACGTCTGGGCATACCCGGCGCACTTAGGGCGAGGAAGCAAAAGACACACAATTGATGGACGGAATGCAGAACAAATAAAAACATTCACCCCCAGTCAATAGATCTGGGTTAAATCCATCATTCTTTTGCTCACCATGCCACCCCAGTTTAGACCTGGCCATATGCAAATCAGTCTTGACCCTGTGCCTCATGGGAACAGTCCAGCCCGAACTGCCAAGCCAGGTCCTCCCTGGACCGGAAAGTTTGGGAGGCAATGTTATGTCCTTCGATAAATGTTTCCAACATACGATTCGATTCTCTGAGCAAACTAAAAGCCATGCTTTTTCAAAAGGATGTGGCCTTAACTTGAGCTAGAGAGATGTTTGATCTCCAGGTGGCAAGGTCCTCGTCTGAGATAAAGACACAACTCCACACTAACTTCCTGCTGCATTTTGGAGAGTTGGTCCATCGTATCTTTTATATGTCTGATATGAAGGGAATAGTGCATTTTTTTAAAATGTATTGGGTCTGGACTGGTTAGCACCTTTCAGATGATTTTCAGAGTTATATCTTCTTTCATACACTCTGTCTTGGGAAGTGTTTTTGGAGGACTCCCGCTTGTCCTGCTACTTGTGGCGGGAATTCAGATTTAAATTTTTCAGCTCTGCAATAGACGTCCCAGTTCAACCCGGAACAGAGACAGCACTGACTGTGCAGCGATGCTGTGTTCACATGGTACACTGCTTCAGCACACCTCGGCATCGAGAACTAAACGAGCACTGGTTCTTGTCCTTCAGGCCTGTTTGGCTTCACTGCATACAACCTGTATTCCGCTGTCTGCTATGCAGCCATGATAGCATATTGGATCTATGCCTAGGATCACAATTGGTTGCACCACTGGACATTGAGGTACTGATGGACCCCTTAAATGCCCATGGGTATTGTTGTCCCCAGCGTATTCCATTGCTGATGAATGCATTCTTCGAGCCACCCTGGGATGCTTTGGCTCCTAGTGAAATGGATACCGGTGCTACAATACGCTTACAGGATGCAGTCCCTCCCTTAGCGGCTGCTGTGGGAACTGGATGGAATCACCTTTGCTCCATAAACCTGCTTTGAGGTGCGCCTCTGGGATCGTCGTCTGAGGTTGTCGGCAACAGCAATGTTGCGTCTACCACTCAGAACACATAAATCATTGGCTTTTTTCTGTGTGGGAACAATTTGGCCTGTTTTTAATACAGTTTTGTTTTATTTTTCTAGGCACCATGGCATTCTGAATGCTTGGAATTTCAAATAATATAAAACCTTTTAGGATTTTATATGAAGATTTTTAGAGGGAAGCTTGCTGTTAGATGATTTTAAGAGTAGTTTTTTAAAATTTGTATGTCATTTTTGTCAATTGTGTTTTTAGATAGCTTTCATATATCGACCCTTAGTATTAGGAGTGGGTGCTATATTCCCGGGTTAGGCCCATGTAGTGAAGCCGCATATTTCTCACATTGTCCTCTTAACATTTCAGCTGTGAACTTGGGGAAATATTTGCATGCACATCAATGTTGGATCAGTTTGTCTGAAACTACTTCATTTACACATCTAGCTTCGCACAACATTATCATGATGACTCAAACAGCATGTCCAAGGCCTCTTTACGCACTATGTACAAATGTTGTTCTATCCTTATCCACGGGGTGACAGAGCTATCTACATATCCATACCATCGCTAATCTACACGTACATCGCAAGGCTGCTTTCCATTATGAATAATGAGCATCCCGATAGATTAGCAGAGGAGGCACTTCAGCTGACAGCGAGGCTGCCTGCATGCTGAGACTTCACCATGCAGCGGTCTGACATCTCTGTGAAGGGTGTCCAGTTCATGACCAAGACGGGCTCCTACATTCTCTCTCAACAGGTAATGGGGTTGGCTCGTCCCTTGGGGGGATTCTTGGCTTCACACCTACACCCACTCTAGGTACACTCAGAGTAGGGTATTGCATAGTAGGAGTACGCCTGATTACTGACTTGTTTATATGCCTGCATATATACACTTTTTCAGCACCATGGTAGAGCTATATCTACTATTTACGCTTTTGGTGATTGTAATCACTTTCATCTGCTTCTGTCTACTGATTATCAAAGCACATGAAATCCATACAAGAATAACTTTGCTTCACGCCCCTTTGGCACTGTCCCTGGCTGAAAGAAATCCCAAAATTGAGGGGCTTCACGGGATGGGACGATATAGGTATTTCCACCATAGGTGATGTGGTAGTTAAGGGTAACCTCAAAAGCTTTCGAGCGCTACAGTCTGACTTTGCACTGCATTCCTCCCAGTTTTTTAAATACGCGCAATTCCGACATGCCTGGCAGGCGGAGACCCTTCTCTCCTCCCCACTACCAGAATATGCGCCGCTGGAGGGGCGCCTATTACAGGAGCAGATATTACCAAGGCGGTATCCCTTACCTATCGAACCTTGAACAATAATGCACCAGACAGGTTAGGTAAGCTGCTGGAGACCTGGGAACAGAACTTAGGAGTCCTTGAAAACATAGACTGGGAAGCAGCGCTGATGTACCATAGGGAGGTGGCGATTAAATCCCGTCTCCGCCTCATCCAATTCAAAATACTACACAGAGTCTACTATGATAGGGCCAGACTCCACCGCATGGGCCGAGCCAGGGACACTAGTTGCCAGAGATGTGGCCATGAGCCGGGGGATTTTTATCACACCATCTGGGACTGCAGTGAGATACAGGCCTACTGGGCAAAGGTGCTGGGGGAACTGAGCAAAATTCTAGAAACACCTATCCCCTTGGACCCTAAATTTATACTGCTGGACATACCCGGGGATGTCGACTTGAGCAGACCGCACCTTATTTTTATTATGTTAGCCTTTGTGGTGGCCAAGAGAGATGTGGCACGAACCTGGGGGGCTGCAGCTGCTCCTCTGCTTTGTGAATGGCAGGCGGGAATGGATATGTACATGGCTACAGAAAGGGTCACCTATAAGGCGAGGGGGTGCCCGAAGAAATTCTGTAGGGTGTGGGGCAAATGGAGGGCGTATTATGGTCTGGACGGGGGGCTGGGAACTGATTAACGGGCTTTTGAGGGGCCTTTGTCTTTCACTCACACATCAGTTTTGGACCCCTACAATTCCTATATCCCGGAAGAAGAGGGGCCCTGTGATATCACAATGGGGCCATGCGCACAGGCAGAACTGGACTGTTACGAGCAACCTCAGGGGCTATGTGGCAGGATTGTCCGATGCACGACCAAGATATGTATGTCACTGCAAGACTGTAATTGACGTTATGTTGATTTTAGCTATTTTTTGTATTTGGCAAAATATAAATAAAAAAAGTAAAAAAAAAAAAAGAATAACTTTGCTTCGATAAATATTTTGAAAACTTCCCACTTTGTATTCTGTATATTTCTCTGAGCACTAGTGAGCACGAATGACTGAGCGAAAAGTTATGGTCTGTTTCCACGATCCCTCAGGGATCAAGGTTGTCATGTTAAGTGGTTGCCAGAAACCATTTGCTCCCTGATAAGGTTAGGGGGCTTACGGTGGCACTGTGCGCTAGCTGGTCTCTAGACCAACATATCCTGCGGGGGTGTCCGGAAGCAGTCTAGGCACCAAGCCCCTAGTTTATGTTGCCCAACAAACGCACAGGTCCTACAGATAGTTAGGAACTACACAACAACATTAGTGAGGGAGAATTACAATTTCCACAACTGATGGGTAGATATGTATGTTTTAAAGGCTTGGTAAAAAGCCTTTCCTTCTTATACAATGAAGATGATAACTAGTCAGATGATCTGAAAGTGTTTGTTCTGTATGCCTCTTAGTTAATGTAATTTATGACTCTTGATCCGGTGACCAAAGGAGGATTTCATTTCTGATTTTGAAGCCAGAAGAAGTACAAATGTTATTTTCCAGCAAATAAACATACTCATGAGGTTGTCAATCTAATTTAATGACGTATTGAGAACTTTATTTAGTCTATGAAAAAAGTGAGGGTTGGTCTCCTTACAACAGGCATGTCCCTTAGTAAGAGACCAACCCATTTTCAAATTGATCCTTTGTTGTGGCACCACCAGTAGGAAATGTGAGATAAACCTTTTAAACTGTACCTGCACTGGTACCCATTATTGGATTCTGTATTGTCATCTAGTAGTTGATCTCAATATTGACAACTTTGGTTCCAAGGCTTAGCTCCCACTGGTAAGAAACCAGACTTCTTTATTTGAAATACACTTTATGGGATACATCTGCACTACTGATGTGGTGAGTCTTCTCGTACATCACAGCTCAGTTGTAAACAACATCGGTCAATATACTTTGAGTGATGTGAAAGTCTTATCTTGATAGCCTAAATTAAATCATTTTTAAGTCAAATGAAGGAGTAATATGATTCGATGAAAATAATATTAAATATATTTCAGAGCTCAACTAAGTTTTTATATTAATTACTGGACTGAGATATTTTTCAAACAAATATTGTACTTTTTGTTATGCATATCACCTTCAATGTACAGAATAACAATGGAACAAAATGAACTTTATGTTGGCATTACACTTGCATGTAAAAAGGGGAGCACACAGAAGGAAGTAATATGAGCAAGCCAAATGTGACCTAATGTTCCATTTAAAGGTGCAATGTACACTATCTTAACATTACAATTCTGTTAAGCATGAATACAGCATGTTTTAATATAATAAAAAAAGTTACAAAAAACTAAAAAGAAGAGAAAGGGAGAACAAAGTTCTTCTCAAATTAAGCCTGTGTTTCATTGGACATGGGAATTTTGAAGACTCAGTTGCTTTTTTGAGCAGACCTGGTGGAATACCATATAGTGCTATATTATGAAAGGTTTTCTTGTATGCTTTAGTTTTTAAACAATAAAATTACAAATTACAATTTTTAGTTACTCTCCAATAATGCTGTATTCTTAGACTTCCTCAAAGTCTTTTTAAAGTCATTGTTTTTCAGACTGTATATAATGGGGTTGCACAGGGGAGTTACTGCCACATATGACAAGGATACTAGTTTGTTCTCTTTCATTGTAAACGTTGATGTTGGCCGCATGTAAGTAGAAATGATAACACCATAGAATAAAATAACAACAGTGAGGTGGGAAGCACATGTCGAAAAAGCCTTTCGCCTCCCTCCTGTAGACTTAATTTTGAGGATTGTAGAGATTATATTTGTGTAGGATGTCATAGTTAAAACAAAAGGCACCAGTCCAATGATAGCACCCATGAGGTAGCTCACTCCCTCAATAGTACGTGTGCTACTGCAAGAAAGTGACAATACAGCTGTGACATCACAGAAGAAGTGGTTGATTATGTGAGAGCCACAGAAGGAGAGACCAGACATTAGTGCAATGTGTGGTATTGGGTCTATGAGGCCAACTATCCAAGTTCCTGCAGCAAGTCTGATACACATTACATTATTCATAACAATCATGTACCGTAAGGGATTGCAGATAGCCACATATCGATCAAAGGCCATAACCCCAAGTATGAGGAATTCTATAGATGCCATGTTCATGAAGCAATACATTTGTAGCAGGCATCCAGTGAGGGAAATGCGTTTTCCAGGAAGGAAAAAGTGAATTAGCATTTTTGGGAAAATTACTGTTGTGTAAGTGATGTCAAGGAAGGCTAAGTTTGAAAGGAAAAAATACATCGGTGTGTGCAGTTGTTTCTTAGAAAAGACAGTTGCCATGATAAGAAGGTTCCCCAACAATGTTAGTAAGTACATTATCAAAAGGCAACAAAAAGTGGAACCAGCAGATGTGGAAAGTCGGAAAAACCCATCATGATGAATTCAGTTGCCGAAGTTTGATTTCTGTTTTCCATTTGCTTAGACGTGTAGTTTCTCTTTATTGGGATCCTATGACTCTCTATAATTTAAGAGACAAGATGTGTCAATATGCAACAAGCACAGTAATGGATGTGTTATGGGATATGAGCACTTGGCGGTCATAGATTTATATTTCCAGTTAGAGAAAATCTGTCAGATTATTAGCACACATATACAAGACTACAACAGTTCTCATAACTTTCTTTTATGTTTTCTATTTTCAGGAGCACAATATTTAGCTTCATATGATATATGTTCCCAATCAACAACTTCTATACGTGGTGCATTATGTTTATTACTAGTCCAAACTTATTGAATAGATAAACCACACAACATGGATATTATTTAAGGGTTGCCACTGGTAACACTGACATTTTATTATTTTTTTATTTTAATGAAGGCGAAGAATGCTGCCTGAGAATTCAGAAGATATCTTTGATAAGGCAGAATCAAATAACATCAAACAAACTCGACCTAACACATGTGACTTAAACTTAACTCCATGGATCCTTCCAGGCAGTGTCGGAAAGGCTAATCCCCCCATGATATTCTTTTGTTCTCCTTGAAGGAATACGAAAGACTGATGGGGGTTATCAGGTATATAAATAGACTTTATAGATTAGAATATTCTGAAAAGTGGCCAAATCTAAAAAGTGTCAAGCTAAACATCACCAAATTCTAAAAGATTTACCACCATCAAGAACCTACAAAACCTTCACTGAAGAATGTACTGAGCAGAAAATTATATTTTATTCAGTAACTAATTCATAATTGGTGACCTCAATATACCAAATAGAGCCTGGGTCCATGAATAATCTACAACTCTGCCTTTGCTCATAAATTTCTAGAGCTCCTCGTTGTAGCTAGAGCCGCATCTAAGGTTAAAACACTGCTCCAGGTGAATTTCCTTATCTTTTCTCATTAGATTGCTCTAAAGTGGTGACCAGAGGTTAACCAAGAAGAACGAAGCAATACTTCAGAGGCCTCACCAACATTTATAGTACCTCTGTATCATTTAAATTCCCTTTCTACCACATCCATTCCATGGATTCAAAAGATCAATGATCTTTCTTCCCAAAACCCTAACACCATAAGGGAGATCATGTTACATTAGCCTTATAAAAACTAAAAAGACTAAAAAGTGTTAATATAATAGTACTCAGAGAAATTGAATGAGGACAGAGAAGCCCTCGCAGCTGTTGAGTGAATGTAATTCAAAATTCTACTTCTGAGAGCATCTAAACTCTAAAATGATAGAAAGAAATACAAAACCATGTTTTGAGGCAAAATGCAAGAAAAAAGCCCCAAAATACAGATTGAGTTTGTGAAACAGTCAACAGACTGTGCTTCAGTGATGCATATCAACAATTCCAAAGAAAGCAGCAACATGTTCGGCAATCAGCTTTAACAGGCATCACTGATACGGCGATGCTGAATACCATTGCCAAGACCAGAACATCTTTTCATGTCTCCAAACTCATTTTCTCCACCAATCCTAACAATAAAAATTGCCTACTTGATGACTTTCAATCATGTTTTAGGTCAGAATGTAGTAAGAGGAGTGCAATACTGAAAGTAGTCAATAATGTATTGTGCATCTGGGACAAAGGTGACGACTGCTTACTCATCCTCTTATACTCTTCAGTTTTAGTTTCAGTGTTGAATGGCATAATAGATATCATCATTCTCTGAAAAACAATGTCCATGCACAACAAGCATTCGCAAAGCTAACCGTTCACACACATGCAATGTGAGCACATGAAAGCCAGAGAAAGAAATGAAAGACTGTCTATAGTGAAGGTTCACTTGTATTTTACACAGTCTTGTTTTTGATTCTATTAAATTATGTTCAACAGCTAAAGATTGTCTTTAGTTCATACAACATAGAAAATAACAGCAGCATAAAAAAGGCTTCCTTGACATTGACCTTCTATAAATAAAAGAAGAAAGACAGGATCCTAATGAGAGCTCCTTTCAATATATTGAGCCTTCATTTGTTAGAAAAGGAAAAAAGAAGAAATTTAAACAGCTGATTCTCTGTGGCACAAATGGTAAGTCACCAGACGGGAACAAGATGGATATGAGGAGCACACAATTGAGGGGCATATTTACAAAGAAATGATGCAGTGTGGTGCTGCTAGCAATTTAGCAGTGCTGTGCCGCGTCATTTCAAAAACACAGGGATGCACCATATTCACAAGAAAGCGGCACACCCCTGTGTTTTCCCATGCGCCTGTGAGAAAAAAGCTGCCTAGCGCCAACACAGACACCCTTGCGCCATGGTGCAAGGGTGTCTGAGTTGCAGGGATTATTGTTTATGTGAAGGAAAGAATACCTTCCTGCGCATAAACAATCATTAAAGGCAATGTGCTTCTTCTATGTGTGCTGCAGAATTCACTTCTAATGGCCATAATATCCCTTTACTCAGAAACCTGGGTACGGGTAAAAACAAGTCCCACATCTCTGTCGGCGAAAATCTGGACATCCGGAGGTTTGAAACAAGGCTGTGTGCTTTCTCCCCTCCTTTTTAATCTGTACACAGCTGACCTGGGAAAAGCACTAGCCAACAGCAGCCTGGCTCCACCCGACTAAGTAATCGACCTTTACACATTCTGCAGTACGCGGATGACATCGTCATCATGGACCACACCAAAGTGGGCCTCCAATCTGCTCTGACCGGCTTTCAAGAGTACAGTATACTGAACCATCTCATTATCAACTCGGATAAGACCAAGATCATAGTAATAGGTCGGCAAAAGCACAAAAAACACATTGGATCCAGGAAAATCAATTCAGTGCAGAAATACAAGTACTTGGGGGTATGGTTCACAGAAACTGCGAGACCCACCGCCCACAAAAAAGATCTGACCAAAAAATTGGCGGCTATAACGTATGGTTTAATAAAACTGAACAATAAGCTAAAGAGTCCTTCAGCAGAGAGCATCAGGAAAGTTACTCAAGCTGCGCTTCTTCCAGCACTTACGTATGGGCATCAAGCGTTCCCGGACGCTTGCTCAGAAACCCTGGAGCGGGCTCAATGTGTGGCCTATAAAAAAATCTTTCAACTCCCAAAACACCTTTCCAGGGCGAGACTCAGGTTGGAGCTTGGGCTGGTCAAACCTTCATTAACCCTCGAGGCCGATTACTTAAAATACTATATTCGAATCTTAAAAACACCGGGGGATTCCTTGAAGAGCCGCCTCACAGACATAAACAGACAGAAAAATCTGGCTCGCCATGGAACACGCAACTCTTGAGAGCCCTGGCTTCCACTGAAATAAATGAACCAACACTCGCCTTGCCTCACATCTCATACACCACATGGAAAAATCGAATAAATAAACAAGTCCAACTAGCTTCATTCCAGCAAGACTGGGCAACACTAAAAACATTAGCTTTCCTTATTTGCTGAATGACTCATACACGGTAAACAAACCGCAGACTTACTTTACCGCCCCGCTGAACCTGAAAGTCAGAATAGAGATTATGTACATGTGACTGCTGGCACTGCCAGTTACGGATTTCAGCCAAGCACGGGCAAACCAACAAACAGGAGGGGCTTGCCATCTGTGTGACTAGAAATGAGAGTCTTGGCTACACATCTTGTGTTGTTGCCCGGCCCCAGCAACAGAAAGGAGGATCCTTCTTAGGCAATTATGCCTAAGAGAAAAAGCAAACACCTGCCTCGAGGCCTCTGCTGTATGTCTCACACAAAGAGAACCTCACATTCTTGCCCGCTGTGGAAGATTTGTGCAAGCCATCAGGGGCGCCATCTATCCCCGCCCTACAATTGGACCCTGCTCTCACACAGTCCAAACACTGATCCTGTGTTACTTCAAACACAGGACCCCGAAAGAGCACGGATCAAGCGTAGAAAGCAGCAATTGTGCCCAAAGCTCCCTCGCAATAGTTTCACCATATTGAAAACTGCAATTTACCCACTCGCACCGTATAAGCTGTGTGGACTACAGGCAGTAAAGAATGGTGCCGGAGCTGTTGGGGGCAACTGAAGAATGAGACGGGCATCCTCCTCCAGGGACTGGTCGCAGGAATCGGACAAAAGAATCTACAAGATCATGGCCCTATGTCTTCAGACGGCTCTCAACAGTTGCACGTAATCTGATACAAATCCGGCACACCAGCTTCAGACGGCTCTCAATAGGTGCACGTAATCTGATACATATCCGGCACACCAGCTCATGAATTAGCAAAGCACTAGCACTTTACATGAGAAACAGCTCTAAATGAGACAAATGGTAACAAAAGTAGTCCAGGAACCCTGAACATCCTGGGTGGCGATACTCTCCCACGGGATTGGCCACAGTGTAACGGTCAGACTCAAACTTGAAAACAAGACCCGAGACAATTGCTGGCATCTAACAATCGTATTTTACTAACTTTTCTATCTCTATATATTGCACAAGAAAATGTTTTATTCTTTTTTGTATTGCAATGGTTTTAGTTTACTTATGCAAATAAACGTATTCATTCATTCATTCACAGCACCACCAGAGTGTCAAAGAAAGTGATGCTCTGGCTTGCTAGGGGCTTGTAAATATGCCCCTGAATGAGGGACGAAGTAGAGGTAATTTTAAATTGGTCCCTGATTGAGTTCAATGTAAGCACAGTTTTGGAGTAGGAAATGTGCATCCTAACAGTGAATTGCACCAGGAGATAGAACACGCCTTTTGACCCAAGACAAGTTGCGATTGACATAGTGTGAAGCCACGGCTGAAAGATTACAATAGTTTTGCTTTTTGTAGTGGAGAAAAATTTATTTACATTTTCGAGTTTCATCAATCATTTTATATAGTTCAGGGCTAGTGCTGTACCACGATCTCCCTATCATCATATTATAGTTGCTGTACTTAATTGTGAGAACAGCACAGTTTTATACTCTCTTAATGTAATTGTATGCACCTCAATTACTGTACTTCAATTTTCAGATTTAAATAGTGGAATGACTTTTAAGGCATGGACCCAGTGGCTGAAAGAAAATTAAATATTATATATATATATATATATATATATATATATATATATATATATATATATATATATATATATATATATATATATATATATATTATCTACTGGCGGTCGCCAGTAGATAGTTATAGTTAGGACCTATTTTCCATAGGAAATCCGCAACATTCTATTCCCAATACCTTTGGCGCCGATTGAGGAATCTTCGCGAAATTTTCAAAACTTATGGCCCGCTCCGGTCCGCTCCTATCTTGAAAGTTTCGGGGTGATTCGGCAAGCGGGGGCTGAGAAAAAAGGGGGGTCCCAAAACGTGTTTTCCCCATGCAATTTTCCATAGGAACCTTTAGTCGCAGCTACAGCCCGAACTGCTGAACGGAATTACACCAAATTTGGCAAAAAGGTAGCCCTTGGTTCAGAGTCGTGCCTTTTGGTTAAATGGTGTAAATCCATTCAGTAGTTCCTGAGAAAATCAAAAGTAAAACCACATATATATCTATGGCCGCGGAGGGTCCACGCACCCTGAGCGCACCTTCCCGATCACGAGCTGTATGCTAATTGGCTGTCAACACTCCAAACCAGGAAGTGTTGGCAGCCATCTTGTTCCTCGGTAGAACCGAGGCACAAGAAACAAGTGCGCAAAATGTCAAAAGGGGGCAGGGTAGAAACACCCTGACCCCCTAGGCCTGCTTAGGGGGTCCCACAAGGACCCCCAGGGCCAAAAAGAGCATTTTTTTAAATTGGCGGGATGCGCTTAGGATGCGCGGATCCTGCCGTGAAAAAAAAAAATGTTGTATGTCCAAGTGATGTCATCAGTGATGTCATTTGAGATGTCATCAGTGATGTCACTGACCATGTCATGAGTGATGTAATATGTGACGTCATCAGCAGTGCATTGCGGGGGCGTGAGTTATAGTTATATATATATTTACTGAAAAAACCATAGGTTTCAGACAAGTTATAGTTAGAAATTAGCATTTAAAAAACCTTTGAAATTCACTGAAAAAACCATAGGTTTTAGGGACAGTTATAGTTAGTTGGACATTTCACTCGTACAAAACAATAGAAATTCCCCCGTTATAGTTAGTTCAGCTAACTATAACTCGCGCCCGCAATGCACTGCTGATGACGTCACATATTACATCACTCATGACATGGTCAGTGACATCACTGATGACATCTCAAATGACATCACTGATGACATCACTGATGACATCATCCAGTGACTGTGTGTTTCTGTAAAGTTTAAATATGTTTAATATATATAGGGAAAGGCGTATTGAAGAATGAGTGGGTGTATAAGTGTCTGAATGGATGATTTAGTACGTGAGTGACTGACTCTACAAGTGAGTGATTAAACGTATCTTACTGAATGCATGGGTTAGTGACTAAACTGTGTGAATGTCTGTATCCGTCTGTCTGTTGGTTTGTAAGCGGCTGCATGGCTTTCTGAATAGCTACATGAGTGTCTACATGGGTTATTGATTGATTGTCCGAGTATCTGTATGGGTGCCTGGGTGTTTGTGTGGGTGGAGTGTGTGTGACTCTGTGCATAGATGTGTGAGTTGGTGATTCACTGGGTGCATGGTTTCAAGAGTGCATCTGTGATGGACTGTATGGGTGGGTGAGTGTGTGTATGGGTGTGTTAGTGATTGAATGTATATCTCAGTGGTACATGTGTGAGTAACTACATATGTGAAAGGCAGTATATATGTGTGTTGGAGTATATAAATGGCTATAAGTGAGAGTGTGTGATTGTGAGAGTGGCTGTATGGATGAGTGTGTACTTGTATCAGTGATTGTATAAGAGCGTAAGAATGTGCTAGTATTTGTATGAGTAAGTGAGCTGGTGTGTGTATAACTGTATAGGTGAGTAAATGGGTGTGTGATTAAGTTTTTGCATGACTGACTAGGTTTGTGAGTACCTCTATGGATGAGTGGCGGTGTGTGAGTGTTTATATAGGTGTATGAGTGCATATGATAGTCCTGTACTGAGTGACTAAGTATGAGTGACTGTACGGGTGAGTGAGTGGATGTGTGTGTAGACCTAAGAATCAGTGAGTGGGTATGTAGTTTTTGGTGTTGGAGTGTCTATGGTTTTGAGAATGGCAGTCTGTAATTTAGAGTGGGTGTATCAAAAGTTATATTAGGGTGTGAGAAGATGCATGATATTATCACATGGATGATGTCATCAGTGATGTCATTTGAGATGTCATCAGTGATGTCATCAGTGATGTCACTGACCATGTCATGAGTGATGTAATATGTGACATCATCAGCAGTGCATTGCGGGGCGCGAGTTATAGTTAGCTGAACTAACTATAACGGGGAATTTCTATGGTTTTGTACGAGTGAAATGTCCAACTAACTATAAGTGTCCCTAAAACCTATGGTTTTTTAGTGAATTTCAAAGGTTTTTTAAATGCTAATTTCTAACTATAACGTGTCTGAAACCTATGGTTTTTTCAGTGAATTTCAAAGGTTTTTAAATGCTAATTTCTAACTATAACGTGCCTGAAACCTATGATTTTTAAGTGAATTTCAAAGGTTTTTTTAAATGCTAGTTTCTAACTATGCCTACAGAGGTAGGACATGTGAAGAAAGAAGAAAAACGCACAGAAAGAAGCAAAAGATGTGCAGAAAGAACCAACAGAGGAGCAGAAAGAGGCCTTGTTGCAAAATCATCCTGTGCCCACAACTTTTTCAGATGGGTACTGGTGGTAACTGACTCTGACTAACCAGAGCCAGTGCTATGTTAAAAGACACTTAGAATACAGTGAAAACACCTACATACACTAGGGAACACTATGCGTTGGGGTACCCCTGTGATTAGCATGACCTCCTCTGCAAGTCCCTAGTACATAATAGGGCAGGGGGATTAAAACTACCTCTTAAAATGCGCTACAGGGCGCGTTTGCACAGTGGTGAAGGGAGGGGGCCTGAGGTGACATGTGTGCAAACGCACCCCGTGGCGCGTTTTAAGTTGCGGGATTAAGTCCCCTTGAATTCTGAGGGTCCCTGGGGCCCAACTAGCCCCCAGGTACCTACAGTTAGGACCACAGAGCTGAGTTGCAGAGAGGCGTTCCGAGGCCACGCACCTTTTTCACCTCTCTGCAACGCAACTCTGTTGTGCTTAATGAAGGTACCTGGTGGGCTAGTTGGCCCCCAGGGTCCCTCAGGATTCAAAGGGAATTAATTCCCCAACTTAAAACGCACCACAGGGCGTGTTTGCGCACATGTCACCTGAGGCCCTGCCCCCTCCACCACTGTGCAAACGCGCCCCGTGGTGCGTTTTAAGTTGGGGGATTAGGTCACCTTGAATCCTGAGAGTCCCTGGGGCCCAACTAGCCCACTAGGTACTTCCAGTAAGCACCACAGGCCTGCGTTGCAATGCAATTGTGCAGTTGTGTTTAGGTAGTGAAGAGGGTCGTGCTGGGGGTAGTGTTTTAGGGTTTAGGGTAGTGCAGTGGTGTTTGTGTAGTGTAGGGGGTCATGCTGGGGGTAGATTTAGGGTTTAGGGTAGTGCAGTGGTGTTTGGGTAATGTAGGGAGTCGTGCTGGGGGAGTGTTTTAGGGTTTAGGGTAGTGCAGTGGTGTTTGGGTAGTGTAGGGGGTCATGCTGGGGGTAGTGTTTTAGGGTTTAGGGTAGTGCAGTGGTGTTTGGGTAGTGTAGGGGGTCGTGCTGGGGGTAGTGATTTAGGGTAGTGCAGTGGTGTTTGGGTAGTGTAGGGGTACTGCTGGGGGTAGTTTTTAGGGTTTAGGGTAGTGCAGTGGTGTTTGGGTAGTGTAGTGGTTCATGCTGGGGGTAGTTTTTAGGGTTTAGGGTAGTGCAGTGGTGTTTGTGTAGTGTAGGGGGTAGTGTTTTAGGGTTTAGGGTAGTGCAGTGGTGTTTGTGTAGTGTAGGAGGTCGTGTTTTAGGGTGCAGGGTAGTGCAGTGGTCTTTGGGTAGTGTAGTAAGTCCATTTTTTTTTTTTATATAGCGCAGCTACTCACCCTTACGGGTCTCAAGGCGCTGGGGGCCGGAGTGGAAATTAAGTGAGCTATTGCCCAGAGTCACATGGTGCTGAGCTGAGCTGCCGCCGGAGCCGGGATCGAACCGTGAACCCTGTGCTCCGAAGACAGCTGCCCTGGCCGCTGCACCACACCTCTCCACACAGTGTGTAGGGAGTCGTGCGGGGGGTAGTGTTTTAGGGTTTAGGGTAGTGTAGGGGGTCATGCAGGGGGTAGTGTTTTAGGGATTAGGGTAGTGCATTGGTGTTTGGGTAGTGTAGGGGGTCATGCGGGGGTAGTGTTTTAGGGTTTAGGGCAGTGCAGTGGTGTTCGGGTAGTGTAGGGGGTCGTGCTGGGGGTAGTGTTTTAGGGTTTAGGGCAGTGCAGTGGTGTTCGGGTAGTGTAGGGGGTCGTGCTGGGGGAGTGTTTGAGGGTTTAGGGCAGTGCAGTCGTGTTCGGGTAGTGTAGGGGGTTGTGCTGGGGGTAGTATTTTAGGGTTTAGGGTAGTGCAGTGGTGTTCGGGTAGTGTAGGGGTCGTGCTGGGAGTAGTGTTCTAGGGTTTAGGGCAGTGCAGTGGTGTTTGGGCAGTGTAGGGGGTAATGCTGGGGGTGGTGTTTTAGGGTTTAGGGCAGTGCAGTGGTGTTCGGGCAGTGTAGGGGGTCGTGCTGGGGGTGGTGTTTCAGGGTTTAGGGCAGCGCAGTGGTGTTCAGGCAGTGTAGGGGTGGTGTTTCAGGGTTTAGGGCAGTGCAGTGGTGTTCGGGCAGTGTAGGGGGTCTTGCAGGGGGTGGTGTTTCAGGGTTTAGGGCAGTGTTGTTCGGGCAGTGTAGGGGGTCGTGCTGGGGGTGGTGTTTCAGGGTTTGGGGCAGTGCAGTGGTGTTCGAGCAGTCAAGGGGGTCGTGCAGGGGTGGTGTTTCAGGGTTTAGGGCAGTGCAGTGGTGTTCGGGCAGTGTAGGGGCGGTGCAGGGGTGGTGTTTCAGGGTTTAGGGCAGTGCAGTGGTGTTCGGGCAGTGTAGGGGGTGGTGCAGGGGGTGGTGTTTCAGGGTTTAAGGCAGTGCAGTGGTGTTCGGGCAGTGTAGGGGGTCGTGCAGGGGGTGGTGCTTCAGGGTTTAGGGCAGTACAGTGGTGTTCGGGCAGTGTAGGGGGTCGTGCTGGGGCTGGTGTTTCAGGGATTAGGGTAGTGCAGTGGTGTTCGGGCAGTGTAGGGGGTCATGCTGGGGCTGGTGTTTCAGGGTTTAGGGCAGTGCAGTGGTGTTCGGGCAGTGTAGGGGGTCTTGCTGGGGCTGGTGTTTCAGAGTCTAAGGCAGTGCAGTGGTGTTCGGGCAGTGTAGGGGGTCTTGCTGGGGCTGGTGTTTCAGGGTTTAGCGCAGTGCAGTGGTGTTCGGGCAGTGTAGGGGGTCGTGCTGGAGGTGGTGTTTCAGGGTTTAGGGCAGTGCAGTGGTGTTCGGGCAGTGTAGGGGGTCGTGCTGGGGCTAGTGTTTCAGGATTTAGGGCAGAGCAATGGTGTTCAGGCAGTGTAGGGGGTTTTGCTGGAGGTGGTGTTTCAGGGTTTAGGGCAGTGCAGTGGTGTTCGTGCAGTGTAGGGGGTGGTGTTTCAGGGTTTAGGGCAGTGGTGTTCAGGCAGTGTAGGGGTCTTGCTGGGGTTGATGTTTCAGGGTTTAGGGCAGTGAAGTGGTGTTCGGGCAGTGTAGGGGGTAGTGCTGGGGGTGGTGTTTCAGGGTTTAGGGCAGTGCAGTGGTGTTCGGGCAGTGTAGGGGTCCTGCTGGGGGTGGTGTTTCAGGGTTTAGGGCAGTGGTGTTCGGGCAGTGTAGGGGGTCTTGCTGGGGATGATGTTTCAGGGTTTAGGGCAGTGCAGTGGTGTTCGGGCAGTGTAGGAGGTCTTGCTGGGGGTAGTGTTTCAGGGTTTAGGGCAGTGCAGTGGTGTTCGGGCAGTGTAGGGGCGTGCTGGGGGTGGTGTTTCAGGGTTTAGGGCAGTGCAGTGGTGTTCGGGCAGTGTAGGGGGTCGTGAAGGGGGTGGTGTTTCAGGGTTTAGGGCAGTGCAGTGGTGTTCGGGCAGTGTAGGGGGTCGTGCTAGGGTTGGTGTTTCAGGGTTTAGGGCAGTGCAGTGGTGTTCGGGCAGTGTAGGGGGCATGCAGGGGCTGGTGTTTCAGGGTTTAGGGCAGTGCAGTGGTGTTCGGGCAGTGTAGGGGTCGTGCTGGGGGTAGTGTTTTAGGGTTTAGGGTAGTGCAGTGGTGCTTGTGTAGTGTAGGGGGTCGTGCTGGGGGTAGTGTTTTAGGGTTTAGGGTAGTGCAGTGGTGTTTGTGTAGTGTAGGGGGTCATGTTTTAGGGTAGTGCAGTGGTGTTTGGGTAGTGTAGGGGTTCATGCTGGGGGTAGTGTTTTAGGGTTTAAGGTAGTGCAGTGGTGTTTGTGTAGTCTAGGGGGTCGTGCTGGGGGTAGTGTTTTAGGGTTTAGGGTAGTGCAGTGGTGCTTGTGTAGTGTAGGGGTCGTGCTGGGGGTAGTGTTTTAGGGTTTAGGGTAGTGCAGTGGTGTTTGTGTAGTGTAGGGGGTCATGTTTTAGGGTAGTGCAGTGGTGTTTGGGTAGTGTAGGGGTCGTGCTGGGGGTAGTGTTTTAGGATTTAGGTTAGTGCAGTGGTGTTGGGGTAGTGTTTTAGGGTTTAGGGTAGTGCAGTGGTGTTTGTGTAGTGTAGGGGGTCATGCTGGGGGTAGTGTTTTAGCGTTTAGGATAGTGCAGTGGTGCTTGTGTAGTGTAGGGGGTCGTGCTGGGGGTAGTGTTTTAGGGTTTAGGGTAGTGCAGTGGTGTTTTTGTAGTGTAGGGGGTCATGTTTTAAGATGCAACGCTCCAATACCTGACCAGTCTGCACTACATAAAACTGCAAAAAACTAAAAATAAAAAGTGTTTTGCACACTTTTGTCATTGGGCTATATGTGGGCTACATCTGGGTAATATTTGTGCTACATTTGGGCTCTTTTTTCACTGGTGGCCATCTTGGAAGACTTCTTTGTTATGAAGTTTCCTAATTTCCTCATTTACTGCAGTCTCCTCAGTAGGAAATGCTTTCAGTTTTTACTTTGATTCCATCAAGAAGGCATTCAGATGTGTCACACATTTGCCATAAATTCAGAATGTTAGCACTCTAGTTGTTCATTAGATCACTGTAGTGAAATGAAATTAAATGAAATTTGTACTTGTAAAGCGCACTTATACCCCCAAAGGGGTTTCCTGGCGCTGTACGCATACCGCTGTGGAACCCTTCCTGGCTTTTCCCTGTGAAATGTCCACTCCTGGGCACCCCCAGGGTGAAGCCAGGCATCCCAGCGCTGTTGGGGCCGTTGTGGAGATTAAGCAAGCTATTGCCCAGAGTTGCAGAGTGGGACCCATGATTAGAATAGGCACTGAGGCGAGAATTATCAGGTCCGAGGAAATTGAGCCCAAGACCCGCCGAGGCGGGAATTGAACCCTGGTCCCGGGCCAGATCTCTGCATCAGGGTCTGCCGCTCTAACCATTGAGCCACACTTCTCTACTGCTCACCAAGGAGTTAACTGGAAGTCTACTGCTGGTATTGAAAGTGATTGTTTCAGTCTGCATGTCAGAATTTTCTAATGAAATAGAAGAGGATTTGAGATCTCACTTAAAACATGCACTAAATTTTCTTTTGGCAGCACTAACCATAATTTCTATGGCAAAATGAACCCCCTCATTTTGTTCCTTTTTAAATTAAATGTTTTAAGTGTTACCAGTTTATTCCAATCAAGATGGCTTCAGGTGTGCCATACTTTTGTCATAAGTAAGACTGTTAGCGCTCTAGTTGTTCTTTAGAACACTCTGGGAAGCTGCAGTAGAACACAAAGGCATCAACTGACAGGCTGCTCCTGTTGAAATATAACAGGAAGATATTTGAGATCACACTTGAAACATGTCCTAATTTTTCTTTCCAGAGCACTAACCATAATTTCTATGACAAGATGAACCCCATCATTTTGTTCCTTTTTAAATTAAATGTTTTAAGTGTTACCAGTTTATTCCAATCAAGATGGCTTCAGGTGTGCCATACTTTTGTCATAAGTAAGGCTGTTAGCACTCTAGTTGTTCTTTAGAAGCTGCAGTAGAACACAAAGGAATCAACTGACAGTCTCTGCCCTTGTTGGATGTACATGTTTTACTGAGAATGTCAGACTTCATTCTCACATGACTGAGAAAGATAATGTGAATTTACAGAAAATATGCTCTCATTTTAGCTTCTTGGAGCACCTTCCAAAACTGTATGGGACAAGCATGTGAAAATAGTTTTCTCTCAAACATGATTCATGATATCCCAGCAGAAGGTTTTTCACAGGGTAAAATCACCTTAGAACACACCACAATTCCTGAAATTAGTATGGTACCATCAACAAATGAATTCTAATGTAACTAAAGTCTGTTATCACCCTTTATAGTTCTCCTTTTGGTAACCCTCAAAATCTTCGATTCACTACAATGCATTTCAATGGGGTACTATCATTTATATTGGTCCCAAGATGGCTGCCAGCAATTCCAGGATGAAGTGCTGACAGCCAATCAGATCTCACGATGACATGTGTGGTTAGGCTCCGCCCAGATATATATGTGTTTTTACTTTTGATTTTCTCAGCAACTACTGAACGGATTTACACCATTTAACAAAAGGGTTCTTTCTGAACCAAGAACTACCTCTTTGCCAAATTTTGTGTAATTCCGTTCAGCAGTTCGGGCTGTAGCCTTGCATAAAGTTTCCTATGGGAAATTGATTTTTGACTCTTATTTTTTAATTTCTCTGCAACTACTGAACGGATTTACACCATTTAACAAAAAGTGTTCTTTCTGAACCAAGAACTACCTCTTTGCCAAATTTTGTGTAATTCCGTTCAGCAGTTCGGGCTGTAGCCGTGGCTAAAGTTTCCTATGGGAAAATGAATGGGGAAAACACGTTTTGGGACCCCCCTTTTTCTCGGCCCCCGCTTGACGAATCACCCGAAACTTTCAGGGTAGGAGCGGACCGGAGCGGGCCATAAAGTTTGAAAATTTCGCGAAGATTCGTCAACCGACGCAAGAGTTATTTCAAATAGAATGTTGCGGATTTCCTATGGAAAATAGGTCCTAACTATAACTATCTACTGGCGACCGCCAGTAGATAATATATATATATATATATTCACTGAAGAAACCATAGGTTTCAGGGACGTTATAGTTAGAAATTAGCATTTAAAAAACCTTAGAAATTCACTGAAAAAACCACAGGTTTCAGGACGTTATAGTTAGTTGGACATTTCACTCGTACAAAACCAGAGAAATTTGTTATAGTTAGTAGAGATTACTATAACTCGCTCCCCTACAATGCACTGCTGATGACGTCACATATTACATCATTCATGACATGGTCAGTGACATCACTGATGACATCTCAAATGACATCACTGATGACATCATCCAAATGATAATCTGATGCACCTCCTCACACCCTAATATAACCTTTTATACACCCACTCTAAAATACAGACTACCATGTTCGAAACCATAGACACACCAATAGCAGTTAGTACATACCCGCTCAGTGATTCCTAGGTCTACACACACACACATCCACTCATTCACCCATACAGTAACTCATACATGCAGTCACTCATCAATACAGCACTATCATATGCACTCATATACCTATACATACACTCACACACCGCCACTCATCCAAAGACTTACTCACACACCTAGTCAGTCATGCAAAGAATCAATCACACCCATTTATTCACCTATACAGTTATACACAGACCACCTCACTTATTTATATAAATACTAACACATACTTACTCTCTTATACAATCACTGATACAAGCACACACTCATCCATACACCCACTCTCACAATCACTCACTCTCACGTATAGTCATTTATATATTCCAACACTCACATATACTGCCTTTCACATATGTAGTTACTCACACATATACCACTGAGACATCCATTCACTCACCAACACACCCATACACACACTCACCCACCCATACAGCCCTTCACAGATGCACTCTTCAACCCATACACCCAGTGAATCACCCACTCACAAATCTATGCACAGAGTCACCCACCCCCCACCTACTCACACAGACACTCAGGCACCCATACAGATACTCAGACAACCAATCAATAACCCATATAGACAGTCATATAGCTACTCACCAACCCATGCAGCCACTTACACCAACAGACAGACTGATACAGACATTTACACAGTTTACTCACTAACCCATGCATTCAGTAAGATACGCTTAATCAGTCACTTATACAATCAGTCATGCACCTACTAAATCATCCATTCAGACACTTACACACCAACTTAGTCTTCAATACACCTTGGCATATATATATATATATATATAAAACATATTTAAGCTTTACAGAAACACACAGTCACTGGATGATGTCATCAGTGATGTCATTAGTGATGTCACTGACCATGTCATGAATGATGTAATATGTGACGTCATCAGCAGTGCATTGCGGGGCGCGAGTTATAGTTATCTCTACTAACTATAACGGTCGAATTTCTCTGGTTTTATACGAGTGAAATGTCCAACTAACTATAACGTCCCTGAAACCTGTGGTTTTTTCAGTGAATTTCTAAGGTTTTTTAAATGCTAATTTCTACCTATAACGTCCCTGAAACCTATGGTTTTTTCAGTGAATTTCTAAGGTTTTTTAAATGCTAATTTCTAACTATAACGTCCCTGAAACCTATGGTTTGTCAGTGAATTTCAAAGGTTTTTTAAATGCTAATTTCTAACTATAACATAGCAGTCGCGTTTGCAGAGTGGTGGAGAAAGGTGAGCATGGCCTCCGAACACCTCTTAGCAATCCCACTGTGTGAGATTTACTGGAGGTAACAGGAGGGGTAGTTAGCCCCCAACGTCAACCTTGGGGGCCAACTACCCCTCCTATTACCTCCAGTAAGTCCCACACAGCAGGATTGCTAACTTCTCATACTAGGCCATGCCCCCTTTCTCCACCACTCTGCAAACGCGTCCCCTGGTGCGTTCTAAGTTGGGGGATTAATTCCCCTTGAATACTGAGGGTCCCTGGGGGCCAACTTGCCTGCCAGGTACCTCCAGTAAGCGCCACAGAGCTCGATTGCAGAGAGGTGGACACAGGCCATGCCCCCTTTCTCCACCACTCTGCAAACGCACCCCCTGGCGTGTTCTAAGTTGGGGGATTATGTCCCCTTGAATACTGAGGGTCCCTGGGGACCAACTAGCCCACCAGGTACCTCCAGTAAGCATCACATAGCTGGATTGCAGAGAGGTGGTCCGAGGCCACGCCTCCTTTTTACACCTCTCTGCAAACGCGCCTCTTGGCGCACTGCTGCTCGGGGGATGAAGTCCACTTGTGTCCTGAGGTCCTCAGGACACAAGAGGACCTCATCGCCCCACCAACAGTGTGCCAAGAAGCACATTTGCAGAGTGGTGTAAAAAGGGGCATGGCCTCAGACCACCTCTCTGCAATGCAGCTCTGTGGCGCATATTGGAGGTACCTGGTGGGCTAGTTGGCCCCCAGGGATCCTCAGTATTCAAGGGGAATTCATTCCCCATCTAACAACGCGCCAGGGGGGCGCGTTTGCAGAGTGGTGGAGAAAGGGGGCGTGGCCTCCGGCGAGATGCCGGCTGTTTTTTCTTTCTTTTTTTTAACAATGGGGGCTGTGTGGCCCCCCTTTTTTTTACTTTTTTGGGGCCCTGGGGACCCCATCCCCCAGGGCTTGACCCCTATTTACATTTTTTTTTTTTTAAACGGGAAGGGGGCCGCGTGGTCCCCCTCCCGAGGCCAATTTTGACCCCGGGGACCCCATCCCCTGGGGCATGGCCAGACTTTCCTTTTTTTTAAATGTATTTATTTATATGGAGGGGGGCCGTGTGGCCACCCTCCTCAGGCCAATTATGGCCCCGGGGACCCCATCCCCCGGGGCCGGCCTTTTCCTTTTTTTATTGGAGGGGGGCTGCATGGCCCCCCTCCCGGGCCACTTTTGGCCCCGGGGACCCCATCTCCGGGGCCTGGCCTCTGTGATTTGGGACCGTGGGGGGAGCCCCAATGCCCCCACGGTCCCGCCGGCTCCCCACCTCCTGCGGGAGCCGGCATTGCTTTTGAGCAAGGGGAGCTGCTGACATGCAGCTCCCCATGCTCAAAAGCAATCTCGCTTCAATGAAGCAAAGCAGTGTTTGCTATGAAAGGGCGCGCTCCTGCCTTGCCATAGCAAACGGCAATGGGGGTGAGCACCCCGGGACATTGTAGGAGCCGGCCCTGGGGGGTGGCGGTCCCCAGGGCCATCAAGGTCTCCTGGAGGGGGGCTTCACGGCCCCCTCCCTTCATTTACATAGCCCTGGGGAGGTGGTGGTCCCCGGGGCCGGGGGGCCGCTATGGACCCCGCATTTAAATACTAATTGCCCCAGGGAGGTGGTGGTCCCCAGGGCGTGTGGGGGGTCTCTTTCCCCCCACACATCATTTATTATAAAAATCAGAGCCCCAGGGAGGTGGCGGTCCCTGGGGCTGCGGGGGGCCGCGTGCCCCCCGCGGTTCATTTTCAAAGCCCCGGGGAGGTGGCAGTCCCCGGGGGAGCGTGGGGGGGATTAGGACCCCCCCATGCATTTTCTTTTTCAAGCCCCGGGGAGGTGGTGGTCCCCGGGGCTGCGGGGGCCGCAGTGCCCCCACATACATTCATATTAGCCCTGGGGAGGTGGCGGTCCCCGGGGCTGCGGGGGCCCCCGCGGGCCCCTGCAAATTATTTGGTGAATGCCCCCGGGACCTGGCCCACCCGGGGGCTTTACAAGAATGAACGCAGGAGCCCCCGCTTAGTTTTAAAAAAAAATTTCACGGCAGGATTCACGACCCAAATGCAAATTCTGCCGTTTAAAAAAAAAAATATGTTTTTTTGGGCCCTGGGGGTCCTTGTGGGACCCCCTGAGCAGGCCTAGGGGTCAGGGTGTTTCTACCCTGCCACCTTTTCTTGTTTTTCACCTTTTTTTTTACTCTTTTCTTGTGACTCGGTTACCGAGTCACAAGATGGCTGCCAACACTTCCTGGTTTGGAGTGTTGGCAGCCAATCAGAGTGAAGCTCATGCCCGGGAGGGTTCGCGAACCCTCCTCGGTGCTCAGATATCGATATTTTTTCTTTTTTTAATTTCTTAGGAACTACTGAACGGATTTACACCATTTATAAAAAGGTCTCTTTCTGATACAAGGGCTACCTTTTGCCAAATTTGGTGTAATTCCGTTCAGCAGTTCGGGCTGTAGCCTGTTCCAATTTTTCCTATGGAAATTAACATGGGAAAAATGCGTTTTGGGACCCCCTTTTTCTCGGCCCACTGATTGTGAATCACCCCGAAACTTTCAAGACAGGAGCTGACCTGAGCGGGCCATTAGTTTTGAAAATTTCGCGATGATTCGTCAAACGGCGCCAAAGATATTGGCAAAAGAAAAAACGCTATTTGAATAGAAACGAGGTCCTAACTATAACTACCAATATATATATACATGTGATCAAGGGCATCTCACTGCCCGAAACGCGTAATACGGCTACTATGAAATAAACATCAGTTTCTGCCACGAACTATGGGTCCGTGACTCTCTTTCCACAAGGAAGCAGGAGGGAGTCTTTACTCTGATCGAATATATATGTATATATGAAACACACGATCCCTTCATCCAGAAGTAAATCGGAGGGACACAGCAGGGAAACCAGGAAAACTATTTATTGAAGCTGTGGCATGACCCGTTTTGGCGGGTATGCCTTTTTCAAATATATTACCTACTGGCGGTCGCCAGTAGGTAGTTATAATTAGAACCTAGTTTCCATAGGAAAAGCATTTTTTGATTTGCTAATATCTTTGGCATCGTTTAACGAATCTTTGTGAAATTATCCAGGTCAGCTCCTATCCTGAAAGTTTGGGGGTGATTCGTCAAGCGGGGGCAGAGAAAAAAGGGGGTCCAAAAAGTGTTTTTCGTGTGTTAATTTCCATAGGAAATTTTGAGACAGGCTACAGCCCGAACTGCTGAACGGAATTACACCAAGTTTGGCAGTAAGGTAGCTCTTGGTTCAGAAAGCTACCTTTTTAAATGGTGTAAATCCGTTCAGTAGTTGCTGAGAAATTCAAAAAGTAAGAGTCAAAAAATCAATTTTCCATAGGAAACTTTAGGCAAAGCTACAGCCCGAACTGCTGAACGGAATTACACCAAATTTGGCAAAAAGCTAGTGCTTGGTTCAGAAAGCTATGTTGCAGAGAGGTGTAAAAAGGGGTGTGGCCTCTGAACACTTCTCTGCAACGCAGCTCTGTGGCGCTTACTGGAGGTACATGGTGGGCTAGTTGGCCCCCAGGGACCCTCAGGATTCAAGGGGAATTAATCCCCCAAATTAAAACCCGCCAGGGGGCGCGTTTGCACAGTGGTGAAGGGAGGGGGCGGGGCCTGATGTGACATGTGTGTACTTATGCAACCACTCCACCAACACCCAAGCACTTATAAATTCACCATGCACTCTCCTTGCAGCACTCTAATCATCCAGTCACTACCCATGCACTCATGCAATGACCCATGCACTAACTCATGTACTCCTACAATACCCTGAGCAGTACCCATACAGTCTAGCCATTGCCCTGTCACTACCCATGCACTCCTCCAATCACCCAGCGAGCACCATGTACTTATCCAATCACTCCGCCAAAACCCAGGCACTTATAAATTCACCATGCACTCTCCTTGCAGTACTCTAATCTTCCAGTCAGTACCCATGTACTCATGGAGTGACCCAGGCACTAACACATGCACTGCTACAATCCCCTGTGCACTACCCATGCAGACCTCTAACCACCTACACAGTACTGATTCACTCCTCCAATTACCCAGGTTGTACCCATGCATTCCCGAAATCCCTCTGGCACTACCCATGCACTCCTCCAATCACCCATCCAGCATCATGTGCTTATCCAATCACTCCGCCAAAACCCAAGCAGTTATAAAATCACCATGCACTGTCCTTGCAGCACTCTAATCATCCAGTCACTACCCAAGTACTCATGCAATGACCCAGGCACTAACTCATGGCAAATACAGAGGAGGTAATGCTCATTACAGGGGTACCCCAACGCATAGTGTTCCCTAGTGTATTTAGGTGTTTTCACTGTATTCTAAGTGTCTTTTAGCATAGCACTGGCTTGTCCTGGTTAGTCAGAGTCAGTTACCACCAGTACCCATCACTAAAAAGTTGGGGGCACAGGAGGACTTTCTGCTCCTCTGTTGGTTCTTTCTGCACATCTCTTGCTTCTTCCTGCACTTTTTTTCGTCTTTCTGGACTTCTGTTGCCTCTTTCTGCATTTGTCTTGCTTCTTGCTGCGCTTTTCTTCCTCTTTCTTCACATGTCCTAACTTTGTAGGCATAGTTAGAAATTAGCATTTAAAAAACCATTGAAATTCACTGAAAAAACCATAGGTTTCAGGCACGTTATAGTTAGAAATTTGCATTTAAAAAACCTTAGAAATTCACTGAAAAAACCATAGGTTTCAGGGACGTTATAGTTAGTTGGACATTTCATTCGTACAAAACCATAGAAATTCCCCCGTTATAGTTAGTTCAGCAAACTATAACTCGTGCCCCCACAATGCACTGCTGATGACGTCACATATTACATCATTCATGACATGGTCAGTGACATCACTGATGACATCTCAAATGACATCACTGATGACATGACTGATGACATCATCCACGTGAAAATCTGATGCACCTACTCACACTCTAATATAATCTTTGATACACCCACTGTAAAATACAGACTACCATTTTCGAAACCATCGACACACCAATACCAGTTACTACATACACACTCACTAATTCCTAAGACTACACACACATCCACTCATTCACCCATACAATCACTCATACATACAGTCTCTCATCAATACAACACTATCATATGCACTCATACACCTATACAGACACTCACACACTGCCACTCATCCATGGAGTTAGTCACACACCTAGTCAGTCATACAAAGAATCAATCACACTCCCATTTCCTCACCTATACAGTTATACACACACCACCTCACTTATTCAAATATATACTAACACATACTTACACTCTTATACAATCACTGATACAAGTACACACTCATCCATACAGCCACTCTCACGGATAGTCATTTATATACTCCAAGTCTCACATACACTGCCTTTTACATATGTAGTTACTTAGACATGTACCACTGAGACATCCAATCTCTCACCAACACACCCATACACACACTCACCCGCCCATACAGCTGTTTCCACATGCACTCTTGAACCCATACACCCAGTAAATCAACCACTCACACATCTATGCACAGAGTCACACACCTCCCACCCACCCACACACACACGCAGTCTCCCATACAAATACTCAGGCAACCAATCAATAACCCACATAGACACTCATGTAGCTACTGACCAACACATGTAGCAGCTTACACAACAACAGACATACTGATACACACATTCAGACAGTTTAGTCACTAACCCATGCATTCAGTTAGACACATTTAATCACTCACTTATACAGTCAGCCACGCACATACTAAATCCTCCATCCAGACACTTATACACCCACTCATTCTTCAATACACCTTGGCATATATATAAAACATATTTAAACTTTAGAGAAACACACAGTCACTGGATGATGTTATCAGTGATGTCATTTGGGATGTCATCAGTGATGTCATCTGTGATGTCACTGACCATGTCATGAATGATGCAATATGTGATGTCATCAGCAGTGCATTACGAGGGCGCGAGTTATAGTTTGCTGAACTAACTATAACGGGGGAATTTCTATGGTTTTGTACGAGTGAAATGTCCAACTAACTATAACGTCCCTGAAACCTATGGTTTTTTCAGTGAATATATATATATATATATCCCCAAAAAAGACCACTTCAGTAAAAAGCAATCGGAGGACACAACGGGTAACAACAGTAAGTCCAATTTATTAAAACAGCTTTGGCAGACGCGTTTTGACAATTTGTGCCTTTGTCACATGCCGCTGATGCCGGTAAACTGCCCCAATCAACCTTTTTGAAAGTCCCACAGCACTCCCATTGGTGGAAGTCCAGCTGGCCCCAATTCGTTGTTACGAGTAAGGCTGTAGTTTCTGGGTGATAAACTACAGCTCCCAGCAGGCACCACTACTGGGTAAGTATCTCCAACGGGCCCCTCGAGGTTGTAAATATGCGCTGGTAATGCAAGCAAAAAAGGCTGTTGTGTGAGAATAAAAGTCCCGGAATTTTCAATAGCCTGGAACTTTCCTGTGTCCCCAAACGCCCAGCCGCAATCACAAGTGTCAGCAGGGCCGTGAAACACCAATACAGTGATTATGTCTCACCGTGAAGTCACGGTCCGCTCCTGGCAGCAGCCTCTTGCTGTGCTTGGCCGAGGCGGTCCGAGGTCTATCCAATCCCTTGGAAAAACAAAGCAGAATCTGACACCAGTGAAGCCTCGGACTCTTAAGGACGGGTCCTCCCAGCGCGCCACTGGCCAGCGCGCAAAATATCCCAAAAAAAGACCACTTCAGTAAAAACCAATCGGAGGCCACAACGGGGAACAGCAGTAAGTCCAATTTATTAAAACAGCTTTGGCAGACGCATTTCGGCAATTTGTGCCTTTGTCACATGCCGCTGATGCCAGTAAACTGCCCCAATCAACCTTTTTGAAAGTATATATATATTTTTTATTTTTTTACTGAGAACACAAAACCAAAGGTTACAGGGACGTTATAGTTAGGCTCAGGGTTAACTTGTACAAAACCAGTGACATTCAGCAGCTATAGGTAGCTGAGCTAACTATAATTTGTGCTCTGTTTATGACCTCACATATTACATTACTTATGACTTGGTCAGAGACTTCACTGATGACATCTCAAATGACATCACTGATGACATCATCAAGTGACTGTGAGCGTTTAAAAAAAGTTTATGAGTGTTAAATATACCAAGGTGTATTTGTGAATCAGTGGGTGCATGAGTGCCTGTATGGATAATTCAGTGGGTGATTGACTGACTGTATAAGTTAGTGATTAGGTGTCTCAGTGAATATATGGGTGAATGACTGATTGTGTCAATGTTTGTATGAGTCTGTCAGTTGGTGCCTAAGTGGCTATATGGATTTGTGAGTGGGTACTTTAGTGGCTGTATGGGTGATTGATTGGTTGTCTGAGTACCTGTATGAGTTTCTGAGTGTCTGTGTGGGTGGGTCAGGGTATGTGTGACTGCCTGTATGGATGAGTGAGTGGGTGAGTCAGTGGCTGTATTGGTTAGTGAGTATGTATGTAAGGGGCTGTATGAGTGAGTGAGTGTGTGTATGGCTGTGTGGATGAGTCAGTGGTATATGGGTGAGTAACTGGGTATCTTAAAGGAAGCATAGGTGAGTGATGGGGTATATGAGTGACTGTATGTGTGAGTGTGTGCTTATGTCAGTGACTGTATAGGTGAGTGAGTATGTGTTAGCATATATATGAGTAAGTAAGTGGGTATGTGAATGACAGCATAGGTTAGTAAGTGTCTGTGTGATTGGCTGTATGGGTGAGTGATTGGTTGTGTGAGTAGCTCTGTGGGTGACTGACTCAGTGTGTGAGTGGCTGTATGGGTATATGAGTAGATATGTCAGTGGCTGTATTAGTGAGTGAGTGGCTGTATGAGTGGCTGCATGGGTGAGTGAGTGGATTTGTGTGTAGATCTATGAATCAGTGAGTGGGTGTATAAGTACTGGTATGGGTCTGAAAGGTTCTATGGGGTGTGAGTGGATGTGTTAGTGATTTTATGGATAATATCATGAGTGATGTCTTCAGGGATGTCACTGACCATATTATGACTGATGTAATAATTGAGGCCATAAGCAGTGCAATCACAGGGGTGTGAGATAGAGTTAGCTCAGCTAACTATAATTGCTGAATTTCCCTGGTTTTGTACGAGTGAAACCTGAGCCTAACTATAATTTCTAAGGTTTTTTATTCCATTTCCTAACTATAACGTTCATGTAACCTTAGGTTTTTTCAGTGAATTTCTATGTTTTTTTAAATGCTAATTCCCAACTATAACATTTCTGTAACCTTTGTTTTTTTTCAATGAATTTCTATGTTTTTTTAAGTAGTAGTCATGTTTGCAGAGTGGTGGAGGAAGGTGGCTGGGCCTCCGACCAGCTCTCAGGAATCCTGCTGTGTAGGACTTACAGGAGGTAACAGGAGGGCTTCTAGGCCCCCAAAGTCCCTCAGGAGTATAGTGGACTTCATCCCCCAACCAGTAGTGTGCCAGGAGGTGTGTTTGCAGATTGGTGGGGAAAGGGGTAGTGGCATCCGAAAACCTCTTAGCAATCGAGTTGTGTTGGACTTACTGGAGGTAACAGGAGGGGTAGTTGGCCCCAAGGACATCCTTGGGTGCCAACTACCCCTCCTATTAGCTCCAGTAAGTCCCACACAGCAGGATTTTTGAGAGGTTGCCTCCTGGCACACTACTAGTAAGAGGATGATGTCCCCTTGGCTATTGAGGGTCCTTGGGGGCCAACTACTCCTCCTGTTACCTTCAGTAAGTCCCACACAGTGGGCTGCTGAGAGATTTTCTGTGGCCATGCCCCCTTTCTTCACCACTCTGCAAACGCACCCCCTGGTGCACTACTAGATGGGGGATGAAGTCCCCTTGGCTTTTGAGGGTCCCTGGGGGCCAACTACCACTTCTGTTACCTCCAATAAGACCCACACAGCTGGATTGTTGAGAGGTAGTCAGAGGCATGCCCCCTTTATCCACCACTCTGCAAACATGGCTACTGGAGCACTACTGGTTGGGGGAAGAAGTCCACTTTATTCCTGAGGCATTCAGGAGTAAAGTGGAATTCATTCCCCAACCAGCAGCGCCCCAGGAGGAGCGTTTGCAGAGTGGTGGAGAAAGAGAGTGTGGCCTCCAGAGAGTTGCTGACTTGTTATGTATTTATTTATTTCTATTTGTTAGGAAGTGGGGGGCCTCGTAGACCCCTTCCCTAGGCCGTTTTGGGCCACTTAAACCCCATCCCCGGGACCTGCCCCTTTTTTGTTTTTTTTAATATAAAAAAGGGAGGGGGATGCACTGGCAACACCGAGCAGATTTTGGCCCATGTACCCCATACCCGGGGCCCGGCCCTTTCTTTTTCTTGTAATTATTAAAGGGAAGGGGGCCCCCCTCACCCATGCTCCCGCCAAGCCATAGCAAACTGCAATGTCCCTGGGTGAGCACCCCTGGACATTGCTGGAGCCGGCCCTGGGGGTTGGCGGTCCCCAGGGCCATTTGGGGTACTAGGAAGGGGGCTGTGGGAAGTCTATGTTGCCCCCACACAAATAATTTACAATAAATCCCAGGGAAGGTGGCAGACCCCGGGGCTGGGGGGGTCCCAGAGTACCGACCCATTTAAAAGGAAATAAGCCCAGGGGAGGTGGGGATCATGGGGAGGCCATGCTGCCCTCCCCGCATTATTATTTTAAGAAGCCCTGGGGAGGTGTTGGTCCCCAGGGCATAATGAGCCCCAGGAGGGGGTGCCCGTGCGCCCCCATTTATTATTGAAACAATGCCCATGGGACCTGGCCCATCCAGGGGGTGGATAATGGAGCCCACGCTTCATCCTTTTTTACATTTTCGACTGTATCCGCGGATCCCTTTGAATTAAAAAAAAATTAGGGGCCCTGACCCCCCCTCAGAAGCCTAGGTGGTCAGTGTTTTTCTACCCTGCCCTTTTTTTTATTTATTTTTTTACATTTTTGGTGGGACTCAGTTTAACCACGTACCAAGATGTCTGCCAACAATTCCTAGTAGAAGTGTTGGCAGCCAATCAAATTTCAGTAGAGTTTCAGTAGACTGTTCGGCTCCCAGATAGCTATATTTTTTAAATTAAATATCTCTAAAACTACTTAACAGATGTACACCAAATCATCATCTAGCTTTCTGCCAAATTTTGTGTAATTCTGTTCTGTGGTTCTGGCTGTTGTCTCGTTAAAAGAATGGAAAATAACCCATAGACATAACAAGAGGAAAATGCATTTTGGGGCCCCCTTTTTTCTCGGCCCCCGCTTGACAGATTACCTTGAAACTTTCAACACAGGAGCTGAACCAAAAAACCTACTGGCGACCTTCTATATATATATAGTAGGCACGTGACTCTGATCACTATTTATAACACCTGGGACATTGCACAAGTGATTGTTCATCCTTCGACAAAGGCATTCCGCCGAAACGCGTCAGGATAATCACGCTTGCTGTTGCCTGCGCCAATTCAATAAATGCTCTTCTCCGGACCCGGACTGTGGCAATTTCTTTCTTTGATTTTATTACGGGAATCTCTGTCTCCCGCTAGCCACGGCCACCCTGCAGGGTTGGGGGCCCCCGACGACAGTGGTGTTTTTTGAAGTGTTTAATGAGGGGGCATGACCCGCTCGCCTTGCTGCAAGCCTTGGGATTACCGGCGACATTTGCGGCAGTGGCGAGAAAGGTGAGCCGAGGGAGGCCAACACCTCCGCTTGGCAGGGTCCGGACACAGCGCAGATTGACATTGTTGTGGCACAGTAAGGATTGTTTGTTATGTGCACCAGCTTTCTCCTGGATACGCTATACTTACCTGGAACAACCAGTCTGAGTTTTGCAGGGTCACAAACACCACCAGGGTTTTACATATATTTCACTGCAACTCAAAGTGAACTATGGGAATTGTAGTTTGTCGTATGCAGGCACGTGACTCTGATCACTATTTATAACACCTGGGACATTGCACAAGTGATTGTTCATCCTTCGACAAAGGCATTCCGCCGAAACGCGTCAGGATAATCACGCTTGCTGTTGCCTGCGCCAATTCAATAAATGCTCTTCTCCGGACCCGGGCTGTGGCAATTTCTTTCTTTGATTTTATTACGGGAATCTCTGTCTCCCGCTAGCCACGGCCACCCTGCAGGGTTGGGGGCCCCGACGACAGTGGTGTTTTTTGAAGTGTTTAATGAGGGGGCATGACCCGCTCGCCTTGCTGCAAGCCTTGGGATTACCGGCGACATTTGCGGCAGTGGCGAGAAAGGTGAGCCGAGGGAGGCCAACACCTCCGCTTGGCAGGGTCCGGACACAGCGCAGATTGACATTGTTGTGGCACAGTAAGGATTGTTTGTTATGTGCACCAGCTTTCTCCTGGATATGCTATACTTACCTGGAACAACCAGTCTGAGTTTTGCAGGGTCACAAACACCACCAGGGTTTTACATATATTTCACTGCAACTCAAAGTGAACTATGGGAATTGTAGTTTGTCGTATGCAGGCACGTGACTCTGATCACTATTTATAACACCTGGGACATTGCACAAGTGATTGTTCATCCTTCGACAAAGGCATTCCGCCGAAACGCGTCAGGATAATCACGCTTGCTGTTGCCTGCGCCAATTCAATAAATGCTCTTCTCCGGACCCGGGCTGTGGCAATTTCTTTCTTTGATTTTATTACGGGAATCTCTGTCTCCCGCTAGCCACGGCCACCCTGCAGGGTTGGGGGCCCCCGACGACAGTGGTGTTTTTTGAAGTGTTTAATGAGGGGGGCATGACCCGCTCGCCTTGCTGCAAGCCTTGGGATTACCGGCGACATTTGCGGCAGTGGCGAGAAAGGTGAGCCGAGGGAGGCCAACACCTCCGCTTGGCAGGGTCCGGACACAGCGCAGATTGACATTGTTGTGGCACAGTAAGGATTGTTTGTTATGTGCACCAGCTTTCTCCTGGATACGCTATACTTACCTGGAACAACCAGTCTGAGTTTTGCAGGGTCACAAACACCACCAGGGTTTTACATATATTTCACTGCAACTCAAAGTGAACTATGGGAATTGTAGTTTGTCGTATGCAGGCACGTGACTCTGATCACTATTTATAACACCTGGGACATTGCACAAGTGATTGTTCATCCTTCGACAAAGGCATTCCGCCGAAACGCGTCAGGATAATCACGCTTGCTGTTGCCTGCGCCAATTCAATAAATGATCTTCTCCGGACCCGGGCTGTGGCAATTTCTTTCTTTGATTTTATTACAGGAATCTCTGTCTCCCGCTAGCCACGGCCACCCTGCAGGGTTGGGGGCCCCGACGACAGTGGTGTTTTTTGAAGTGTTTAATGAGGGGGCATGACCCGCTCGCCTTGCTGCAAGCCTTGGGATTACCGGCGACATTTGCGGCAGTGGCGAGAAAGGTGAGCCGAGGGAGGCCAACACCTCCGCTTGGCAGGGTCCGGACACAGCGCAGATTGACATTGTTGTGGCACAGTAAGGATTGTTTGTTATGTGCACCAGCTTTCTCCTGGATACGCTATACTTACCTGGAACAACCAGTCTGAGTTTTGCAGGGTCACAAACACCACCAGGGTTTTACATATATTTCACTGCAACTCAAAGTGAACTATGGGAATTGTAGTTTGTCGTATGCAGGCACGTGACTCTGATCACTATTTATAACACCTGGGACATTGCACAAGTGATTGTTCATCCTTCGACAAAGGCATTCCGCCGAAACGCGTCAGGATAATCACGCTTGCTGTTGCCTGCGCCAATTCAATAAATGCTCTTCTCCGGACCCGGGCTGTGGCAATTTCTTTCTTTGATTTTATTACGGGAATCTCTGTCTCCCGCTAGCCACGGCCACCCTGCAGGGTTGGGGGCCCCGACGACAGTGGTGTTTTTTGAAGTGTTTAATGAGGGGGCATGACCCGCTCGCCTTGCTGCAAGCCTTGGGATTACCGGCGACATTTGCGGCAGTGGCGAGAAAGGTGAGCCGAGGGAGGCCAACACCTCCGCTTGGCAGGGTCCGGACACAGCGCAGATTGACATTGTTGTGGCACAGTAAGGATTGTTTGTTATGTGCACCAGCTTTCTCCTGGATACGCTATACTTACCTGGAACAACCAGTCTGAGTTTTGCAGGGTCACAAACACCACCAGGGTTTTACATATATTTCACTGCAACTCAAAGTGAACTATGGGAATTGTAGTTTGTCGTATGCAGGCACGTGACTCTGATCACTATTTATAACACCTGGGACATTGCACAAGTGATTGTTCATCCTTCGACAAAGGCATTCCGCCGAAACGCATCAGGATAATCACGCTTGCTGTTGCCTGCGCCAATTCAATAAATGCTCTTCTCCGGACCCGGGCTGTGGCAATTTCTTTCTTTGATTTTATTACAGGAATCTCTGTCTCCCGCTAGCCACGGCCACCCTGCAGGGTTGGGGGCCCCGACGACAGTGGTGTTTTTTGAAGTGTTTAATGAGGGGGCATGACCCGCTCGCCTTGCTGCAAGCCTTGGGATTACCGGCGACATTTGCGGCAGTGGCGAGAAAGGTGAGCCGAGGGAGGCCAACACCTCCGCTTGGCAGGGTCCGGACACAGCGCAGATTGACATTGTTGTGGCACAGTAAGGATTGTTTGTTATGTGCACCAGCTTTCTCCTGGATACGCTATACTTACCTGGAACAACCAGTCTGAGTTTTGCAGGGTCACAAACACCACCAGGGTTTTACATATATTTCACTGCAACTCAAAGTGAACTATGGGAATTGTAGTTTGTCGTATGCAGGCACGTGACTCTGATCACTATTTATAACACCTGGGACATTGCACAAGTGATTGTTCATCCTTCGACAAAGGCATTCCGCCGAAACGCGTCAGGATAATCACGCTTGCTGTTGCCTGCGCCAATTCAATAAATGCTCTTCTCCGGACCCGGGCTGTGGCAATTTCTTTCTTTGATTTTATTACGGGAATCTCTGTCTCCCGCTAGCCACGGCCACCCTGCAGGGTTGGGGGCCCCGACGACAGTGGTGTTTTTGAAGTGTTTAATGAGGGGGCATGACCCGCTCGCCTTGCTGCAAGCCTTGGGATTACCGGCGACATTTGCGGCAGTGGCGAGAAAGGTGAGCCGAGGGAGGCCAACACCTCCGCTTGGCAGGGTCCGGACACAGCGCAGATTGACATTGTTGTGGCACAGTAAGGATTGTTTGTTATGTGCACCAGCTTTCTCCTGGATACGCTATACTTACCTGGAACAACCAGTCTGAGTTTTGCAGGGTCACAAACACCACCAGGGTTTTACATATATTTCACTGCAACTCAAAGTGAACTATGGGAATTGTAGTTTGTCGTATGCAGGCACGTGACTCTGATCACTATTTATAACACCTGGGACATTGCACAAGTGATTGTTCATCCTTCGACAAAGGCATTCCGCCGAAACGCGTCAGGATAATCACGCTTGCTGTTGCCTGCGCCAATTCAATAAATGCTCTTCTCCGGACCCGGGCTGTGGCAATTTCTTTCTTTGATTTTATTACGGGAATCTCTGTCTCCCGCTAGCCACGGCCACCCTGCAGGGTTGGGGGCCCCGACGACAGTGGTGTTTTTTGAAGTGTTTAATGAGGGGGCATGACCCGCTCGCCTTGCTGCAAGCCTTGGGATTACCGGCGACATTTGCGGCAGTGGCGAGAAAGGTGAGCCGAGGGAGGCCAACACCTCCGCTTGGCAGGGTCCGGACACAGCGCAGATTGACATTGTTGTGGCACAGTAAGGATTGTTTGTTATGTGCACCAGCTTTCTCCTGGATACGCTATACTTACCTGGAACAACCAGTCTGAGTTTTGCAGGGTCACAAACACCACCAGGGTTTTACATATATTTCACTGCAACTCAAAGTGAACTATGGGAATTGTAGTTTGTCGTATGCAGGCACGTGACTCTGATCACTATTTATAACACCTGGGACATTGCACAAGTGATTGTTCATCCTTCGACAAAGGCATTCCGCCGAAACGCGTCAGGATAATCACGCTTGCTGTTGCCTGCGCCAATTCAATAAATGCTCTTCTCCGGACCCGGGCTGTGGCAATTTCTTTCTTTGATTTTATTACGGGAATCTCTGTCTCCCGCTAGCCACGGCCACCCTGCAGGGTTGGGGGCCCCGACGACAGTGGTGTTTTTTGAAGTGTTTAATGAGGGGGCATGACCCGCTCGCCTTGCTGCAAGCCTTGGGATTACCGGCGACATTTGCGGCAGTGGCGAAAAGGTGAGCCGAGGGAGGCCAACACCTCCGCTTGGCAGGGTCCGGACACAGCGCAGATTGACATTGTTGTGGCACAGTAAGGATTGTTTGTTATGTGCACCAGCTTTCTCCTGGATACGCTATACTTACCTGGAACAACCAGTCTGAGTTTTGCAGGGTCACAAACACCACCAGGGTTTTACATATATTTCACTGCAACTCAAAGTGAACTATGGGAATTGTAGTTTGTCGTATGCAGGCACGTGACTCTGATCACTATTTATAACACCTGGGACATTGCACAAGTGATTGTTCATCCTTCGACAAAGGCATTCCGCTCGAAACGCGTCAGGATAATCACGCTTGCTGTTGCCTGCGCCAATTCAATAAATGCTCTTCTCCGGACCCGGGCTGTGGCAATTTCTTTCTTTGATATATATATATATATATATATATATATATATATATATATATATATATTCCAACAAACGCCACACGTTCTGCCAAACTCATTACTTGATGGGTGCCTCTTTCGTGCGAGTGGCATTCACGCATAAAAATAGTAGGCGAAACGCATCATGCTGGGTGTAATAAAGGACTTCAAAAACCCAAAGAGTGCTCCGTATGTGTTCCTGAAGGAGGGACATAGTTGTTGAACTATATATATATATATATATAGTTCAACAGGACCCAGAAAATAAAGTAAAGAAGAGTAAGAGTCTTCGGGCTGTGCAAAGCTCTTTATGAAGAGTTCATTCACAATACACTATGAAGCCCCTATGACACACAGTCAGCATTCAGTGCACAGATAGTTCAGTTCAATTCAAAATAAAAGTATATCTAAAGGGGAGGCCCAACGTTTAGCTATTGATTACTTGGGACTTGAGCATGGACATAAATATAGACATTCATTTTACTAATTTAACATTCAATAATGATATTTTGTGCATTCAGAGATACAATAATGGCCAGCCTACGTTTTTGAACTTTCAGAGCTTTAAATTATGGCCGTAGAAGCCGCCTGCGTGCTTCTAATAGCATGGGGCACAGGCAAATTACATGAACTACTGTTTCCGCTGCCTTCCGACATATCCTGTACAGAGCAGTGGTCAGCTTTGCTACTGTGAATAATAATGTTGGTAATAATGTTGGTAAGGACCCCATATGAAAGGCCATTAAAAATGACTCTTAGTCTACCATGAATAGTTCAATTCCAAATACACTTGGCCTCCTGGTGAATTATAAGATGCTAGCACCATTCAAGTGTGGGATCCTTGAGCCAGTTTTCCTTGTCAAGAGGTATATGGGTGTTAGTACTAACCATTTTTTTAACTTAATTTGCCTGATTTCCATAGACCATGCCTCTCGGATGTGTAGGTCATTATGAGAAGCTGGCTCAGTATATGGTGCTCATTTATTAAAGTGAAGCACCTTGCACTAATCCAGGCAACCCTTATGGTGATTTTAGTGGTCCTAGACAACCTTAGAAAGCTCTCTAAGTGGTAGCTGTGGAGAGCAGCCTTCAGGCTTAGTCCAGAAGGAGTGTAAAGCAGCTTGTTTTACCAATACTTAATCTTAGGGTATAGGTTAAGTGAAAAAGAATCACACAGTGTAGTTATAAAAATATGTATTTTATTACAAACACTCACTAACACATTGAAATATCTCCTACCCGGAGATATATTCACAATACACACAGTACTTTGATAATAGAACACGTAAGTAGCACAATTACACAGTGGTCTCCAGGGGGAGAGTGAACCATATACTAAAATAGTGGATTGTGAACCACGACCTAAGTCGAGACTGGACCCAGAAGACGTAGAAGTGTTGGGGACCCAAGGAACCACCCAAGGTAAGTTGC
Source organism: Calotriton arnoldi (assembly GCA_963921515.1). Lineage (NCBI taxonomy): Eukaryota > Metazoa > Chordata > Amphibia > Caudata > Salamandridae > Calotriton > Calotriton arnoldi. The sequence goes on from CAWUFW010007701.1 coordinate 907,907, forward strand.
CAGGAACCCCTTGGAAGCCGTGTGCAGAGCCTGAACACGACCGTGTGATCAACACAAGTCAATGGGCAAGTCGTGGTTGCAGTTTTAAAGAAGAAGGACCCTTCCCAGTGAACCCTAAATAAACACTGTGGAAGATGGAAAGTTGGAGGGTCACCCTACCCGTGGATACCCAGGGAACCAGGATAACTACACCAGGGAAGCAGGGTGCATAGGTGTGAAGTGACGTCGGAAACCGCCGCAGACCACAATGGAGGACTTCAGGAAAAGTGCGGCTGGAGAAGAAGCTGAAGGAGTTCGGAGGAACCCAAAGGTGGATTCGAGATGAGAAGAACCTGCAAGCAGAGGGGAAAGTGTCAAGGAGGCACGGAAGACGAATGCCCACCGATGTCGATAGATGCAGGAGAAGTGACGGTGCCCTTGAACATGCAGCTCTGCGGACCAGGCGACGTTGTGGAAGACTATGAGCCATTCAAGAGCTGTCCCACATCAGATGTCGAGAGCCAGAGGGTCAGTGTCCGGCAGGGGCAACAACAAGCCTTGGCAGCAGCAACCAATGTAGTCATCGAAAAAGGTACAGTGTCGGGACCAGCAAGATCCAGGTGACTCACCACGAGCAGGTAAGTCAGAGTAGGCCCTGAGCAAGCAGGGGAGCCCACTGGCACCAAAGAAGACCCTCAAGAGGACCCACTGGCTGAGGCACAGGAGTAGCAAGAGGACCTCGAGCAGCTCACCAATGAAGAAGGCCCACGTAGAGAAAGTCGTGAGGGCGAAGATCTTGGCTGCAGGAGTTGCTTGAGGTTGGAGCTTCTGGGAGCCCAAAGATTTCTGGAGGAGAGAGTCAACAACCCTTGGCAACGGCAAGTCAGTGCAGTGCACGGGGTTCGATTTCAGCAGTATCGACGAGGGATACTGGCCTCAAACTCGGTTTGAAGACAGTGCAGGCCTCGAGGAAGTTGCACAACCACCACCTGTGATGCTGAGCCTTTTGGAGTCAATGGGAGCCCAGGAACAGCAGATTGGTCAGCTGCGATGCGGTGCCTGCAGATGCAGGGGAGTTACTCATTCATTCCAAGGGAGATTCTTTCGGGTGTCTTGGATGTCCACAGGCCTGGTGAAGAACCTGTATGGAGCACGGGCACAGATGTTGCAGAAGACTAGCAGGACAACGAGACCAAAGCGAAGTCCAGCGAAGTCCAGACGGTCGAAGTTGAAGAGTTGTTCGATCTGAATCTAGTCCCACAACGAATCTAGGGACCCACCCACAGGTGAGCCCTTAAGTACCCTTAGGAAAGGGTTGGGATGATTCAGGGGTCCCTCCTAGAGGAGGGGCTGGACAGTGGGGAGGATTCTCCCATGTCCTTAGTCCATTTTCGAGCCAGAGTGGGAGCCAAAGGCCCCCTGAACTGGTTTGAACTGGAGTATGCAAGGAGGGCACCAAATGTGCCCTATAAGCAGTCTCAGTGAAGCTGGCAAGAGCCCCCACCATGCCCCAATACACTAAACCTTGTCTGGGAGGTGGTCACAGTCCCTGCAACAGGTTATCTATGGTTCTGCCTTCCCCTGCTTGAGCTTGGCTCAGCATCAAAAGGGCAGAATCGTGTCTCTGGTCGGTAGCAGCCCTAGCTTGCTGTCCAGTTCTAGAAGACTGGTACAAAGAGCCCTGAGGGCCTCCCAGTGCATGGAATCATGCCTCCCACACTGTTTATAGTGTGGGTGTGAGGGTATGATTCCAACATGTTTGATACCAAACATGACAGGGTTCGTTACAGCCAGTTTACAGATGGTCATAGCGTAATGACGAATGGCCACTCTATATGTCGTAATGGCTGATGCACTTTCAACCCGGGAAATGGACTCCGAGGTTCTAGGGATGCCTGGCTCATGCAGGGGCACCCTCAAACTTAGGAGCCAGCACCCTGCCTTCAGGATTGAAAGGCCTGCCTTAGGGGTGACTTACAGGTTTTAGTGTAGTGACCTCAGATATAGTGAAACCTATATCTGCCTTAAGTGGTGCTAGCACCAACTTACACCGGCTGCAATGGCAGGTCTGTAGTCACAATTTGAATGGTCTCTCATGGGTGGCATAAAACATGCTTCCCCCCCATGGGAGACCCCTGGTGTACCTATGCCCTGGGTACCTTAGTACCATATACTAGGGACTTATCAGAGAGCAACAGTAGCCAATATGGGGGTACCTAAGTACTCACCATGTCCAACTTAGGGAACAAGCAGAGAGACTGGGGTCCTGATTAGCAGGATCCCAGTCAGACGTGTCAGAAAAACATAATGACACCAGCAAAAAGTGGGGGTGACCATGAAAACAGATCCTACTTTCCTACAAACAGGAATGCCCATAGATACATATATGTATGGATAACAAAATGAATGCAAGAGTACACCACAGCACACAACGAAACATCACAGGGCAATAGAACATCAATGCACTCAAAAAAGTATGTTCACAGAGACATACGCAATGGCACGATGCACACACACCTACATGCATCATTTCCCTGGACAGAACCAAAATATCTGAAAATGCATATAAATACCACAAGATGGCATGTGATTGGCATACTCCTTGTATGTAATAAACCTGCGGCAAACTGTTTTCCCAACAAAACTTGTGTGGACTGTTTATTTTGTGCAGCACAGCTAATTATTGCTAAGCGGGGGGTTGCCGATATCGGCACTATGCGGCTGCCCGCGGTGCACGCAGTGGGCCCTGTAAGACGGCGGCCCCCTTAGTGCCGCATTAGGCACCTCCCTGCACCATGTCGCAGGGACTCCCTCCGCAGGGAGTCCCTCTTACGTCCGGCGCCTCTGCGGCATCATTTTCGGTGCGCAGTGGGCTGGGGACAGGTACTTATACGTACCCCCACCCACTGGCCACCCTCTTTGTTCCCCACTGGACAAGCTGTCACATTGCAGGAAGTGACATCATTTACCCTAATCACCTTCCCATTTTTCAAACAACATAGCAAGAAGCACATTATCTACAATGTATAGCTTGAAATTGACCAACAATATGTATAAACCCCACAGGAAAATGATGTCCAAATATGTTTCAGACCTACCAAATAACAATAAAATAGATCCACCCAATCAGATGGAAAAGCTAGGTCTTAAGTGGTGTTAGCACCAGCTTACACAGGCTGCAATAGCAGGCCTGTAGTCACAATTTGAGTGGTCTCTCTTGGGTGGCATGATACATGCTTCAACCCATGGGAGACCCCTGGTCTACCTATGCCCTGGGTAGCCTAGTACCATATACGAGGGACTTGTCAGCGTGCACCAGTAGCCAATCTGAGGGGTACCTAAGTACTCACCAAGTCTAATTTAGGGAAGAAGCACAGAGACTGTGGTCCTGATTAGCAGGATCCCAGCAGACTAGTCAGAAAAACATAATGACACCAGCAAAATGTGGGGGTGACCATGAAAGCAGATCCTACTTTCCTTTAGTCATCCAGACAGATCTTCATGTACTGAGCATGGGCACCCTTGCCTCCACTTTTCTTTCGCTCCTTCCATAATACTCCATTCAATAAGTGGGATGTTGCAGCTCTGAACTTGTGGTACAACTTAGAGCCTCATTACGATGTCGGTCGTAAAGGCTCCGAACGACATTAGGTTTGTCTGAATCCGTGTCAGAATCCATGTTTCCGACTGTGTTGGAAACATTTCCAGCTGACCGATTACGATGGAAGAGTAACTGTTCGGTCTTTCCGACTCGGTTCCAACCGGCATTCAGAGAAGCCGAGTTGGTCGGAGCCGACTCGTACAGCTCTACGGACGCGTTTCAGACCAAGCGATTACAATGTCGGATTCGGACAGCCTTTCAGACTCAGTTTGTCCGACATGAAAAGGTTGTCGGAATCCGACTTTGGGGGCCTGTGGCAGGCCGCCCTTCACCTGGAGGCCTCTAGTTAGGGCCCGTGGGGGTACCCATGGGTCCCCTCTTTACAACTATGCACAGTGTGGCAGGCACCATAGGGTGCCCGCCACAGGGTGCAAGGTTTTCTGCAACCACCCCTTTCTTCAATGGGAGCCTGTGTTGTCAGTCGAAACACAGGCTCCCATTGAAGTCTTAATCAGTCGGTCGGCCTTCCCGAATCTGAGTCAGTGAGAAACGATTCTGATACGGCGTCGGTCAGAATGCTTTCCGACCGACATCTCAATAAGGCCCATAATGTATGCCGATTTCTAGGCCGTTGCTTAAGGAGAACCAACTCTAGACGCACCTGAGCTGGCAAAACAGATTTCAGTAACCAGAAGATACATTTATAGATTCTTATCATCAAAGCATCTAACAGTTTTGTGTCAGATGCCAGCATGATCTTGCTTCCTAAGATAGAGGAAAATTGCCTGCTTAACCTGCAGTATTGAGTCCATACTTGTGCCCCACAACTTTGCAGCTAAGCTCAAAAAAAGCTACCTGAAGTGCATTGCCTTATTTTTTATGGCATCCTTTTGTTTTCAGAACGACTCTCTAGAGTCTAACCAGACCCCCAGATATTTATATTCTGCGACTTTCTCAAATGAGTGCCACCCATCTGCCTTGAACCCTGCTTATGCACTCTTTTTCCAAAGACGATTATTGTTGTTTTTTCTACATTCACCTCCTACTTATCCAACTCCTTGTATAAAAGAGTGGTTAACAGTCTCTGCAAGCCTACTCTTGTTCAGCTCAACATCACCAGGTCGGCCTCATAGAGAAGTTTGGATATGGGATTATTCCCCAATATCGGAGAGTGGGAATTCAGGGGCAGATGTACGACCGTTCTTTGCGGTCGCAAACGGGAATTTTTCCCATTTGCGACCGCAAAAAAGGTCAGCCCCATGTTCAAACCATATTTTGCGAGTCGCTAACCTATTAACGACTCGCAAAATATGGTTTGCGACTCGCAATTAGGAGTATAATAATAGCGAGTACATATGGCATGTACCATTGTTTTGCGACCGCATTTGCTGTCGCAAAACACTCGCAGTTTACCACCCTTTTCAAAAGGGCGGTAAACCATTTGCAAAATGGGAAGGGGTCCCCAGGGGACCCTTTCCCCTTTGTGAATGGGTGCCAAAATATTTTTTAAGAGCGGACAGTGGTCCCAGGGACCACTGCCTGCCCTTAAAAAATGAAACTGAAAAGTTTGGTTGTCTTTTTTAAATGCATCCCGTTTTCCTTTATTGAAAATTGGCTGCATTTAAAATAAAAACTGCTTTATTGAAAAAGCAGTCACAGACTATGGGGCCGATTCCGAACTCGGTCGGAGGCGCACCTAACACTATTCGGCCGGGAAAAAAGCCAGGCGAATGCCTGTTTCCCGACCGATCCGCACATTATTCCGAACGAGCAAGTACGATGCGCACAACTGCATAGATTCCGACCCAGTCGTACTCACCCAATCCAGGTCCTGTTTTCCGACCGAGGTGGATCCGGAAACGCAAAATCGAGTCGCACAAAAGCCAAAATGCAGCCCTGTCCGGCCGGACAAGTACGATGCGCTTTCTGTACGCGCCGAACACGTCGCTACGCACGGCACTTCAAAGCATCCGGGAGAGGCGCACATAAGCTCCGATTCGCGCCACAACACGATCCACGGCTACGAGACGAACACGCCAGCGACGAGGCGAAGCAAAGAGAAAGACGAACGAGACGAACCAACCATGAATCCCATCGTGCCGATCCTACCAATATTCTACATCTACTACCGGAACAGGCACGGACGCGTACGGCGCAGAAGGTAAGTCAGACACCAACCACAAAAACAAACTACACGTACCCGACATATCACACACACACAGAGGGATGCAGAAATTACTTACACCAGCAACAGCAGCACCATAGGGGCGGGATGGCCATCAGCAATGCCACATATACACATAGGGGCCTGGATGCCCACCACCACTACCACCCCTAGTCAGGGGGTGCCAGATGCCTACCACTACTACCACCTCTACCCAGGGTGTGCCAGATGCCTACCACTACTACCACCCCTACCCAGGGGTGCCAGATGCCTACCACTACTACCACCCTTACCCTGGGGGTGCCAGATGCCTACCACTACTACCACCTCTACCCATGGGGGCTGGATGCCTGTCACTACTACCACCCCTACCCATGGGGTGCTGGATGCCTACCACCACTACCACCCCTACCCAGGGGGTGCCAGATGCCTACCACTACTACCACCTCTACCCATGGGGGGCTGGATGCCTGTCACTACTACCACCCCTACCCATGGGGGGCTGGATGCCTACCACTACTACCACCTCTACCCAGGGTGTGCCAGATGCCTACCACTACTACCACCCCTACCCAGGGTGTGCCAGATGCCTACCACTACTACCACCCCTACCCAGGGGGTGCCAGATGCCTACCACTACTACCACCCTTACCCAAGGGGTGCCAGATGCCTACCACTACTACCACCTCTACCCATGGGGGGCTGGATGCCTGTCACAACTACCACCCCTACCCATGGGGGGCTGGATGCCTACCACCACTACCACCCCTACCCAGGGGGTGCCAGATGCCTACCACTACTACCACCTCTACCCATGGGGGCTGGATGCCTGTCACTACTACCACCCCTACCCATGGGGGCTGGATGCCTACCACTACTACCACCTCTACCCAGGGTGTGCCAGATGCCTACCACTACTACCACCCTTACCCAGGGGGTGCCAGATGCCTACCACTACTACCACCTCTACCCTTGGGGGCTGGATGCCTGTCACAACTACCACCCCTACCCATGGGGGGCTGGATGCCTACCACCACTACCACCCCTACCCAGGGGGTGCCAGATGCCTACCACTACTACCACCTCTACCCATGGGGGCTGGATGCCTGTCACTACTACCACCTCTACCCAGGGGGTGCCAGATGCCTACCACTACTACCACCTCTACCCATGGGGGGCTGGATGCCTGTCACTACTACCACCCCTACCCATGGGGGGCTGGATGCCTACCACTACTACCACCCCTACCCAGGGTGTGCCAGATGCCTACCACTACTACCACCCCTACCCAGGGGGTGTCAGATGCCTACCACTACTACAACCTCTACCCATGGGGGGCTGGATGCCTGTCACTACTACCACCCCTACCCATGGGGGGCTGGATGCCTACCACTACTACCACCTCTACCCAGGGTGTGCCAGATGCCTACCACTACTACCACCCCTACCCATGGGGTGCCAGATGCCTACCACTACTACCACCTCTACTCATGGGTGGCTGGATGCCTGTCACTACTACCACCCCTACCCATGGGGGCTGGATGCCTACCACCACTACCACCCCTACCCAGGGGGTGCCAGATGCCTACCACTACTACCACCTCTACCCATGGGGGGCTGGATGCCTGTCACTACTACCACCCCTACCCATGGGGGCTGCATGCCTACCACTACTACCACCTCTACCCAGGGTGTGCCAGATGCCTACCACTACTACCACCCCTACCCAGGGTGTGCCAGATGCCTACCACTACTACCACCTCTACCCATGGGGGCTGGATGCCTGTCACTACTACCACCCCTACCCAGGGTGTGCCAGATGCCTACCACTACTACCACCTCTACCCATGGGGGGATGGATGCCTACCACCAACAACACCCCCACTCACAGGATGGCTAATACATGACACAACAAGCACTGACCAACATAAAGAATGCAACATAAAGACATCCCCCCCAACACCATGACAAGCATGTGTAGACTGTGTCAAATGCCTACAACACTGAACATGACTTTGAACATACAATGTGACCCCCTATCACATGTGCCACACATAAATGTGTGTGGCCCCCACAATGCAAGCAGACCATGACCACTGTGGCAATGGGGTCCAAACCCCATCATCACAGTGACCAAAATGTAAGTGTGGGGTCCATAGCTGAAGCACATCTTGAACATTGTGGCAATGGGGTCTAAACCCCCATCATCACAGTGACCAAAATGTAAGTGTGGGGCCCATAGCTGAAGCACATCTTGAACATTGTGGCAATGGGGTCCAAACCCCCATCATCACAGTGAACAAAAATGTAAGTGTGGGGCCCATAGCTGAAGCACAACTTGAACATTGTGGCAATGGGGTCCAAACCCCCATCATCACAGTGACCAAAATGTAAGTGTGGGGCCCATAGCTGAAGCACAACTTGAACATTGTGGCAATGGGGTCCAAACCCCCATCATCACAGTGACCAAAATGTAAGTGTGGGGCCCATAGCTGAAGCACATCTTGAACATTGTGGCAATGGGGTCCAAACCCCCATCATCACAGTGACCAAAATGTAAGTGTGGGGCCCATAGCTGAAGCACATCTTGAACATTGTGGCAATGGGGTCCAAACCCCCATCATCACAGTGACCAAAATGTAAGTGTGGGGCCCATAGCTGAAGCACATCTTGAACATTGTGGCAATGGGGTTCAAACCCCCATCATCACAGTGACCAAAATGTAAGTGTGGGGCCCATAGCTGAAGCACACCTTGAAAATTGTGGCAATGGGGTCCAAACCCCCATCAACACAGTGACCAAAATGTAAGTGTGGGGCCCATAGCTGAAGCACATCTTGAACATTGTGGCAATGGGGTCCAAACCCCCATCATCACAGTGACCAAAATGTAAGTGTTGACAAAGAAAAAGCTGCAACTGCCAAACTGCATGGATGATTCCTGGTCACAGAACAACAAACACATCAGTGGCAAAGTAGTGCTTGTGTCCCATAGCAACATAGATTGGGGAAGGCAAACACTGCAGTGCAAATAAGACATACCTTTGGCCATGTGCAGACAAACATCACCCATGGGGGCTGACACTGTCAACATTCATCAATGACACAATGACAGAAGTGACCATCAGAATGCAGACCCACATATTTGCACCAATGGGCACACAAATGCAGATACCCTGTGGAGACTGTAGATGTGAGGTGAACAGATACCATACCATGGCAGCAATGGGACACACAAACAATGATCATTGTGCTGACTGATGACCTAGGAGTCCCAGGGACAGCAGGGGAAACCCACCAAACAACATACAGCCAATGGCACACTAAAGATATGCCAATGCAGTGGTGCAGATGCACAAACACAAACAGGCAGACCCACACTGCACATCAAACACAACAGGTGAGGGGGGTGCCAGTGTCCCCAGGCAACCACACAACACATGATGAGGCCTGAATACCAATTACACAGATGTGCATACAGTGCCACACAAAGGTAACTCATGGATCCAAATCCCCTATGTGGGCAATCAGGCATTGTTAGATGAGAGGGAGCACAAATCACACATGTCACACAAGCATGTAGGAACAGCAACTGACACAGCAAGACACAGAGACACCACAGCACTACCCCCAGGGTCCCCACAATGTGGTGACCCTGGGCTGCATTACAATCCCACTGTGATGACAAAGCTAGATGTCGTTCACACTGTGAACCACAGTCATGTGTCCTGAGCAACAAACTACCATCACACCTACACAAGCACAAATCAATCAGCACGGCCAGTAAGCCAAGGCCAACATGGAGGCAGGGGTCTAGCCGGGCAACAACTCTCATCTGCACACACTCAACACCACACACCTCGACCTCCAACAATGTGCAGCAGTGAAGCTCACATGCACTGGTGACATTGCACATGCACCCATGACAATCCCATGGGTGGTGGTGGGAACCAAGGTGCAGAAACACATCACACATGGCCACTCAACAAGACTCCTGAATGTCTGACACACTGCACACTACGCTGTACATGGACATGACGGCAATACCACACCAACCAATGGGATCCCAGCCACAGTCCCACACCAATGAAGAAGCCAAGGTCACCCACAAAGAACACACATAGACAACTACCAACATTGCAGCCCTGACCCTGAGGAGTGCCAGCAGTCACACACACAACATGTCACAATGACTGAAAGCTAACACAAACTGGAAATCACATGACAGGTGTAAACAACAAGTGCCAAGGGGAATCCTGACTGTGACCCATCTGCGTCTGCCCACAAACTCAGCCCTGACAGCAAACACACCTATGGGTGACACCCTGATGACCAGTAATGTGCCATGCACCCACATCACAGAGAACCCAGGGAGAAGACTTTGGGGGAACATAGGTCAACTCAGCAAGCATCACAAACAGGAACATCACTAGGGATCCCAGCATGCACAGCAAAATGGAAGTGAACACACAGACATGCTCATACAACACACACCTTGGGCGCAGGCGATGTCACAGGAGTACACACTGCCATGAGGGGACTCCACTCCTGTGTGAGGAAAGCTGTGCCATATGTTGCCTCAGTAGGGCTCCATCATGTCAGCAGAACACTTGGTCACACAGTCAACAATTAGCACCAAATGAAGGCTCCCATCACATCAACCTGGTCATGGGAGTGTCAACGAAATCATCAGCACAGATCCAACACACATGTATAGCAAGTTGCACTGACAACACAGATGAGTCCTTCCCCATTGATGCCCAAACCTGCATGTCCAGTGGAGATGGCCACACGGTCAGGGAAGTAGACTAATTGAACAATGGCAAGCACAACAGATGTGCAGGGGTGGAAGCCACAGATGTGACATTGCTAATGTAAGTAGGAAATCCCATTGCCAAATATTGAAAACATGACACCCTCAGATGCTGCTAAGGATGACATGGATACACCACAGGATAGGACACATTCCCCCTGGACCACATGGGTTCCTGCACAGTAACACTTCATTATCATGAGGCCAAATATCACCATCACTGCAGCAAGGGCATGGTTAGCATCATCAACATCATGTACATCAGAAGCAAAAGCACTAGAGAACAGAAAGTTGCTTTATTCAGCATATGTGGGTTCAAAAGTTGAAGTCCAGTAAAAAATAAACAAAGGCCAATGGCCAGTCCATCCTGAAAGTCAAAACAGGGTGACAGTGGCAGATGTCACCCTACGCATGCCTGCACTGATAAAAACCAGGGACAATCCCCTCGGAGGGGCATACGGTGGGGCAGGCCAGGCACCGCAGGGACAGGATCAGGGCTCACCAGAAGGAGGCAGGGAAGGGGTGGTGGGTGCTGGAGAGCCACTGACAACTGCAGTGGAGGTGTCTGACATGGTGTGTGCCGGCACAACTGGGGGGCATGACTCAGATGGTGTGGGTGCCGGCACGACTGCAGTGGACCGTGCAGATGGAGTGGACAGGTTCCCCACTGCAGTGCCCAAGTCAGACAGGGTGGTAGTGGACTCCACTGCAGTGCCTACCTCCAGGGGAGGAGAATGGGGATCAGGTAAGGTGGGCAGGACAGAGGGGGAGGACACCGTCTCCACACCAGTGGCACAGACAAGCGCAGCGGGGGTGTGGGGCCGGAAGAGCAAGTGGCAGGGGGAGAAGGCCTGATCCTTTTGGGGATGGTGTATCTGTGGGTGGGGGAACCTGGGGCAGGGTGTGGTGGGGGCACCTGTGGAGTGGGGGCCTGAGGGATGGAGGAAGGAGACTTGGTGCCTGAGCTGCAGGGCGGCGGCGGGGTCTTGCTCTTCCGGGTCCGGGGGGACTTGCGGATGGGGGCGTCAGTCGGTCTGCGCCTGGGGGAGGGTGTCCGGGGGCGAGGGGCACTCCGCTCCGTGTGGGTGGGCTTCCTCTTCCCCCTGAATGCTGTATCAGCTGGATCGGAGGGGAAGAGGCCGAGGTCACTGAGGAAGAGCCGCTGTGTCTTTGGGGTTGCAGGTGAGGCAAGGGAGGGGGCTTTGGAGGGAGAGGCAACTGAGGACTGCGCAGTGCTCGTGGATGCGTGTGTGTGTGCCTGGGCCCCATCCCCTGTGAGTGTGGTTTCAGTCCCCTGACTGTGCGTGCGTGTGCGTCTTGTTTGTGGCGTGTGTGTCTGTGTGCTGCTCGTGTCTGTGCTGGTGTGTGCCTGTGCCGGTGTGTGTGTGCTTGGGACAGGTAAGGTGCTGGGGAGTGTGGATGGGGCAGAGGCAGGAGGGGTGAGGGACTGTTGGAGGAGAGACACTGCTGCCGTCAGGGAGGAGTCCATGGACCTATTGCCCCTCTGTAGGGCAGACATGCCCGATGAGATGCCCTCCATGAACGACACCAGCTGAGTCAACAGAGTGGTGTGTGCATGGAGGACACTCAGCATCGCTGTCTGCCCTACATGGAGCTGGCGAAGGAGGTACACAGACTCCTCACTCAGGGCAGCAGGGGACACAGGGGCAGGGGGTGCGGTGCCTGGCCCGAAGGAGACACGCTCCCGAACATGGGAGCCTCCACGGACCTCGGGAATGGGAGCCGATGGGAGGGCGGTGGTGGTGGTGGTGGCGGGGACAGCAACACTAGCTGGGGTGTGGTGGCTGCTGACACCCGCATCCACAAGGGAGTCATCCTCCGAGCTGCTGTGGTCCTCAGCTGAGGTGGATGGTGCTGAGGACTCCTCGGTGTGGCTCCCCTCGCCCTCCGTGCCACTGGGTCCCTCCGACCACTCCTCGGCTGCTGACCCAGTCTGGCTCTGCGGCTCCTCCTGGTCCGTGGAGCTGTCCCCTCCTGTGGCCGTGGATGTATCTGCAAACAATAGGGAAACAGACAGACATCAGTCACCTGCACCGAACGCACACACCACAGTAAGTACAGCACATTACAGAGCAAGCCCTGGCATCCTTAGTTGAACATTGCCAAAAGTGCCCAAACAGAATAGGAGAAGCCAATTGTCAGTCTGATGGTCAACCATGGCACTCACATCCCTCCTGGCCTTGCACCCATCTGTCTGGTGTCTGTTGGATGGCAATACCCCAGTGTGGACACATGCACCACCTACACAGTAGTTGGACAGTGCAGAGAACACGGTGAAGCATGTGAACATGCACACATCACAACTCTTGCCACTGAGTCAGTACAGGTGTCCGGATGAAAGGGATGCCCAGAGTCAAATATGAAATGCATGTGATGCATACCAGCGACAGACACCATGATGCACCCATGTCCTGATAGCCATTGCCACAATGGTGTGCATGTAGCACATGTCACTCCCCTGCAGGATCACTCATAGGAAGTTACATGCCATGGCACAGGCATGCCTGCTAAGTCATACATCACTGTCTCCAGTCACATGGGCAGGGCAGCCAGACAACAACACTCTGCACTGTGTCACAATAGTAGGTCATGGGGAATGCAAGTCCTGGAGCTGAACAAGTGCACATGTACATCCCCCACACACCACATCATCTGAACCCTTATCTGTCCAGGTCATACCGATTGGACATATGGGAGACCTGTAACACAACCCTCTGAACCTGAGCACCTCACAATCTGCTGTGAATGGGAAACAGCTGCCTGAACTTCACATTCGCATACCCCAGTCTGCACGGTCAGGTGATCAAACACCTATGTGTCACACAAGTATCGTCTCCTATGGTCACATCTCCGGTGGCATGCTGAGCCCCAACCGAGAAACACCCCAGCAGTCCTGACAACGAAGCCACAGCACACTGACACAGAGGCAGACACCTGAGGGGACATATCACTGAGCACAACGTGTCAGCTGATACACGGGAGTGGGAGTACAGAGTGTATTGTATGGCCTGGAGTAGGCATGACTGTCCTGCCCCACATGAATGAGGGATGAGCCCTGGACAGTAGGCAGCTGGCTAAGTATGTGTGACACACGTAATATACACACTCCTGGGGCCCAAACATTGTTCCCACCCGCAGCATGGGTGTGTGCCAGATACCCCAGGCACATGTGGTGGATCAGCTCAGCAATTGGACCACATATCAAAGTAACACGCAGATTACATGTCAGAACACAGGCATTGTGTAAGCAATGGACCCACCCATGATGCCCACCACAGAGTTAGGGGAACAGATGCTGTCCCCCACCTTGAGTCAAGCAAACTGCAAGGACACAGTACCCAAGTGACACAATTCCCTGACTGTAAGGGCCACACCTGGGTATCAGATGAGGAGTGGGCAGTGCACAATCGAGGGACATGGGTCCTGGACCACATGACTGATGTACTGTGGAAGTTTAACCAGGCCAGAGGAGGGCACATAGCATGGCAGACAAAGTTCACAATGCAGTCATGGACTCACCCCCTCCTTGCTGCTCTCTGGCCTTCAGCTGCCCATCCAGATCAGGGAAGACCACCGCCAGGATCCTGAGCATGTGGGGGTCAGGGTCCGGTGTCCGCCCCTCCTGCGAGGAGGCGACAGCTTCAGCTGGACCCGTGCGATCCTCCGGGTCCAGCCCCGAAGGTCCTGCCACCTCTTCTGGCAGTTGCGGATCCGGCGCTTGTAGACCCCCACGGATCTCACTGCCCGGACGATGGTCAGCCATATCTGCTGCTTCTGGTGGGCATCAACCTGTGAGGATGACAAAGTGAGAATGCCATTACTACACATGCAACATATCCGTGCATTACACAGTTGGATATACATGTCTCAATCACAGGGGCACATGATGTACACAGGCAGTGCAACGATGGCTATGGACAGTATGCCAGCAGTTACTACATGGTATCATTGCCTGGGAAGTAAAACCTTGTTTAAATGCACTGTCACTGCACTATACCTGTTCAGTGCATGTAACTACACACTATGGGGGGTGACAACTACTCAGTGAGCCTGCTAGCCAGTGGCGTGCAGACTGTTAGCCTTGCTAGTCAGACAACATGCACATTTAGTAAGGCAGTGGACAGAACACTCACCTGCTCCCCTGCTTTCCCATACAGCTTGCTGTACTGTGGAAGGAGGCTGTCCAGCAGGGCCTGGTTCTCCTCAGTGCTGAAGGCTGGGGCTCTCTCCACAGTACGTGCCATTGCAGGGTCCAGAGGGTGCAGATACAGCAGCAGTGGTGGTGGCAGATGTCGTCCTGGAGCATGTAGTGCAGGCAAGTGAGCTCTCAGGGGAACAGCCAGCATTATATGTGTGCTGCAGAGGCAGATACTGTCCCATGTGTCCAAAGTGATAGGTCCAAGTCGTTTGCATCTTCTGAATCTGGCCAATCCATGGAATTGCACCACTTACACACGCCCACAGCATCCTTCAAAAGTTCAACTTCATGACACCCATGAATTTGCAACATTGTTGTGGGTGACCAACTGAATTTCCAGCATCAGACTCGTTCAAGATTTGAAAACGCGTCCGTTGCCAGGCCAGGCCATAGCCAATGGGTGCGCACCGATCGGTCCATTGCTGTTCAACGCGTATTGCGAATACAACGCGTACCCTCTCACATTGAATGCAATGGGCCGGCCGGGCACACCGATCGGCCCATTGCTGTTCAACGCGTATTGCGGATACAACGCGTACCCGCTCACATTGAATGCAATGGGCCGGCCGGGCACACCGATCGGTCCATTGCTGTTCAACGCGTACCCGGATACAACGCGTACCCGCACACATTGAATGCAATGGGCCGGCCGGGCACACCGATCGGTCCATTGCTGTTCAACGCGTACCCGGGATACAACGCGTACCCGCTCACATTGAATGCAATGGGCCGGCCGGGCACACCGATCGGTCCATTGCTGTTCAACGCGTACCCGGGATACAACGCGTACCCGCACACATTGAATGCAATGGGCCGGCCGGGCACACCGATCGGTCCATTGCTGTTCAACGCGTACCCGGGATACAACGCGTACCCGCACACATTGAATGCAATGGGCCGGCCGGGCACACCGATCGGTCCATTGCTGTTCAACGCGTACCCGGGATACAACGCGTACCCGCACACATTGAATGCAATGGGCCGGCCGGGCACACCGATCGGTCCATTGCTGTTCAACGCATACCCGAGATACAACGCGTACCCGCACACATTGAATGCAATGGGCCGGCCGGGCACACCGATCGGTCCATTGCTGTTCAACGCGTACCTGGGATACAACGCGTACCCGCACACATTGAATGCAATGGGCCGGCCGGGCACACCGATCGGTCCATTGCTGTTCAACGCGTACTCGGGATACAACGCGTACCCGCTCACATTGAATGCAATGGGCCGGCCGGGCACACCGATCGGTCCATTGCTGTCCAACGCGTATTGCGGGATACAACGCGTACCCGCTCACATTGAATGCAATGGCCAATGTGTGCGCACCGATCGGTCCATTGCTGTCCAACGCGTATTGCGAATACAACGCGTACCAGCTCACATTGAATGCAATGGCCAATGTGTGCGCACCGATCGGTCCATTGCTGTCCAACGCGTCCCTGTACAAGTCACTGGCATATGTCACCATGCCTGTCACAGGTGAACATATGCCAGCCACATATACTTCCCAGGGAGTGAGGGGCACACCTACAACACCACAGCCTGTCCACACTGTATCCTAAGGCATGTAAGGCTGCATTACCTATTCCGTGTATGGGGGTGAACATGTTGTTCTGTGGGTGTCACTTGGGGGCAGCCACTCCCAGGCTGTGCACGTGTTCATGGGGACAGAATCCTTGGTGTTTCGTGTACATGACCACTGTGATGTGCAACTGTTCATTTCTGAGCATGTGGCATGGTCACATTTCACGGTGGTGTATGTGTATGTCATGTCACATACCCCCTGAGTCCCATGTGGGACGGTATGTACGTCCCAGGGTGACCCATTGCCACAATAGTGATGGTCCTCCACAGTCTGTGTGCATGTTGTGTTTACAATGTCTCTGATTCCATGTGCACAATGGGAGACAGTCTCCACATCCACGTTGTTTGTGCATGGACTTTGATGTTGTGCGTGTGTGTGTCACAGACGTCCATGTCTGTCCTGCCGAGGCAACAGGGACCACTACCTGTGGGGGTCATGGTTGTTTTGCTGTGGTGTATTCATGATACACCATGTCATGCCAGTGTCCATGTGGCAATACAGGGTCCCTGGGAATCTACCTGTCGTTGAGCTGTGATGCCTGGGGCACATCTGTCCTCACATGTCACTGTGGGGTGTGTTTGGAACGTGGCAGCAGGAGATGGGAACTGTGACACGGCCTCATGATATCCCATGGCACAACCTGGGACTTGTTGATGCCACTTGTTGAACTGTGATGTTAGATGTTGGCCATGTATGTGCCATACATGTCCTTACGGAACTGCACACATCATGTACTTGTGCCTCATAATGATGTATCATGTGATATTGAGTATGGTCAATGCCACATATGTGGGGTGACTGACAATCTTTCTTTCTTCACCTATGCACTGCAGGGCACCAGCTGTCCATAGACCATTCCCTGACCTTGCAACCATGGTGGAACGGGACTGCATCCGACGGTACCGCTTCACCAGGCCGCTGATTGAGGTATTGACGGTGCGGTTGGCCCCACATTTGCAAGCTGGCCGGACATACCCTACAGCGCTGACCCCCAAGGTGAAGGTGATGGCAGCCCTACACTTCTTTGCCACCGGTACCTTTCAACACACTGTGGCGACTGCTGGTGGGATGTCACAGACCATGTTCAGCCGTGTGCTCCGCGATGTTTTGGAGGCTATGTTGATATACCTGAACCAGTACATCTATTTCCCTAGACTCCAACAACTCACTGACGTGAAGAGTGACTTCTATGCCCTGGGGAGGATGCCGCATGTCATTGGCTCCATTGATGGGACACATGTTGCTTTGGTACCACCACAGGCCCAAGAGCAGGCATACAGGAACCGCAAACACTACCACTCGGTCAATGCACTGGTGGTATGTCTTGCAGATATGAGCATCTCACACGTGTGTGCCCGTTTCCCCGGTTCTGCACACGATGCCTACGTGATGAGGAGTAGTCGCATCCCGAGGATGATGTCACAGATGCGGAACCAGCGTGCCTGGCTTGTTGGTGTGTACTGACTTTGTACCATTGTGTGTGTTCTGCAATGTAGTGTTCCACCCTCTTTTCCAACTCAGCTAATGTGCAATTGTCTGTATGTAGGTGACTCCGGATACCCCAACATGCCGTGGTTGCTGACGCCCCTCAGGAACCCTGTGACACCAGCCCAGATGCGCTACAATGAGGCACATGGTCGGACCAGGAGAGTGATTGAGCGGACATTTGGTCTCCTGAAGAGCCGCTTCCGCTGCCTGGACAAGACAGGAGGGGCCCTCCCATATGCCCCAGCAAAGGTGTGCAAGATTGTCATCGTCTGCTGCATGCTACACAACCTGGCAGTGCGGAAGGAGTTGCCTCTCATCCTGGATGACGATGACCAACATCCGCCACCTGTGGAGGATCCTGGCCTGGACCACGATGCCAGTGATGATGATGATGATGATGATGGTGATGTCCGCACACAGCTCATCACCAACTTCTTCAGCTGAATGTGAGTATCCAGAGATGTCATGTCAATGATGTGAGTATGCATGATATGTGTTGGTGGTGCTCTGGTGCTGTTTGAGTGTGTCCATGGGCTACATGACTGTATGCGTGTAGCGATGTGTCCTTACAGGTAGTCTGTACTCCCCAACAGTGTTGACATGCTAACTTGGTTCTGGGTGGGTATCTTGTGACATGTATTGGGCATGAGTATTGCAGTTCTGTCCTGTTCTTCAGTGCTTTTGACTGTGTGTCATTTCTGTCCTTCACAGGGTACTTTCAGAGTCGTTTGGTCAACTGTGATCCCCAACACCGTGATTCGACTTCCAGGGTGGTAGCTGTCGTGTCCCTACAGGTGATGTGCGCCACACCCATGGACTTCCTTCCTTCTACACTTGTTGACTGTGTGCCCGCTGCCAGGTGGGATTACCTTGCATCTGTAGTGGTTACAACATGTTGCAAATGTGTAATAAACCTGTGCTTCACTTTGTGATGTGCGTTGTCTGTGGTCACACATCTGACTGACATTTGCTTACTGCACCAGTGGGCTAGTTGACAAAGACTGTGAATAGGTGTTGTGTCTGTGCATTGCACCGTATTTCCTGGCAACATCAGTGTAGGCGATGAGTCAGATGGCCTAGGTGTGTATTTGTTGTGTAGCCCTGGTGGTGTGTCTCCCTCATATGTGTCACGTTGCCATGACTCACATGCCTGTGTTGTACTTGCTGTAGCAGTTAGCATGCACAGTGTAATTTCGCAGGTCATCATCTCCATGACAGAAACCACGTTGGAATCACGACAGAGGCAGGTATGGTGTATTAGTGTGTTTATTGTCATACATGTGTGTGAATAGTGCACAGGATGGTGGGTGCTGTACATTTTGATTGCAATCCAAAGTTCCTAGATGAATTGGAAGTCCTGGTAGCAGAAATGTCCTGAATAAAGTCCACAGTCATCTGAGACATTGGTCCAACTTGTACTCCCCATGTCATGTGGGGGAGTTGTGTTGCAGTCAACAGGGTGAACAGTTTGCGCACAAAGGTGATTATCCAGAACATGTTTTGGCTTCCTGGGGGTTGCACATGGCCATCGGCCTCTCAGTTGCCCCTCCTCGGACGACCCCTCTTCTTTGGGGGGGGGACCCTCAAGTGCAGGCTGCTGCGGTGCAGGGGACTCTCCGCCAGAGTCATCCTCCCTCCCTGTGGCAGTTGCAGTTGTTTCAGCACCAGATGTTGTGGGCACACAGGGAGGTGTTGACTGGTTGCTGCTCATCTGGCGGAGGCATTGTAATATGTCCCTATGCACCGCCGTCATCTCTTGCAGTGTGTCCCACTTGGACTCCACGCGGGACATGTGTAAGTCCAAGCAGGCATGATGGGCAGCCTGCTGCTGTTTAATGTCCCTGAGGAGCCCCACTGCCTGGCTGAGGTCTCCGGTGCTGGACTGGTACGCATCAGCTATGCATACCAGTTGTGGGTCATCATGCAGTCCAGACCCCTCTGCGATCAGCGACCTATGTCTCCCACCCCTCCCACCACCCCTGGCGACACGTGCAGTACCTGAGGTGGCACGCGCAGGTGACCCTGGGCCCCCTTGGGGGTTGTTGGTGGTGTTGGTGTCCATGGCCCCACGTTGGTCCAGGGTCCCTGTGCTGGTGGTGGTGGTGCTCCTTGGTCTGTCCATGTCGGCAGGGGTGGTATGTGTGTTGACAGTCATTGGAGGGGTGGGTGCAGGGGGTGCAGCTGGTGGTCCTGCTGGTGCTGCATGATGACTTGCTCCGGAGGTGCCAGGTAGGTCTTCTTCATCCGAGGAGGGCAGAGGCTGTTCCACACCAGTGAGCTCCGTTTCCCCTTGAGCCTGGGACGGGGACTCCTCAGCGTCTGCTGCTGTGTCCCCATCATCACCTGTTTTTGGGAGACACACACAATGTATGTTATGTTTCTGCAGGCATCAATGGTTGACACACCTGACAGTTGTGACTGTACCTCTGGATGCGGCCCTGTACATTGCATTGTCCTAAGTTGTCACAGTCAGAGGTTGATATTGGTGTAGCACATTGTCCTGCATAATTTGGGCATTTCTATATGAATGTTGGGGTGTGTACATGGTCTGCATTGGTTGTATTTGGTTGACATCCGGCCCTCCTTCCCACCCAGCCAGATATCCCACCATGGAACGTGCTTCCATTGCAGGGAGTGCAAGTTGTCTTTCAGGATGTCAGTCAGTGGTGTCCTGCTGTTGGTTGGTGCACAGTTGCCAGCAGGGCCTTGTGCTCCCCACAGCAGTACCCAGTGTCAGCCATCTTGTCAGTTCTTTTCCACTCCCTGTGATGTGCGCATGGTTCAGGGTGGTGTTGATGGGACAGTTGTGGGGGTGACCAATATCTGTGACTACCACTCCCATCATGCTATTGCCTCCACCCCACTTCCCAGCATGCCCATACTTACTTGCTTTTGGGTGGACTTCACTGTGTGTGAGTGTGAGAGCAATGGCAAGATGGCTGACAGTGGTGTCCTGCTGTTGGTTGGTGCCCAGTTCCCAGCAGGGCCATGTGCTCCCCACAACTGAGCACCAGTGTCAGCCATCTTTGAAGTGGCTTTTCACTCCCTGTGAGGTGTGCATTCTTCGGTGTGAGCTTGCTGGGCCATGTGGGTGGGGGATGTTGAGCTGTGACTACCACTCCCATCATGCTATTGCCTCCACCCCACTTCCCAGCATGCCCATACTTCCTTCCTTTTGAGTGGACTTCACTGTGTGTGAGTGTGACAGCAATGGCAAGATGGCTGACAGTGGTGTCCTGCTGTTGGTTGGTGCCCAGTTCCCAGCAGGGCCTTGTGCTCCCCACAACTGAGCACCAGTGTCAGCCATCTTTGAAGTGGCTTTTCACTCCCTGTGAGGTGTGCATGCTTGAGTGTGAGCTTGCTGGGCCATGTGGGTGGGGGATGTTGAGCTGTGACTACCACTCCCATCATGCTATTGCCTATACCCCCCTTCCCAGCATGCCCATACTTCCTTCCTTTTGAGTGGACTTCACTGTGTGTGAGTGTGACAGCAATGGCAAGATGGCTGACAGTGGTGTCCTGTTGTTTGTTGGTGCCCAGTTCCCAGCAGGGCCTTGTGCTCCCCACAACTGAGCACCAGTGTCAGCCATCTTTGTAGTGGCTTTTCACTCCCTGTGAGGTGTGCATGCTTGAGTGTGAGCTTGCTGGGCCATGTGGGTGGGGGATGTTGAGCTGTGACTACCACTCCCATCATGCTATTGCCTCCACCCCCTTCCCAGCATGCCCATGCTTCCTTCCTTTTGACTCTGCTTCCCTGTGGGGTTGTGTGCCTGTGCTGACAAGATGGCTGACAGTGTTATCCTGGGGTTAGTTTTGCTACAAGTCCCATGTGTGTCCCTGTGCTTCACACTGCATGACCCAGGGTTGTGGTTCTTTGTGGGATATTTGATTGGAGTGTGAGGCAATGCATTCTCCCAGGTGAGTTGTGTGGAGTTTGTGTTAGGGGTGTGTGTGAGTGGAGCTGCTGGTAACTATGGTCAGTGCTGTCAGTCCTCCTTCCCACCCAGCCCGATTTTCCACCATGGAACATGCTTCCGTTGCAGGGAGTACAAGTTATCTTTCAGGATGTCAGTCAGTGGTGTCCTGCTGTTGGTTGGTGCACAGTTGCCAGCAGGACCTTGTGCTCCCCACAGCAGTAGCCAGTGTCAGCCATCTTGTCAGTTGTTTTCCACTCCCTGTGATGTGAGCATGGTTCATGGTGGTGTTGATGTGCGCATTGTTAGGGTGGGCAATATCTGTGACTACGACTCCCATGATGCTATTGGCTACACTGACTTGCCCAGCATACACAGGATTCCTTCCTTTCAGTGGGCTTCACTGTGAGGTGGTGTTGTAGTGGTGGCTACATGTCTGGATGTGTTTGTTTGTTATATTTGTGCCACTGCCTAGCTGTAGTTGTAGTTGTGTTTGTACATGTGATGACACAGTTACATATCACTATGAGATGGCATGTGTTGTGTTTATCTGACTGGCATACACATTTTGGGATGATTCTGTTCTGGTTGCTGTGTATTTGCTAAGGGTGCATGGTTTGACTCTCCCCTTGACAGTGATGTGTGTGTATTGTCGCACAATATTGTGTACATTTGTTGTGTACTCACCAGGCTCTGGGATGTTTTCTAGTCCATATACGCTCACTGGTGGTAGGATGGCCCGCACCTTCTCCTCCCAGGGCCTGAGGTATACTGGTTTGGCAGGAGGGCCACTGCCGGTGTGTTGGCTCAGGAGGTAGTCCTTCTTCAACAGCTCCCTGACCCTCCTGCGCACGTCATACCACCTGTTCTGGATGTCTACCTTTGTGCGCAGACATGGTGATTGTGCGTTCACCCTGTCGACAATCCTCTCCCACATCTTGGTTTTCTGCGACATGGGTGTCTGTTGGACCAGTGTGCCAAACAGCTGTGGCTCTACCCTGAGGATCTCATCTACCAGGACTTCCAATTCACTATCTAGGAACTTATGATTCTTCTTTGGGGGCATGGTGATGGGTGGTGATGGTGAGTGATGTGTGTGTTGGTGTGCAGGTGAGGGTGTGTGAGTGTGTGTTTTGCTGGGTGTATGTGAGGGTGCTATTTGTTGAGGTGCTGATGGTGTGTGGCTTGTGTGATGGATGAGCTGTGGGTGGGTGGGTGGTTGCTGTCTGTTGAGTGCTGGCAGGTAAATTGAATTTGCAAAGGATCATGGTAGGGATTTGTGTCCTTTATATGGGTGGAGTTGTGGGTGTGTCTTTGTTCCCTGTTCCCCCCAGTATTTATTGGCTTTGTAATTGCTTGTTTGGCCTTTTTTTGTGTGTTTTTCCCTTTGTACTTTTTGTGCATGTAGGAGACGTTCTTGTGACCGAGTCGGACCCTGCAGTTGTCTCGTACGAGCTTCTCCGAGTCGTTCACGCTGTGTTTGTGCTGTTTTCTATGCTGCGTACGCGTCGGTCGCGGTGTTTTGGGTTGCTTCGGCTCGCAGTTTTGTATGCGTGTCGGTCGTACGCCTTGGCCTCCGTGCGACTCGGTCGTGTTTTCCACGCGTTGCATCGTACTTGGTGGGTAGGAGTTCGCGGGTACGTTTCGTTCGGGATTGTTCCGGGTGCGTGTCGGTCGGTTCGATTCGCGAGGTTTTCCTGCCGGATAGCTGTTTTCCGCGCGGCTCGGTCGTTCGGCTTGTGTTCCGTACGAGTCGGTCGGATTTTGCACGCTTCTCATCGTACTTTGCGGGTCGGGCTGCACCGGTACGTGTAGGTCGGAATGAATTCCGGCTCCGAGTCGGTCGGTACGTTTTCCGGCCCAAATCGGAATCGGCCCCCAAGTGTTCACCACTGACGTCCTTAATAAGGAGGGACAATGGGGGAAAGTCAGGTGGCTCTATCGCGTAAGTCGGGACAGTGGCCCTTAGTGCACTTAATAACCGGCGTAGAATAAAATGGTCTAAAATGGTAGCGTCGGAGAAGCGGGCGTCCTCGCACCGCGAGAAAATATGATTGTTCGGGAAGAGATCACCAAAGGTCTCCAAGTTGAATTTCGACAGTGTGCGCTGTACTACGTCCTCCTTGGTGATAGGAATCCACAGGTTCCCGGCCAAAAGAAGGGATGAAGAGTAAAGCAGTGTCGGCCCGGTGGCACGGGCCAGTTGTTTCCATGCCTCGCTGGTAGTGGAGAGGGTCTGCAAATCCTGTGGGTCGCGCGGGACTCCCACAGGCAATAGCGCAGAGAGGGGGGAGGGGAGGGCAAGGTCAGCCTCTGGCCTAATATATGGAATTCGGGCATCAGCGTGAAACCAATGGCGCAAAAAACTACACTGAGCAATCAGATAATAAATGCGGAAGTCAGGCACCCCAAATCCCCCGCGTTCAAAGGGCAAAGTGAGGGCGTCCCAGCAGACTCTGGGCCGGCCACCCCCCCATACCAGGCGCAGAAGGTGAGAGCGGAGAGCCGCAAAGAAGTTTCGGTACAATGGGATAGGAATATTTTGAAACAGATATAGGAATTGCGGGTGCATGACCATTTTGATGAGGGCCATCCTGCCGGCCATAGAGAGGGGAAGCTTTAACTATCGGTCGATGCTATCAGAGAGTTTCGCCAAGGCCGGTCCGAAATTAAGTTGAACAATTTGTGATTGGTCTCTGTGAACATTTATGCGAAGGTACTTGACAGAGTCGTCGCACCACTTAAGGGGGAATTCCGAGGTGCGGCTGCAGTGGGCATCTGTCAGGGGAAATACCTCAGACTTGCCCCAGTTGATTTGCAGCCCTGACAAGGCGCCAAATCGGATGAATTCACGAAGGATTGGATCTAAATTGTCATCGGGTTGGCGAACATAAAGAATGACATCATCTGCATAAAGAGTAAGCAGTAGGGGGCCCGTGTTAAATTGAATACCCCTATGTCGGTGTTTCTCTAAAAGATGTCGGACAAGGGGATCCATTGCAAGAATGAAGAGAAGGGGGGAAAGGGGACAACCCTGCCGGGTCCCTCTGGACAACTTGAAGGGGGGAGAAAGAGCGCTGTTCAATCGAATTCTGGCGGTTGGACCGGTGTATAATAGCGATATCACAGATATGAACCCGGGAGGAATGCCGAGCCGCACTAGAGTAGCTCTAAGGAAGGCCACTCCAGCAGTCAAAGGCTTTCTTGGCGTTCAATAGGACCGCCGCAGCTGGAAGGGAAGGGTTGATACGGTGGAGAGTGGCGAACAAAGTGCGCAAGTTTAGTGCAGTAGACCGACGGGGAATAAAACCAGACTGTGCCGGTGATATCATCGTATCGACAATCAGGGAGAGTCTGTTGGCTAGCATTTTTGCTAGAATTTTGTAATCAAAATTCAGCAGCGAGAGGGGCCTGTAAGACTCACACAGCTGTGGGTCTTTGCCGGCTTTGGGGAGGAGCGTGACAACCGCTTCCCGCAGCGTGGGGTGGGGAGCTCACCGTGCTCAATGGCCTCCTGAAATAAATCGATGAGATGCGGGGCAAGGGTTTTAATTTTTTTTTTATAGAAACAGCCAGGGAACCCATCAAGGCCAAGCGCTTTTGAGCCGTCCATGTCTTCAATGGCTTGAAGCACTTCGTCCACCGTGAACGGCTCAGCGAGGAAATCTCTAAGCGGCCGGTCCAGCCACACCAGGGCAATCTCATCAAGATAAGCATTACTAGCAGCCGCGTTAGGGTCAACTCTGGTCTTATAAAGTTCCTGGTAGTAAGCAAACACCTTATCAGTGATACCCGTACAGTCAGTGATCAGTTCGCCCTGAGCGCCCAACAGAGCGGTGATGTATGAGGGCCCACGGTTGGGGTGAATCAACCTGGCTAGTGTGCGCCCAGGGCGCTCCCCCTCCCCGTACCGTCAGGCTATGGCGTACTTCCCAAGAAAGTGAACCTCCCTATCAGCAGCTTCCTGAAATTCGGTCAACAGTGTTGCCCTACGTCTAAGGTCGGGTGCGGAGCGCGAAGTTTCCAGGATTGCGTCTAGGGCTGCCAACTGGGTCTCAATCCCTGCCAAAGTGCGGCAAAGGTCCCTTAAAATACCAGCGCTCTTAGAAATACATACCCCCCTAATGTAGGCTTTGAAAGCCTCCCATAGCATGGCCTTAGAGTCCACAGTGTTCAAATTCAACTTAAAATACTCTTCGACCACAGTGTGCAGCTCCGCTTCAAAAACGGCATCCTGCAGGGCCATCTCGGGAAACCGCCACTGCCCCAGCCTGTCCCTGACCGCAGGGACCTGCAATCCCAGCGCCACCGGGGAATGGTCTGATAGTGTACGTGGATGGTGGGAGACAGAGCGCGACCAAGTGGCCACCCCAGGAGTGAATAACCAATAGTCCAAGCGTGTCCATGTATTGTGCGGGGCAGAGTAGTGCGTATATGCAGGTTTCACTGAGTGAAAGTGACGCCACGCATCCGAGAGGCGATAGGCATCAATCGGTGTCAAGAGAGTTCTTCTGGCCCTAGGTTTGGAGTCAGGAGAAGTGGCAGTACTGTCCAACTGGAATATTTAGATCCCCCCTAGGATTATGTGGTCAACCCCCATAGTGTCGATCCGTGAATGGAGCTCAGCAAAAAACTCTGGACTGTCAACATTGGGTGCATACACGTTGACGAGGAGTAAAGTGTGTCCAAGGAGCCATCCCTTAACCATAATGTACCTGCCACCCTGGTCAGAATAAACCGCCACTGTTCTAAATGGTATCTGCTTGTGTACCAGGATCGATACCCCCCTTGAATAAGTACTGTACCCAGCGAAGAACCTGTTGGGGCCCCAGCCCGTGGCAAAACTTGGAGAGGAGTGCAGAGGGAGGTGTGTCTCCTGGAGAAAAGCTACATCAGCCTGATGGCGCTGCAGGTAATGAAGCACCTGCTTGCGTTTACGGGTATCATTAAGCCCCCGGACGTTCCAAGATACTAGGGTGATGTTCTCAGTATGGCGTGTGCTACCTGACATCTATAAGAGTTTGGGCAAAGCTGAATAGTGGAACACAAGACAATCTAGCTAGTTGAACAAAGTGATCAAATAAGAAAAAGGGAATCAATACCCCGCAACAATCCCACCCCCCACCCATCCCCGTACACATTACGTAGGGGAAACCCCAAATCCCGAATGTAACCATGACAACCAATACAATATTCAAACCATACATTATGAAATAGGTGCACCAAGCACAGGGGGGGAAGCAACGCTCCAAGCAATCCCCGGGCATACCAAAGAGTCAGTTATATAAATCGTAGAGGCACACAGCCAGAGGCTCCAGAAGTATCTGTAAGAGAAGCACTACAGAAAGAAAAACAGACAGACAGAAAGGACTGATCATATCCACACATTGAAACAGCGTAGCATTATCCATGCGCAGAGAACAGCTCAGAACTAGAACCAGAGTCAGGAATGCGGGGAGAACGATCCGGCGTGGGTGATCTATGTGGCTGGGAATTATTCGACCGGAGCCTGAGAAGCTCATGCACCTCGGCTGGGGAATCAAAGATCCTGGATCTCCCATCAAAGTCCACCTTCAAGTGCGCTGGGTAGAGCATTCCATACTGGAGACCGGCTTTACGAAGAGCAACCTTGACCGCCCCAAACTTGCGATGGGCCTCCTGAACCATGGCAGTAAAGTTCGGATACAAGGAGACCGATGAGCCCTGCCAGTCCAGAGACCCCCGCTCTCGGGCAAGGCGCAGTGCGGTGTCCCTATCCCTGAAGTTGAGAAGACGCGCCATGATCGGACGAGGAGGGCACCCAGGAGCTGGACGAGGGCCAAGGGTGCGGTGTGCCCTTTCAACGACAAAGGTGGAGGTGAAATAGTCCCTACCAAACAGATCACTTAACAGGCCCTCAACAAACCCATCCAGCCGCCCAGTGTTCGTGGATTCCGGAATGCCCACGATTCGTATATTGTTGCGTCTCCCCCTAGCCTCCAAGTCCTCATTCTTCATGGCCATGGTCTTGAGCACCCTCTCCATCCGCTCAAGGCGCTTGGTCGTTTGAGCAGAGCCATCTTCAAGGTCAGAAACTCTGCCCTCCACAGTGTCCAATCGCGCGTCGTGCTTGTCAAGCCTAGCCCCCATCGCATCCAGTCTCCTATCCAGGGCATCAAACCTAGTGTCGAGGGCCTTGAAGCCGGCCCGCAGTTCAGCCATCAGGGCCTCGTTCCCATGCACTGTCGGTTGGGGAGACCCTTCAAGGCACCTCCATCCGCCATGGTGGGGCCAGGGGGGACAGCGCTGGTCGCGGCCTTCTCAAAAGGTAGCTTCCTTTGTTTAGGGTCCGCCTTTCCCATGACAGTGTGAGAAGGGTGCGAGAACTGCACAGGGGGAGACCTGGGATAGCAGGAGAAGGGGTGGCGGAGAGCAGCACAGCACAGTGAGTTAAAGCTGGGTTAATCAGTCCGGTGATGTACCATATACAGTGCATGGGTCCACCTGCGTAGGGGTGCCATCCCCCCCCAAAAAAGGAGGAATACGCAACAGAGTCCGTGCCGAGGCACAGTGTTCAGTATGTGGTGGAACAGAGCGTAGTGTGGGCTTGCGGTGGGCCCACCGAGCGGGTGTGAAGGATCCGCAGGCACCCCACTACCGTGAGAGAGGAACCAGGGCATTGAACAGCAGGCAGACGGCCTGAGCGGTGCGATGGGTGCAATAAGGGGGCCCCCACCACAATATGGCCGGGTGGCCAGTCCCCAGACCCACCCGTGGACCCTGTCACCACGGGGCCTCAGGGGGTGTCGGGCGGGGCTCAGTACACCAGGAGAATTGCACTCACCGCTGCAGGCCCCCGTGGACACTCCGGGACATGCTGTGTGTCCGACCGATGTGCAGGATACGTGCCAGGCGGGGTCAGAGAGCCCCGCGCTTCCTGTCGCCGATGGAAATGGAGCTCCGGTGGGCCGATGATGAAATCGAGGCCCCGGCTCCGCCGATCACACCAGGCCTCCCCACGCAGCTCGGTGCCCAAGTCAGTTCCCGGCCATCAGGGAACAAGCGAAAAAATTCGGCGGCTACCGGAGATGCAGCAGAGTTCAGGGCTTCTCATGTTGCGGCGGTTCTATTACTGGAGCCGCCGGGAGGGCCAGCTCATACACGAATCTACGGAACTGACGACCGGTCCGCTTACCGAGGTGGCCGGCTTTATATCGGGTAAACCCACTAATCCTGGGATTCCTTATGGTCATCCATCAAACTACGCTTTTGATTTTATCTCATCTAAGCCCTGACGAAGTTCCACACACTGTGAAGTGGGAACGAAACGCGTTGGCTGTCTGTTGCAAATGAAAAATAAAGAATAAAAAAGTTGAAGAACAAATCAACACCAGATTGTGATATTTCATTTTTCAGTGCACCTTCAAATTGAATGTACTATAAGCTCTTCCGGGGACTCGGACGGAGCTGCAGATCTACGCGGCCATCTTGGCCCGCGGTCCGGCCACGCCCCCTCATCTCTTGATATTTCTAATGCCAATACCCACTCCTCTGATATTTCTAATGCCAATAACCACTCCTCTGCCAGAGGCAAACTACGCAGATTCCTAGCATTGCATTCGTGTAGCATGAACCAATTTAAATGTATCAAAACTTCAGTAGACTGTAGAACAAATAGTCCATTGTCTAGTTAGGCATGCACTTATACTATGAGACTTGGGGTTTGTGTAATATTTTCGCCTATAGTCTACTATGGTCTCTGGGAGACCACTACCATCACAATATGTGGGGTCAACATACTCTTAAATTAATATCGGCACTAAATGTTTGCATTTGATAAGCATTGGCAAAGCCAATAGGTCTGGCATTTGCAAACTTAGGTGATGGTTATTTTAATTTTACTGCAAGCATGCGATACAAAAAGAAAATGAAAAAAATATGCTATCACCTACATGTGGCATTCAAATGCATGCAGTAAAAAAAAAGAAATTAAAAAAACAATTAACCATGACATATAGTTTGAATAGAACAGTATGGGTGCTTTCCAGGTGTCCTTAGAATAGGTATAGAAAGAAAACCACTTTAGTTTCAATTCAAGAAAATATGATTCTTATTGGCTCAAAGAAAAGATACTATTGGCTTTGTGTTACTGTAACTAGACAACATATTGTGGAAAAAATATTGTGAGACACAAATACTGAGCTCCTTTCATCTGCTTGGTTAGCTCACTCTTGGCACATATCGATTTTTTTAATCTACGTCTTCACCATACTGCATCCTATTATGGGATACTTGTAGCAAAATTATATAAAAGTTCAAGATTATATTGGTATTACCAAACATAAAGGAGGTGAACATAATGAAATAAGTTTTATATTCATTTGCATATCTTTCCTACATGTCCTCACACTGCAAATGAGTTTATAAGAAATCTGTCATAATGAGAAGTCTGAATGTGGAAGGTATTTTTAATTTAAAATTTTACTTAAATTTATAATTTAAAAATATATATTTATTTATTTATTTATTTATTAAGGAGTTTTATATAGCGCTAGCCTGACCCGAGGGTATCGGAGCGCTTCACAACAGTTTTTTTAGCAAGATTCATACAATAAAGCAGCCTTCTACATATAAAATCACTTCACAGCAGTTTTTGAGCAAGATTCATACAATAAAGCTGTATTCTCCATATAGGTTCGGAAAGTACACGTGTGCTGAGCAGCATTGAGGTAGTACGTGAGTCCTGAGATAACCACAAAGAGTGCACGTTGTCTGGGGGTGGATACAGTAAAGCAGTATTCTACATATAGGTTCGGAGGTCCAAGTGTGCTGAGCAGCATTGAGGTAGTCCGTGAGTCCAGGGATAACCTCATAGAGAGCACGTTGTCTTGGGGTTGAACCACTTAGGTTGGGGGGAGCGGATAGGGGTCAAATAGCAGGGAGTAGGTAAGTCTTAGAGCTACAGTGTCTGGGAGAGACGACGAGCAGGGATTTGCGTTTAGATGGCGGTTATCCGTTCTGGGGAGAGCGGTTGAGGAAAAGGACTTTTAGGTGTTTTTTGAATTCTGTGAAGGATGAGATAGTCCTGATACCGACTGGGATAGCGTTCCAGATTTTGGGTGCGTTTCCGGCGAAGGACTGTGCAGCAGTTTTTTGTTTGCGTGTTTTCATAGGGATGAGTAATAGGGTGTTGGAGCTCCTGAGGTTCCTTGTCTGACCAGCCCTCTTGAGCTTAGCAGCCAAATACTCTGGTTTACCTGTGTGCAGGGCTTTGTGTGTGAGGCAGGCAGTTCTGAAACTGGCACGCAACTCGACTGGGAGCCATTTTAGTTCTCTGAGTGCTGGTGAGATGTGGTCGTATTTCCTGATTCCAGTGACCATTTTAGCTGCTGCGTTTAGGGTAGTTTTGAGGGGAGCTAGATGAGATTTAGTTGTACCAGTGAGGGTGGCATTCCCATAGTCGAGTCAGACTGAATGACTTTACTTCTGTTAATTATTTTCCTGTTGTGCATTATTTTAAAAAACATATTTACTATTTTAATTATTTTATCTTAAAAATATTCGTATTTTTACATATTTTCAAATATTAATGATAATGTTAAATACATATATTATATTTTTTTAAATTAATATTCTTTAATTATGTATGTTGTGTTTTATTCTTTAATAGAAAGTACCAATTTTACATGTTATTTAATAATTCTTTTTATGTGTGTAATACATTTATTTTAATTTATAATTTAATATTAAAATGTAGTGCTTCATTAATAATTTTTGTAAAATTATGTTTTTATAATTCTTTTTATTGTTTACTCAATCTTTTAAGTTACATATACATGTATTATTAATTATAGTCACTTAAAAAAATGTAATTTTTAATTTAAATTATAAATATGTTAAGTACAATTAAGTACATATATGTCTATTATAATGTTGATTTTCGACCACAATATTTTGGTATTTGATATTTTTGTACTGTACATTAAATGTATATAAAGTCTATATTTTTGAGTTCGTAGTTTCGACCATGATATTTTTGTGGGTGAAATTTTGTCCCACAACAAACTGGATGGCAGGACTATTTAGCATTAATAAATGTTGGACCTGGCCCTCTCTGCAGGGTCACCTCTAACTTTTTGCTTTCACTCCCTTCCTTTGCTGAACCTGTTTTCGTTGGCTTTGAGGACTCTGTGCACTTAACTACAGCTTGTGCTCTCTCCCTAAAACATAGAAAATTGGACTAGACCTAATTGACACATTTAAAGTACTTGTAAGTTCCTAATAAATGGTACTACCTGTACCAAGTGCCTGTAAATTAAATGCTACTAGTTGACCTGCAGCACTCATTGTGCCACCCACTAAATAAGCCTTTGAAACATGTCTCAGGTCTGCCACTGCAGCCTGTAGAGCAGTCTTAAACTGCCATTTGACCTGGTAAAATAAACATTTTGCCAGGCTTAAACCTTCCTTTGTAATACTTATAAGTCACCACTAGGGTAGGCCCTAAAGGCTCATAGGTGCAGGATGCATTGTATTTAAAAAGGAGGACATATGTACTTCATTTTTCAATGTCATGTCAGTGAAAAATTCCTAAAGTCATTTTACATCTATCTCTCCCATTGACTTATTAAAGTTAATAAGTGATAACTTTGGATTGGGTGAATATGGAGTTCTTGTGTTTACAATCAAATTAATTGTAATTTAAAAATCCTCTTCGATAGTAAAATCGGATTTTAAGCCACAGTTCTGAAAATGCCACTTTTAGAAAGTTAGCCTTTTCTTGTCCTAACCATTATGCTTTCTGCCAATGTCCTGAGACACATGACTGTGAATGGCTCTGCTGTTGGGGTTTGTGTATTCCTTTTAGACAGTGACACAAAGGAGAATGGATGTGGGCAGGATGGGCCATTCTGCTAGGATGACTGGGGCTGAGCTGTACCCTGCCCCACTTACACTTCAAAGGGCTTGCCTCCAGCACACACAAAAAAACTTGATGGCAGCCTTTTGCAGTGGCGCCTGGCGACAATTGAAAGTGGTAGGACGTGCAAATGTGTCAGGAAGGTGCCAACCTGGGGGAAATTCAAACGCTCGCATGCAAGACTAGTGCTGTGTCACAGAAGGCTCCGTTGGAAGAGCCACACATGCTGGAAGGTGCAATATCACAATTAGTGACACAGACACTGGCATTCCTGTGTTTCAGCAGCTTCTAAAAAAAGATTACAAAAACTCTTCCTGAGACAGGGTCGCCCAGAAATGTTCGTAAAGAGTTGTTGGAGAGGACATTCAAGGTCTGACAGAGAAAGCTGGTCACAGTGCACATGCAGACGAACACAGCAGACACGTGCTGGTAGGGATAACACAGCACACACGCAGTCAACACAGCACACACACACAAACTAACTGACCACTTAATACAGCGCGCACACACATTAACACAGAGCGCTCACATTAACACAGTAACTTCACTTAATTTTTCAATCTTCTTATCTTGCGCCGTGCTTGCTCCCGAATTTCAGCCATGCACGAGGCAAAGTCAACTGGTCAAGACAGTCTTTCTCCCTCTCTACCATTAGAGCCCGCGTGCTGTTTCAGCACTTTACACGAGCATCTGGAGCACCTCACATTTTTCTGTTTTTTAGGCGCAGGACAATTTACTCAGAATCACAGAATGTTTAGTCAATGCTGCGACTACAACCTGTTTCCACAGTTTCAAAGTCGGCAGCATTGGACGAAAGGGAATGTCACCCCCTATGTCACCCCCTAAATCAGTGGTTCCCAAACTTTTTTGACCCGTGGCTCCCTTGACCTAATTGGCAGTTGGCCGTGGCTCCCCACCATTTTTTTACCGGTGGGCGGGATGGGGGGATGTAAGCCCGACCTCGGGAGTACTTCCTGTTGCCTGGTGCTTAGCCTTTCAGTTAAGTACAGTATCATCATCTTATTTACTTAGTTCTAAGCCAGGGATATGTTATTGCACAAAAAAGGACCTTTGAACTGCTAACGTTTTTAAAGTTATAAGTGCTTTCATTGGTTTTATTAATTTAAGTGCTTTACACTAACAAACATGAGCTATCACTGCGTAAAGTACGCAGGCTCCACTCCCTAGACCTCATTCTGGGCTGGGAGTTGCACTTGCACAACAGCCCATTAAAATGCCAACGTTCTAAGGAGGACAAGTACCATTCTACTGTTCTCGAAGATGTTCGGCTCTTTCCAGCCTATATCTAATGTGCCAGTTATTAAGTACACATCCCATTGCTACTCATGCATTATTACGCCTTAGAACAAACACACACAATATATATATATATATATTTATATATATACACACACACACACATGCATCTCCCTGCACACATTTTCCTGATAACTGAAAAATAGCAGTTTCGTACGAATACTCACATTGTCCCCTTCGGCTGGTTCAGAAGAGAAACCCCCCGGAAAGTGTACAACACAGAAGACCTGCTTCTGCAAAAGGGACCAGCAGAAGATCAGGCAAGGCTTATTTCAGAGCGTAAGGAACAAGCTTATCTTTGATAAATGGGGGAGCATTAACCTAATAAATCTTCCACGATGTCGATGTAAACTGGGAACATGGTGGCTGGCGGCTGAGTGGGCCGGGAGCTCCGCTACCTTCCGTGAGTAAAGCGTCGGTGTGCAGTGGTGTGCTTTACCGATTTGTTTGTGAAGAGGGTCCCACGAGGCACGGCACGGCACAACACGGCGGGCAGCTAACACGGCGGGCAGCAACAACAACAACGCGCCTCAAACGCTCCGAGCTGCCTGCAATTTCCCACATCGTGTGCGGCGGCGCCGCGCCCCTGGCTTCTCATCACGGCGCACCGGGGTGCCGCGGCGCACAGTTTGGGAACCACTGCCCTAAATAATAATGAATCAGACCAATGGCTTGTCCATATGTAAAAAAAGGGGAGTAAGGGAGTGGGCGCCCCAAATATTTACGCCGTATCTTCTCATACAGTCGTCTCAGTTTGGCATAGGTCACGGCAACTCAAACCTAACCAATCAGTTCATGGCAACATGAACCTAACCAATCCTGCAGCTGCTGCTACTCTCATGCTGTTTTCAGCACAAGAGAAGCATCGGGATTGGATAGAGCAGGCTAACCCAGCACTCCTTTTGCAATTGGGGGTCTGTGTCTGCAATCCCCAGCTGTTAACACAGCTACTGGATTGCTGCAGCAGAAGTGCGCATGTTGGACTGGCCGTCGCAAGACAGCCGGCCAGTCTGACATGCGCACTCTGCACTTTTCTGGTCATCCCTGCTGCTGCCAATGATCAAGCAGCAGAATTCACCCCCACCCTCACACACGCCTTGGCACACACAGCATAAAAATGGTAATGAGACCATTTTAAAATTTTATTGTTATTGGTTCACTGCTGCGCTCACAGCTGGGGGGGCGGCGCTCCTCCGCCCTAACGGGGGAACTGCCGCTGGACTTTTTGCATCCCAGACGGTTTGGAGCTTTGACAGGGGAAGGTAATAACTTTCTAGAACCAGATGTGGGGGTGGGACAGGGTGTCCCCACACTCATAAAGGCTGGCACCGGGTATAAAAATTGGACCTCTCAAAAAGAAGGGGAGCAGAGAGGGAATTTAGGAAAATAGGGAAGCCCTCCACTCAAAACACAATAATGACAAAAAAGACCCCAGTTTCCGACACCCTAGAAGACATTTTTCTTATTTCACAACTGACTTAAAGCCCTGAGCACAAAACTTCACTGTGTATTGATTTTGTGACAAAATGTTGTTTTTGGCAAAATAATGTCTCATATTTTTAGACAATTTATTTGACCACTCTAACCAGCCTGTGTGTTGTTTTTCTTCTCTGTTTTGTGCTTCTAGGTGTGGTGCAAAATGGGCATCTGCCTGGCCCTATAGCCCTGATGAATTTGTCTTAAGATGTAGTGGCAATGAAACATGTTGGCCTTTCATAATTGCTGGTCAGAACATGAGTTTGCATTTTTAACCTTGTGCCAGAGTCTGGATGATTAAATGCATGAATGGCACAGTTCCCTGTACACATTTTTAATTGTTTTTCTGTTGAGTGTATATGTGCACTTTCTGTTTTTCAGAGTACCAGTCTCATATACCACAAGTAGGTTTTTTTTGCAGGGATATTGTAGGTGAATTTGTATTCTTCCTCGGGGTTTGATGAAGACACTGACCGAGGGTCACATTTTTGTTTTTGGCATGGATTTTGAGTGCAACCCCCTCAAAGAGGAGCTCTGCCAATGATGAGAAGCAGGAGATAGCGGTATTGTTACCCAATGGCTCATGGTAGAAGCTTTATGTGGGGCAACTCCTATTTTATGTAGTTGAGAAAGTACGTACCTGGTATGATATTACTTTTTTGAACGTGAACCCCCCCGCTCGTTTTGAACCAGATGACTACACTGGTTAGTCCCCACACAGTGAAGTTCTGTGTTCGGGGCTTTAATTAATTTGAATAATAAGAAAAACTTCTTCAGGGGTGTGGGAAACTGGGGTCTTTTTGTCATTATTATAAATAGTGGACCCCCCCGAAACACTCTTCAGAACACTCCTGGACCTATGGAAGACTCAGAAGAAGGACTGCTATGCTGCCCTGCTGCTGAAAGGTCTGCCTTTCTGCTGGAAGGAATGCCCTGCTGCCCTACTGCAAGAAGGACTGCCCTGCTACCCCGCTGCCAGAGGAAGTAAGACTGGACTTGATCCTTGAACCATGAAGTTACAGAAGAAGGACTCTCCTACCCTGCTGCTTGTGGACTGCCTTGCTGTCTGAGAAGGAACTCTGAATCAGCTTACCTTCATCCCAGGCTAACTTGAGTACTCCGAGGGTCAGTTGGCTGACCTTCAGTGTGAGCTACAGGGACACAACAAGCTCCAGAGGCCGCCTTGCATCTGCCCAGCTGATCTGCAGCAACTTGATCCCCGAAAGGTGCCTCCCAGGTCTTGGACCCTTGGCAGTCATCAGTGAGACCTTCTTGTCTCACTGAAGGTTCCATCAAATCCGACACAAAGCCTCGTCGCCCAGCTGAGAGCTGCGCCGGAACTGATGCTGAGCAACACAGAGCTTCACAATGCCTCGCCACACAGACCTTACACGGATGACATAAGGTACAACTTCACGTGGGCCAAAGTTATTCCTGTGCCTGGCTTGCGCCCCATCATGGTTGGCCTGAACATGTGACTTTGTCCTTGTCTAGCGTGACCAGATACCCACAGTTGGCGCTTTGTGCTTTTATGTACTAAAACTGCAAAACTGAATATCTCCGGTTCTACTGATTGGATTTTTGTCATTCTGGTATCGATTTCTGTATTAAAATGTACTATATGTTCCTAAATTGGTTTGGGATGTTTCTTGTGTTCTGTTTTCACTTGATTACTGTTTGCGAGCTGCATAAATACTTTAGACATTGCCCATACGTTTAGCCTAACTGCTTTGTAAGAAGCTGCCAGAGGGTTAAGCACAAGTTAATTTAGTGACTTTTGTGGTTCGCCCTGACAAGGATTGTAGTTGTTGTCTGAGTTCTCACTCCACCCCTCTCAACCAATAACCCAATTTCTTACAATAAATAACAGTGACATATGTATACTTAAGTCATGAGTAAATTATCATTAAAGTACAGGGTGATCCTAAAACCTAAGCATAACATTATGATAAAAGAGCAAAAGACATGTTGTATAGGTAGTCGGTAAGAGACCATATGCTGGAGGTCTTGGACGCCTAGCACAATAAGAAAAATCACTATATATAGAACACCAAAAATGGCTATTGTAATTAGTTCACTGGTTCGCTTCCAGGAAGGCAACAGCTTCCTCGACCCCAGGCACTACAGGCACAGGTGACACTTGCACAACCTTGTAATCTCTGTCTTTGGGGTTCAGAAAGCCAATAATACCACTATCTCTGGAACAACATTCTTGACCAAGTTGTTCAAGGCTCAGTTACTCTAGGTAGCACCAAAGAATATCTCCACCATCAAACCTTTTTCTGCTGCAGCCCATTTTGCTCCAGAAACTTGTTTCTGTTCCTTTAAGTCAAAATTCACGAGTGCCGCAAGGCATCACAAAGGCCTGAGGGTAATGTTTGTACCTATCTTGGCCTATTGTCTGTCCTGCCAGGAAGTAGCAGCTACTGGATCAAGCAGCTAAAAGCGTGAAAGAAGTGCAAACAACAGAAGTTGAGCCGGTAATGTACATTTGTGGAACACTGCTATTGGGATTAGGTAGACTATATACTTAACATTTCCAAAGTAAGCTAAGCAATACATGAAGTAGAAATGTGACTACACCAACATTCTTTCACAATATATGATGTAGATGTTGCGCACATGCTTATCAAATGTTACAGAATTAAGGTTTTATTATACTTCTTGTTTGGGAAAAGGCAGATTTGCACTGCTTTAGATGACTCGAGATTTATGAAGCCACGCAATTGCGTGGCTGCATAAATCTTGGGGTAGATTTACAAGCCCCTTGCGCTGCCAGTACGTCACTTTTTGTGATGCACTGGCAGCGCATTTCACTGCCCCATATTTACAAGGACAGGAAAAGCCACCCTGCATGGCTTTTCCTGTCCTTGTAAATACGGCCCCTTTACAAGCAGCACTTTGCGTGAAAGGGGAGTTCCATGGGTGTAGCTGTGGGTGTTCCCACGCAACACCCATGGAACAAGACACATTTCCAGATTTACCAGGATTCGTAACCCTGGAAATGCGTCAGTATGCGTAGCGAGGCGCAACGAGGAGAAATGTTTTCATTTCTCCTCGTTTTTTCCTCTTTCAATGAGTGCTGCATTCAAATGCCTGAAGTGATTGTTTTTGTACAGGAAGGTCCCCCTTCCTGCACAAAAACAATCTCCCCATGACGCAGGCATCCTTGCACCATGGTTAAACACGACAAAACAGCAAGAACACGAACACAAGCCAGCAGGTACACAGAAGAACTCAGGCTGGTGAATTAACACTGTAAACTGTAAACAGTGGAGGCAGACACTGGCGGGAATGTGGTCATTATAAACACAACAGACTACATTGGGGAAATCAACTGCCAGCTACGAGATGACCAATGTTACGAAGTGGTCAGGGCCAACCCCACAGGGGAACTGACCACTATTATTAACATCAAGCTCTGTGAGTGGAAGGATGTCTGTTTGTTAAATGACAATGAATACAGATATTTGAGGGTGGAGAGCCCTAGGTATCCGTGTATCTACATACTCCCTAAGGTCCACAAAAAGGGAGATTTTCCACCAGGAAGACCCATCATATCAGGGGTGGGGTCGCCCACTAAGAGACTGTCTGAATTTGTGGATCTGAAATTACAGAAGCACATCCAAAACTTACCTTCGTACATTAGGGATAGCAAGGACATACTTGGGAAGTTCAATGATTTAACATGGTCCGAGGATATGTATTTTGTGACCCTTGATGTAGTCAGTCTCTATACCTGTATTCAGCATAAATTTGGTCTCATGGCATCCTGGTTTTACCTGGACAAGGAGGGGGTGGAATTCTATGAACACAACAATATGATCATGGAAATGATGGAGTTGATACTAACTAAAAACCTTTTCCTCCATGTTGGTACGTGGTATCGGCAAATACGTGGAACAGCC
Organism: Calotriton arnoldi; assembly: GCA_963921515.1. Taxonomy (NCBI): domain Eukaryota; kingdom Metazoa; phylum Chordata; class Amphibia; order Caudata; family Salamandridae; genus Calotriton; species Calotriton arnoldi. The sequence goes on from CAWUFW010007701.1 coordinate 947,272, forward strand.
ATGGGCCCCCGGTTTGCTCCCTCTTATGCCTGCCTCTTCATGGGTTGGTATGAGGGGGAGCATGCATGGAGCCGACGTGCCTCCCCCTGGACTCAACACATAGTCTTTTGGGGGAGGTACATTGATGATATTGTTTGCCTCTGGTCGGGCATGGAAGACTCTCTTACTGAATACTTTCAGTACCTGAACGACAACCCGGATAATGTTAAACTAACCATGGAGTTCCACAAGAGTAAAATGGACTACCTTGACATACAATTCTATGTTAAGGATAGGAAAGTACAGAGTACATTGTTCAGAAAAAAAATCCGCTTGTAATGGGGTGTTGCACGCCAACAGTGCACACGCTAAATCAGGGATCAAGAACATACCCTATGGGGAGATGGTGAGAGTGAGACGCAATTGCAGTGAGGAGGAAATGTTTGACAGAAATATCAGGGATGTGAAAAAAAGATTCAGGGCGAAGGGGTATGACAAAAAATCCTTGGACTCAGCAGACAACAGGGCCCACATACTGAAAAGGGAAACAACTCTAACAAACAGCCGTAGAGAGAGGAGGAGGGAGGAGCAAAAGTGTGAGATCAGATTCATTACGCAATACACGACATTCAGTGATAAGATTTTCAGACTCCTCAAAAAGAATTGGCATCTTTTGCGTGAGATCCCGAACCTACAGGGTTCGCTTAGGGCTAACCCTTCCATCACGTATAGAAGGGACACCACACTGAAGAACAAACTATGCCCTGATTACGTAACTACTGCTACACAGGGGGGCACCTGGCTCCCTGAAAAGCTAAAGGGATTTTACACTTGTGGTGCATGTAACATCTGTACATTTGGAGTGCATAAGATTAAATAGTTTGGATACAATGGTGCACGCAGACACAAGATTAAACAATTTATTAACTCCAACACCACTTTTGCTGTATATGTAATAGGGTGTGCCTGCAATAGGATCTATGTGGGGAGCACCAAGAGGAGACTCAAGCTTCGCATCCAGGAGCACAGGAGAGCCATCATTAATGGTGACCCGAGAATCCCACTGACAGATCATTACAGCAAAACTCATTCCAGGGATCCAACCTTTTGGTTCCATGGGATAGAACAGGTGGATGCAGGTTTGAGGGGTGGCAATAGGGAATTACGGTTAAGACAGTGTGAAGCAAAATGTATCTGTAGGCTGCGTGCAACAGAACAGGGTCACAATATGGACAATGAAATGCATTACTTCCTGAATGAATAGTAAAGAGGAGTGGTGATCATTTTTTGCCTTTTTTGACTCTGAATATGACAGGTATCATCCATGTCAAATTGGGGATGGGAACGAGTATAGGAATGCCCTGGTACTGTCTGTAGGTTCTCTCTCTGAATAGACCTTCTCTCATATATCATTGTAGTGAGGGGTCCATTATGAAATACATGTATTTGGGAATGGATATCCATTCAGAGTGTTGATTGAAAGGTGGCTGCCCCGTACATTTGATGCACTCTTGGTGTTTATGAGTAAATATCTGTCCTATCTTTGATGTGGAGGCTATATGGGACTGAGTGACTTATTAAGGAACTCTTGGCGTGATTTTTGATGATTGTGGCACTTTAACAGTGTGTTAGTGGTTTTCATGGTGAGACCGTTATGCCCCGTCAACATGTTGGTTTTACACACTGGTATCTGTTGGTTGTGGAAAGTATAGTGTTTGCAACATTGCAACACAACGTCCAAAGCTGCATGTTGGTAGTGTGGGAAAAGACCACGTTGTGAACTTACAGCGCTATGGGATACATGATGTTGGGTGTATCAATGGATTAGAATTGGTTATCTAGCGTGGTTATTCACACGCCTTTGTCCTGCTAAGACGTTGTGAAATTAAATTAATTTGGACTCTTACCACCTCGTTATCATTCTCTCTAATCCTTTATAATCGTGTTTAAAACAATTCACATATTATGCAGTAATACTACAAGCTTCTGTCACTGCGAGGTGGTGTGCCTTAATGTTGTGTTTCACGACCCCTCACTTTCGTAATCTTTATAATTTTATTCAAATAAGTTGGATATCGGTAAAACTAGACCGGTAACTGCGAGCGGGTGTGCTATTAACACGCCTCTGTCATGATTATGCGTTGTGTAGTGGTGAAGGTTGGACTCTTGTCACCTCGTTATTATTCTCTCTAGTGTTTTTTTTTCTTTTTTTCTGGGAGTCACGTTTGAAACAGTGCGCCGAACATGCGGTAACACTGCACGTTTCTGTTGGTATGAGGCAGTGTGCTTTGATATAGTGTTTTCTGGTTTCTAACTCTTCGTGTGTCTTTGCGCTTGTCTTCAATAAAGTGGTATGTCGGTCATATTGGACCGGTAATCATCAGCGGGTAAGATTATGCCGCCAGGATGTAATACCATCTCGGAAGAATACAACGGTTTAATCTACGGGGGATTCATAGTGTTTACAGTGAACATTCCAAGATGGCGGGTCTTTTCGCACAAAGGGGTGACATGATCCGGGCACTTCCGGTGTAATGATGTGGCTCGCAATATCAGGGGAATCCCTTTGTGCCTATTGGATAAATGGTTGGGAGGGTGTGGCCATGCCGGCTTTTTAAATTGCGGGTTAGCGTGCGCTCAGTGATATTGGGACACCGCTGGAAAAGCATACTTACTAAGGTATGGAAGGGCAGTGGGAGTCGTTACTGTTGGAGATTGTTTACTCGCAGTGCTTAAAATTGTGAGGGGGGAACACCATAGTGGGCTTTTTTGCCATTGTGATAACACCGACCCAGTTAACAGGTTACCTGGAGGGGGGGGCACCATCATCCCTATGCATGGCACATGGCTCGTCTCTACTCTGTGGGCCGCTACTAAGGGGATCCTTTTGGCTACTCTTGAGCACGCATAAATACCTTTTTATAATTGGGGGACGATACATTCTCTGGCTCGTTTTTTCTCTGTGGCCGCTACTAAGGGCATCCCTTTGGCTAATCTTGAACGTGCATAAATAAAACTATAAATAACAATATATAACTGGGATGTATCGCCGCTATATCTCGTGGGCGTGGATTTTTATTCTCATGCTGACCCCTGACTGGCCCGTGTAAGAGATAATTAGGGGAGGGAGGCACCGTCTTCCCAGCTCATCGTGCACACTCTTCTGTCCGTCGGTATCAGGTGTTGAGGGGGAATCTTTGAAATGTATTTGGACATGTTCACTGAGAGGCATATGGCTGAACAGGGGGTCACTTGCAATTTGATTAAGTTTTTATCTTTACATGGATAAAAGGGTTATATGCTAAGTGGACGGGATGGGGAGGTAATTGCTTCCCTGCAAACACGTGTGCATGGGTCTCTGTACCAAAAGTACTAATATTATTTGGCTATACCAGCTTCACTCTAATGAGGGGAGCAATTGACTGGACGTACTTAAATCAGATGGGATTGTTTTCAAGAAATATATTTATTTTATGATGTAATCCACACTAGGTATTTTGTCTAGGGCATGATGATGCCCGGGGAATTCCTGAACTATCCAGCGCAATAAGCTGGGTCAAGAATATTGTTTTGCGGTGAAATAAGATCTCCATGAATTCTTAGGTGAGGCCCCAGATCTCAGGTGTGCTTTAATGTACAACTGACATATTCTTCTCCCCCCCACCCCCGTGATCTGTACCACACATTGTGCTTAATTGTGGGCTATCAGTATGATTAAATGTATGGATGATGACGAGTTGATAACTTGTTCACCTGATAGCTGTCATCCTTGGTGGCTTTAACATCTTCGGCTCAGCAGTCTCTGGCTTGAACTTTATTTCTGTTTCCTTCGCTCTCTATACTACTTCTAACACTGCAATTTCTTCTTCTTTTCTCGTTTCTAAATAATTATTGTGTTTTTATCATGGGTTTATCTACTCATTTTTTATATAAAAAGTCTTTGACCGGACAAAAAACTTTAAAAAAATATTTTTTTTAGGAATATATTTAACACTGATAAATAGGGACTCGAACACAAATGGAGGTTTTGTATATACGGAATTGTTGTGTCCCACCTTGTACGTTGGTCCTTATGGATGGTATATGTTTTATTATAAGTGTTGGTTGTCTTGTTCGTTTCTCTTTTTGTTAATAGTTGTATCTTATTGTGCTGATTGTATTAATATTTGTATTTTTATGGTGGGGTCATTTATGTATATTCTGAGTGGTGTCGCCCGTATCAAGTGTGAAGTAAATATGTGTAGAAATGAGAAATGTTGAAGGGCCTAGTTCTAACATGGTCATTGCCGAACCCTGACTGGGCTTCAGTGGGGGTCTTAGCGGACCCAAACTGTAACATAGTCATGTCTGGAAATAGGAGGTTTTTATTGTGTAATAACTGTCTATGTGTGTCCTGTGCTGTTGTTGTTATAATTGGTTTTTATTCTCTGTGTTTTGATTTTGTGTTTGTGTATTGGTTTCAGTCCTGAGGAAGTTCCTATTGTTTGGAACGAAACACGTTGGCTGAGCAGTATATGTGATTAATGATGCTGATGCATTGAAAAAATTGAAAATAAATAAAGGTTTTGAAAAACTACAGAGACTGATTGAACTTCATTACCTGGCGCACCCTCATATGCTTTATCTGTAAACAAATGTAGAGCAAGTGGAGATCGAGTCTAGATTCCATAGACAAAGACATGCTCAAATCCGCCCTGAGATGAAACCAGTACCAAATTCAGAAGACCAAGCACACAGCCCTCAGGGCAGCATCAATGCTGGCACCAGCAAAAGCAAAGGGATATTCACTATCATCAAAGAGTTCACCGCACCTACAGTCACCTCCAAAAACATCACCCCCTGCAAAGACCTTTGCAACAATCTATCAGACTTCTTCTGCGACAAGATGACATCCATATACGTCAACTTTGAACCACAACTAGATCCTTTTAACCTTGCAGCAAGTCTCAATGTCTCAGATGAACAATAGACCCTGACCACGTGGCTTACCATTACCATAGACTAAACCGCTGCTACCATGATGGCCATCCACTCCGGCGCCCTTTCAGACCCCTGCCTCCACCACCGCTTCAAAAAGGAACTCACCCCCATCAGTGAAGCCTCAATTGACTCACCCACCACAGTAATTTCCCTGCTCAAGGAGTCCTGCTCAAGGAATCCTTGGCAGACCCAACCTAGCTCGCCAGACCGATCTTCCTCCTACTATACCCAGCCAATGTTTTAGAGAAACTCATCAACAGATACATCACTGACCACCTCATCACTACCAGCTCCTATAAATCACCCAGTCCAGATTCAGACCCACCCACAGCACACCAACAGCACTCATCCCAGCAACAGATGACATCCACATGATGCTGGACAGGGGAGAGAAGGCGGCACTCATCCTTCTAGACATCTCAGAATCCTTTGACACGGTAACACACCCCACCGTCATCAGAGACCTACATAAGATTAGCATTCAAGGACCTTCTCTCTGATGGATCTGCTCTTGATAGAAAGAACTTAAACGGTATCCTTAATATCATACACCTTGTAAGCCCATAAGCTCATCTGTGGAGTGCCTCAAACTTCATCCCTCAGCCAACCCTCTTCAACACATATATGACGCCACTAACCAACATCCTCTTGTGCGCTGATGATACACAACGCATATTGTACCTCTCAGACAAAACCCCCAACCCTTGGAACAATTTCACCACCTGCATGACCGAGGTTGCCATCTGGATAATGTCCAACTGGCTCATGCTCAAGACAGAAGTAGCTTTCTCTGAGAAAACACCTCACCCTGGGACACCACCTGGTGGCTGGCCAACCTCAGACTTACACCTAGCCCCCGCTCCCACATCAGGAACCTCAAAATCATCATTGACAACAAGCTGGACATGCCCGCACAAGTCAGCACCATCAGAGCTTCCTGTTTCAAACCCTGAGGATGCTGATGAAGATGTTCAAACAGATCCCAAGCAAAACTATAAAAACCATCACTGATGCACTTTTCACCAGCAGGCTGGACTATGGGAACACCCTCTATGCCGGAATGACCTACAAACTCACCAGAAGACTACAAACCATCCAGAATGTGGGAGCCAGACTCATCCTTACCCTTCCATACAGGACTCACATCACACCACACCTCTAGGAGCTGCACTGGCCCCCAATACACAAGAGCAAAGAGTTCAAACTCCTCACCCACACATTAAAAGCAATACGCAACATAGTCCCGGACTACCTGAACAATCGCATCTTCTTCCATCAACCAGTCAGACACCTCCACTCACACTGCTACTCACACACATCCCACGCATACACAGAAACAGAGCCGGAGATCAAACCTTCTCATACGTCGCTCCTAAAGCTTGGAATGACCTCCCACTTCACATCACAGCCTCCTCCTCTTAACTTCAGCTCTGCAAGAACCTGAAGACTTGGCTCTTTGAGTAATCGCCCACCCCCAACCCTGCCCCCGGGACAGGGCCCATACACCTGCTCAGGGCCAAGATATACTTGCAGGAGATAGCGCACTTTACAAATAAACATAACAAAACAATTACTTAATCTCCCCGTGTCTAAAAAGAAAACAAAGGGTAATATAATCTGATTCTCATGTACAGTGCTCTTAATGCTCTCCGCTGTATTAAAACTGCAGAAAACAATCTATGTTAAGACAATCATCCACATTACTCATACGCCGCCACTCACACTTCATTGACTAACATCAACTCACAACCACTCAAAGAACCAATCACCTGAATTTGCTGACAACACGAGACACCCTCAGATATTCATAACCCCTAGCATCTCACAAGATCCCTCGCAACAACACCAACTCACAGCTGTTTATAACCCACATATCCATTCACTCTTAGGGGCTGATTAGGATGGTGGGCGGACGCACCCTATTGGAAACGGGACCGCCCGACAGGCTGTTGGTGGTCCAGACAGAGGCATTACGATGCGACCGCCACCACAGGCGTCGCAATGCCTATCCTTTGCATTGTAGCGGGTGCTGCTGGCTGCAGCACACGCCGCAATGCAAAAAAGGGACACCTGACATATCCATGCACTACATGGCAGGCACCATGTGGTGCCTTCCACATGGTGCAGGGATATGAAGGGGGCACCATAGGTGCCCCCCAAAACCCACAGCTTAGGGCCACGGGGAAGGGGGGCACGCTACAGGCCCCCAATGTCCCTTTCCGCCTGCCTTTTCATGGCGGGTTACCCGCCATAAAAAGGCAGGCGGAAAGGACATCATAATCCCTATGGTGGTGCCTGGTAGGCACCGCCACCGTTGTAGAAATATGATTCCCCTCCGACGCACCGGCGGGCTCAACCGACCACCAACTATCCGCCCTCCATGGTAATATGGTGGGCGGATAACATGGTCTCAATGGCGGTGGAACCGCCACTGACGGGCTGTCGGTGGCGGTCCCACCGTCATCATAATCGGCCCCAAAGTTACAGTCGGTCACAGCCACTGGCATCAGCTCTCAACAACAAACATTTAACAAGTCAAACAGAGATTGTTGAGAACACTGAAATGACAACCGACAATTCTTAACAAACCACCCTCACAAATTAAAGCTCACACACATCAACAATACACCACCCTGGGGTGTAATGCAAGCCTCTGCAGCCCCTGCAGTGCAAGGGAGCTCCCATCCTTCAGGGGCCTCTTTCAGCTAAGAGCCGGAAGGACCCCTCTTTGCCTTCAAAGAGGCGTCAACTTTTTGCCTTACACAACAGACATGATCATCAGTAAAAAGGTAGCACCACTGTAAAGTGAATGCATATCAGCTATTCAAAACTACATAACTAAGCCTAATCATGCTTTCCACTCCTATATTCCTCTCTCTTTTACCCTTTCCAAGTTGGACTTCCCCAAAATGAATTAAAAAAAGAAAATCCTATACATTTCCACTTGCTCTATGATGGAGGACCTAAAAATGTACTGTTACAGTCATAGTGCCACAGCTGACGAACCCAACACCTTAATACAAAATGTTTTTTTAATAAAGATGCTGAATTAATCTCTCTTAATGTATGTAGTGCAGAAAAGCTCGTTGTATTGTATTACTGCATTGAATAATTTCATTAATAATAATTGAACTGTCAGCTATTCATAACTACAATGGGACACCAAATAAAAGCTGAGTGCACGCTGCAAACCAGCATTTACAAACACCAGCCCATTTGAGGTTTAAAATAAAATAAGTACACTCTGTATACCATGCAGTATTTTATATGTTAATATTGATATACGCAAGGAGTAGAGAAGCGTATGCGTCGGTGCAAGTATTTCCACATGAAGCCACGCAAACGCACGTCCACTTACAGTCTAACCTCAGGATCTGTGTTCATGAAAACCATTTAAAGAGGGATGTTTACAAAAATTGTCACAACATCCTTCAGATCTGTTCGGATTCCCGAAATAGGGGAGCAGAGTCGAATCAATGCATCTTTATTTACCGCCTGCGTGAAAGGACATGGACGATTAAGGGTTAAGCCCATCTGCTTACGGTGGTTCATATCCGCCACCCTGGTCTGTATGCATTTCGTTGTGAACAGCCGAGATGGAAATTAATTTTCTTTTGATTTAGGAAACCAGGCGCTGTGAAGCATGAGTCAACAATCTCTGTGTACAAGTCGCCTGTTCTGCAGGGTGTACCGGAGACAATTAATAGGCTCTATAAACCTAGACTGTGCCATCAACATCTTGTAATAATTGCTCAGTTCAAATGCATTTTATGCTGGGGAAGGACGACAGCTCATTGCAAACCTTCTATGCACCTTTCTCGGTTGAATGTGTGGATACCTGTAATCCTTGAAACATCAAACAGCACTAATGAAGTTGACTAAATTGATCAGTGTCATGCACGTCATGGCATTATTGTCTTGACTCAAATTAATTGTGCACTCAGTGCAAGAGTGCTTACCTACCCTTTGCGAATGCAAAGCAAATTGTGTTTGTAGAATATAATTGGGGATTAACTGAAAAGGGCTGAACCTTACTAGCATCATTTGCCCAGTACAAGAGGAACCTGTTCAGGCAGTTACCAGCCACATTGACTATTAGTTTAAGGCTTTTGAAGTCGGTAGAAACATTATGTATCACAAAAGAAATGCCAATAACGTATAAAGAAGATTTCATATCCCTTAAATGTATGTATTTTCATACAAATGCATTTCAGACTAATATTTGATATCTTGCTGCATTCACCGTAGTACTTTGCAACCACCTTATACTACATTATTCGAGAGGCCAGCCCTGACCACAGAATCTGCAAACCCATTTGTAACCCCAATGATATCATGATTAACTTATCTTTTTTTTTTAAATATCCACTTTATGTTTTATTATTCTGTATCCCCGTAGTCAACGACAGCATGCAGTAATATGCGGGTGCGGATGGGGGGGAGGTCGTTTCTCCGTGTATATCGCACAGCCGACATTTGAGTTCAGCAAGCACATCACGCCATTTTCCTGAGTTGCCTAGTAGATCCACTTGTTGTGGATGTAGGTCTACATTTACTAAGTGTTGCCCAGGTGCTCACAGGATGCCCCACAAATTTGCGCTGGAGCCTCAAGCTATAGGTAAATGCTCTGTGCCACGTTAGCTCCAGCACAAACCTTTAGTAAACAACGCCCTCAGGTTAAAAAAGCCCACCCAGGTTTATGGTGACAGCCTCCCACAAATACCATTGTGAGTGGTATTTATCATAATGCCACAGTAATACTGTGGTTGTTTTTAGTAAGCTCGCTTTCAACTAACTGATCACTGGCATGGCTAGCTCCAGTTCTATTAGCTCATAATTTCTTTTTAAAACATATCATGATAACAAACTGTCAGACCATATTTCCTCAATCTGATAATTTTTAAGTCAGCCCTCAAATAAGACCTATGCGACGCTATCTCCTTCCATAACAGTCCAGCAATTGAACTTTCTAAAGACAATCCTGCAAATCTCAGTCTAAAAATATACATCACTGGAGTTGGGTCAGCCAACTTAGTTATGGCCCTTCAACCAAACGCTAATCATAAAAAAATCTGGGAGCTGCACCACTGGAGGTTCAAGAGTCGCCGTTGGTTGATGTCGCTGATGGGGTTTTCCAGTCAGGATGAAAAGACAAAAGAGCCTTTTAGAGGAAACGTTGCTAGAAAAGGCCTCCAAAAATAGCTCACACAAGACATTGTCATACAATGCATTGAAATGTCAAAGCCACATACAGATTTGTGCCATCTTAGGGCATCATTACGATGTTGGTGGGATGGTCACTGACAGGCCGTCGTTGGCGGTCCGACCGACAGACATCCCTTTGAGCCGACCGCTACATTACGATGCAGGCAGTCGGACCCTTGAATCTCGGGGGACCGACAGCCACCTCCCACAAGATCTACTGATTCTGTATGGGCAGCTGTCGGAATTGTGATCCTGAATGAAGGTGGTGCCTGCTCTGCCATCAGGATAACGATGTCCCTTTCCAAATGCCTTTTCATGGCGGTCTCACTGCCATGAAAAGGCTGTCAGAAAGGGACTTTGGGGGACCCAAGTAGGGCCCCAGAACCCAGTGGGCCATTGCTAAGTAGCCAGTGTGGCACATGTGGTGCCTATCCCCCACACATCCATGCACCGTGCTCCAGGCACCACATGGTGCCTGGCACATGGTGCATGGATGTTTGTAAAGTGCCTTTTTCTACTGCGGCTTGTGCTGCAGCCCTTTTTGGGGCTGCAGGAGAAGTCGCAGTCGAAAAATGCATTTTAAGACCGCCCAAACGGCGGTCGTATCGTAATAGGGTGGGAGAGACCGCCAACACATTGTCGGCCGGTCACCTGCCGGCGGCAATGGCGGTTGAGTTATTAAGTTCTCCATATGCAGTTTTCACTGCCTAATAGGACTTGGAGTGACAACTAGGTAAGCACATTATTGAATGATATTTATCTTTCTAATATTAAGGAAAGGCTGTATAACAAAATATTGAGTAAAACAATATTGATTTACCAAAATACCAGAAAAAAATATTGAACACTTAAAGATCACCATCCCATACAAGAAAAAAACAAATATCTAAAACAAAAAATATTGCTGAAACACATATAAAATAAATAAAAATAAATAGTATCTAAAACAACATCAATAACCAAAATATCATTTCAACATAAAAATCACACAGGCATGCAAAAATATTGAAAACACAAATATCATTACACTAAATGTCCTGTAACATTCACATAAAATAATAGAACAACATACAAATTAGCATTACTAAATAAAAATAATAATTAACATTAAAAACATAATACAAATATATATTTAAAAACATTAACATTGCTAACAAAGAACACAAATAAATGTATACATAAAATAAAACAGTATTGAACATATACCCATATAGATAAAGTATATAAATCCAAATCATCCAACAAAACTATCTAAACAATCCCCTTCGTACAGCCAACCCCCGTGTGCGGCGGGGATTGGCAACAAGGCCTGGCCCTGTGATCTCAGGGGCTTTTTTCTAAAGAGGAAGGGGGCTGCATAGACCCCTCCCTGAACCTATTATGGCCCTCAGGACCCCATCCCTGAGGATCATATATATTTTAAAGGGGGGAGAGGCCACATGGCCCTCTCCACGAGCTTTCTTAGGCCTTGGGGACCCAATCCCCCAGGGCCTATTTTTTATTAAGGGAGGCTTGGGGATGGGGCCATGTGGCCCCCTCCTCAAGCCCTGTTAGGTCCTGGGGACCCCATCCTCCAGAGCCACTATTAAAATAAAAGGGTAGGGGGCATGTGGCACCCTCCCCGTGCCTTGTTAGGCCCCGGGGACCCCATCCCTCAGATCCGCCATTAAAATTAAAGAGGGGGCTGCATGCCCCCCTTCCCCAAGTCTTGTAAGACCCTGGGGACCCCATTCCCCCAGGGCCATATTTAAACAATGAAGGGGAGGGGGACGTGCGACCCCCTCCCAGAGCCTTGATAGGCCCTGGGGACCCATCCCCAAGGTCCACTAATTAAAATGCAGGGAAGGGGGCACATGGCCCCTCTCCCCAGGCCGATTTCGGCCCCGGGGACCCCATGTCCCAGTGCCCGGTGCATTTTTTTTAGGAAAAGGGGGCACGCACCCCCCCCAACCTGGGCCACTTTTGGCCCCAGGGACCCCATCCTCAGGGGCCCTGACATCATATGCAAAGGGGAGGAGGCTCCCACCCCCCCTCCCCGGGATGGTTTCGGCCTGAGGACCTTATCCCCCGGGGCCAGGCCAAGAACGGCTGGGGCACCCACCACACTATCGTTTTTTAGTTTATTTTAAGTACTCGAGACCGAGTCCCGAGTCCTACCTAACATGTCTGCAACCACTTCCTGGTTGAGGTGGTGGCAGCCAATCAGATCTCAGTTTAAGATCCATTGGGATCTTTTGAGCCTCCGCGTCCCTAGATATACAACGTTTTTGCACATTAATCACTCAAAAACGACTGAATGGATTTACACCAAAATACAAAAATGCACTCTTTCTGGACCCAGATCTGGCTTTCAGCCAAGTTTGGTATAAATTCATTCAGCCATTTAGGCTGTAGCTGTGTCTAAAGTTCCTATGGGAAAATAAATGGGGAATACGCGTTTTGGGACCCCCCTTTTTCTCGGCTGCCGCTTGACGGACTTTCCATGTGCAAACAAGGCAATAAAGAGCGCATTTTTGGAACGTTTCATGGAGATTCATCAAACAGCGCCAAAGTTATTAGCAACACAAAAAATGCATTTCCTATGAAAACACGATTCTAACCATAACTACCCAGTGGTGACTGCCACTGGCAAATATATATAGACACACCTGTTGAACCCTACAACACGCACAGCCTTCTGGCAAGTGCAGTGTGTGGTTGGTCATGCAAGTCCGGGCTGCACTCAGGCAGACTTACTAACTTTGTCAAATAGTCACAACACCAAAATATAAAAAAGTGAGCCTATTGGCTTTATCAAGGGTTCAGCATTTCACTGTATATAATGCAGACCATCATCTTCTACAAAAATCAAAAAATATTTTTAATCTAATGTATGTTTCAGTAATTCACACAATGCAATGTTTTTAATATTGATTATTATAAAAATGTTTATTAAAGTTTTATTTAAAAAAAGTCTAAAACGCTTTCTTTAACCACAGTGTTTATTATTATAATTTGTGGGTGAAAAATATTAAAATAAATAATCAGAGGCATATAAATATATATATTTTTTATTTTACCTAACACCAACATGTCTCTAAGTCTTTCTTTTTAACATTCTTGGGTCCAAATAATGCAATCATAAAAACAACCACATGAGTGCCTTGCACTCCAGCTAAAGAGCATAGAGCCCCAGCTAGGCGTTGTCAGACTAACCATGCGTTCTTACCTTAAGTCAGCAAGGTTGAGTTTCGCAGAGACGTTATGGACCAACTTCCCAGTATCCTACCTTATAGCCTGTGTATCTTGTAATTCACTAGGGATATGTAGTAGGGTTCAGGGAGGAGGGCCGGATACTGGACGCTGGAAGAAGCTTGTTGTCGACCTGCGAGGCAACAAGAACTTGCTATCAGTATTTTCTATTTCTATTTTTAGAATTGGTCCCTCCCTTTAATTATACACATACCCTTCATTAATCAAATGCTCCTACCTGCGAGCTAAAGATGTATTGCGCAGCGTCCTGCTATTCTTGTGTAGTGGATGGAGTTCTGCAGTGGAGTTTGTGTGGCGTAGTCCACTTCACTAAGCCCTTCGGTGTTTGTAGCGCTATGAAAATAAATAGCACAAATTTGTACTAATACATACATTGATTCTAACACAATTTTTATATGACATCTTTACAGTGATACTTACTAAATTGGTCTTTACTCAAACTCCTGAGTCCAACTCTAAATCAAACAAATACAAAGTCTAAAAACTTCGAATTATACTCCTTGGTACATTAATATTGTCCTTGATATCCATGAAAAGAATTATGTTGCAAGCAGACTGTTCCCAAAAGTTCAAATGTTCATTTCCTTTACATTGAGAATTTTTTAAAGAAAAAGGGTTCCAAAAATTAGTTTGTGTTTCCTAGAACACTTTAAGTTTCAAAATGCCAATTCTTTCTTGCGAAGGGTGTCGTAAAAATTAAGCATTACACTTAGCTTTCTTTCTGTTGTTTTTTTCCCCAGGTCCGATGTCCAACCGAAATCCGGAATCGAGAATCGGAGAAGAAGACCGCCGCATCAGTTTCAGGTAAGCGCCCCTTGATACCGACTCACTCTGATGACAACCGGAAGGCTAAGCACCTTCCAGAACTGGGTGTGGCCTTAAATAGTTTTGCCACACCCAATATGGCCGCCACACCGACGCACACACGGCATAACACGGCGTTGCTAAGGGCCATTTCTTTCTTGCCGAGCATCGATGCTGACGCGTACGACTCGACTGGCTTGAGTTCAGTAAGCGTTTCATTCTTTATTAGAAAACTTTACCTTTTTTGCTCAGAACTACTATGACTAAAATACAAAAATGTGTTACATAAATAAGCGCGTACAAATTGCAAGCAACTACTATGACTAAAAAAGTGCGTACAACTTGCAACACCACAGGCCTTAATGTTCATGATAAGAATCGCAAATTCACAATCCTATTATACCAAGATAAACACATGCCACTATACAATAGAGCTGGTTGCACGCGACAGGGGTGGGTTTTTTATTGGGAATGACAGGTCATTGGGATTCTTATTAATCCCTTTGATTAATATTTCCTGGCACTGCCTTACAGTCTAGGTGGGTAATCATGACAGTACCCCCCTCGCAAAATTCCCCCTAAAACCAAGGGACTCGGTTTTGGTTTCTCTGGATAACGTCTATGAAAGGTCTTGACAAGTCGTGGTGCATTTTTTAAATGAGCCAATGGTTCCCAGGAACGTTCCTCGAGACCATAACCTTTCCAATCTACTAAGTAATATAATTTACCATGCACTCTTTTAGCATCAAACAAGGTTCGTACTTCAAACTCAGGAATGCCTTCTATGTCAATTGGAGGGGTGGAGTAGTTTTACTGGTCATTGGATGACATGGTTTCAGAAGAGACACATGGAATACTGAATGAATTTGATATTTTGGGGGTAACTTTAGTTTTATGGCTACTGGATTAATTCATTTTTGGATAGGAAACGGCCCAATAAAGCGAGGACAGAATTTTTTATTGCCATTAAGGCGCAAATGTTTAGTGGATAGCCAAACCTTGTCTCCAATAGAATAGAGTGGTTGTGGGGTGCGATGTAAATCTGCTAGACGTTTTTGGTTTTCTTTGACTTTAGCCAATTGGAATTAAGCTTGTTGTTGGATGGACATTAATTTATTAACATATTCACAAATAGACGTCCTAGTTATATTAGATAGAGTCTTTCCAGGAATATTTTTATGGTGAAATCCTTGCGCACAGAAAAATGGGGACATTCCAATAGATGAATGCTCAGTGTTGTTATAGGCGAATTCCATTGCCCACAAAATGTCTGCCCATTCTTGATCACAGTCTGTTAGCATACAACGTAAATATTGCTCAATGGTTTGGTTAGTGCGTTCCGTTAAACCATCTGTTTGAGGATGATAACTTGAAGATGTGCGCACTTCCATGCTTAATGACTTACTCAAGTTTTGCCAAAAATGGGAAATAAATTGAGGGCCTTGGTCTGAAATAACAATGGAAGGAATTTCATGTAGACGAATGATGTTATGAGTAAATATTTGTGGCAATTCTGCTGCAGAAGGGAGTTTCTTTAAAGGTATGAAATGAGCCATACGTGTAAAATGGTCAACTACAGTCAAAATGGTATTATAGCCTGTTGCGGTGATGTGGAGCTCAGCGATAAAGTCAAGGGATACAGTGTGCCACTGTTGTGGAGGTATAGGTAAGGGTTGTAACAGACCAATGGAGGCTTGATGTGAGGATTTATTTTGACTACATACAGCACAAATTTCCACATAACTTTGAATGTTATGAAACATGGAAGGCCACCAAAAAGAACGTTTAATTAGTTGGTAAGTCTTTGTAACACCTGGCTGTGCAGATAAAGGAGAATCATGATGTAATTGCATAACATTGTCTTGTAACGTTTTTGATGGTACTAACAATTTCTCACTCATCCACAAAAGTTTGTCTTTCCATAAAAGCGAAGGATACTGCTCTTGCCATTCTTGTAATGACCTTGTCTTTAGTTCTGATCATATTTCCTGTACCAACTCTTATTTGGAAATGCTGGCTTGAAAACAATGAGAGGGAAGAATTGTCTGTGAATTTTTTTGTTCCTCACAAGTTTCGTCTATACCAATGCGTGATAAAGCATCAGCTTTGTTATTTTCTTTCCCAGGTCGATGCGTGATAATGAAATTATAATCATTAAAAAACAATGTCCAACGTAGTTGACGAGCAGACAAAGCCTTTACAGATCGTAGATTTTGAAGATTGCTATGATCTGTATAAATAGTAATTGGATGTCTTGCTCCTAACAAGTAGTGACGCCATTCTTCAAACACAGCTTTAATGGCCAATAATTCTCTATCTGCTATGGCATAATTAATTTCAGCAGGTAACAATTTTCTGGAAAAATAGGCTATGGGATTCATTTGCCCAGTGTCTTTAAGTCTTTGTGACAAAATGCCTCCTATAGCGAATTGTGAAGCATCTGCTTCCATGATGAATGGACGGGAAGGATCAGGGTGCATGAGAATGGGTGCTGAAGTGAATTGTGCTTTTAATTCCCGGAACGCCTTTTCAGCTTGGTCATTCCATTCAAATTTTACTCCTTTACAGAGTAATTTAGTAATTGGAGTAATTATTTTTGAAAAATCACAAATAAATCGCCTAAAGAAATTTGCGAATCCTAAAAAACTTTGAATTTGTTTCATTGAAGATGAACTAGGCCAATTTAGCACTGATTCTATATTTTTTGGGTCCATCTCAATACCTGTCGGGCTAATTATGTATCCTAAAAAATCAACTTTGGATGTATGACACATGCTTTTCTCTAATTTTACTTACAAAGAAAGCTTCAATAGCTGTTGAAGAATGGCTCGTACTTGTTGTACATGTTCTGTTTGAGTTTTAGAGTAAATGAGTATATCATCAATATATACTACACAACAGATACCTAAAAAGTCTCTTAACACTTCATTTATAAAAAACTGAAATGCAGCAGGAGCGTTGCAGAGTCCGCAGGGCAAAGCTTGATATTCAAATAGTCTGAATTTTGTACGAAATGTTGTTTTCCATTCGTCGCCCTCATGGACTCGCACCAGATGTTAAGCTCCTCGCAAATCGAGTTTAGTATAAATGGTGGCATATTTTATTTGGTCAAACAGGGTAGGTATTAAGGGAAGTGGATAACCATTTTCTATAGTCACATTGTTTAGGGCACGATAATCTATACACGCACCAATTCTCCTCCCTTTCTTTGGTATGAAGAAGAGGGAGAAGATACAGGGGATTTGGAATGTTTGTTGAAACCATTGGCAAGGTATTTGTCTAAATAAGTTCGTAAATATTTGTTTTCTTTCTCTGTAAGAGCGTATATTCGACTACATGGTAGAGTGGCCCCAGGAACTAAATCTATTCGACAATCATAATCCCTATGGGGTGGTAATGTGTTTGCCTTTTGTTTATCGAATACATCGGATAGGTCGAAGTAGTCTTCGGGTACACCTTCGAGGAGTAATAAACTCTTGGATTCCTTTGGGAAATCATAACCTTGAACTAAATGTTTAGTCACATTGTGTAGCAGGCAAGAGTTGCGACAATGATCTGAACTAAACAACACTGTCTTTTTTATCCAGTCAATATGAGGGTTATGTTGGACCAGCCTTGGTATACCTAAAATAAGGCGAAATTGTGGAGCATCAATTATATCAAACCGTATGTTTTCACTATGGTCGCTCGTGCAAGTCATAACGAGATCCTCTGTATGATGTTGTATTAAACCGGAAGTTAATTCCTTACCATCTACGGCTCTTACGATTTCTGGTCTATTCTTGGGTACGGTTTTTAATCCTAATTCTAGTAAAAATCGTGTGTCTATAAAGTTACCTGTAGCACCAGAATCTATTAATGCATCTACTGGTCACATGGTTGAACTATCACTCTGTGATTGTAATGTCACTCGAATACTAAGATGATGGGAAGGTGTTTCTGGTGTGGTGGAGGCCAAACTAGAAGATAAACCCAAAAAACTGACCTCGTCTTCTGCCGAGCTTATTAGTTTTCTGATTGTTGTACGCTAACTACATCTGCAGCCTTGAACTTACTTTTATTTGGACGATTGGGACACTCTTTTACAAAATTCCGGATTTTCCACAGTATAAACATTGATTCAATTTTCTACGTTTGTCTTTCTCCTCCTTGGTAAGTGGCCCTCTAATGGTTCCAACTTGCATTGGTTCTCCCAAATCCGTTTTAACCCTGGAATCCACCTTATTACTGCCTTTTTCTTTGAACATAAAAACTCGATGTTCTGTCCTGCCTCGTTTACCTTTACGTTCTGATAGACGATGATTTAGCTTCACCACTAAATCAATAAAATCACTACAATATTCTGGTGGATCTAAGATTTGTGTAACCATAACTTTCAACGCATCGCGTAATCCTCTATAAAAGAGTGATACCCTTTTTTCTTCTGGCCATTCTGCTTCAATCACTAATCTATTAAACGTGGAGATATAATGAAGTAAGTCAGATGAGCCTTGTTTCAAATTGAGCAACTCATTATCAGCTGATTGCACAAAATACATGTTTAGCAAATAATTTTTATATGGTTTCTTTAAAGAGTCTAAAATCATACAAGATTGGGTCATCCTTTTCTATTAAGGGTACAGACCATAATGCTCCGTCTCCCCCTAGATAAGATAAAATAAATGCGATTTTGGAGGAATCATCTGGGAAAGCTGTTGGTTTTGCTATAAAATGCAGATGGCACTGATTAAGAAAAATAGTAAACTTATTACTGTCCCCATGGAATCTTTCAGGAGGCGCCAACAGGACTGGAGTTGGAGTTATTACTTGGATTTGCAAAGGAGGAGTTGTAGTGTTATCAAAGGTCTGAATTGTATGCTGAAAACTGGGTGGTTTAAGAATCGTTTTTTGTGGTGAAGGGACACTCCAAGTAGGGGAGTTTGCAAATTATTTTGCAAATGAGAAAGGTCTCTGCGTAGGGCAGCATTTTCAGACCGAATTTCAGCCAATACAGTCACTATGTCTTGAAGGGAGATTTGCTGGGCTTGATCCATAATGCCTTGGAGAAACTTTTGTCGTGGGCTTAGCCTTCTGTCAGACTAACTATGCGTTCTTACCTTAAGTCCGCAAGGTTGAGTTTCGCAGAGACGTTATGGACCAACTTCCAAGTACCCTACGCCTGTGTATCTTATAATTCACTAGGGATACGTAGTAGGGTTCAGGGAGGAGGGCCGGATACTGGACGCTGGAAGAAGCTTGTTGTCGACCTGCGAGGCAACAAGAACTTGCTATCAGTATTTTCTATTTCTATTTTTAGAATTGGTCCCTCCCTTTAATTATACACAGACCCTTCATTTATCAAATGCTCCTACCAGCGAGCTAAAGATGTATTGCACAGCGTCCTGGTATTCTTGTGTAGTGGATGGAGTTCTGCAGTGGAGTTTGTGTGGCGTAGTTCACTTCACTAAGCCCTTCGGTGTTTGTAGCGCTATGAAAATAAATAGCACAAATTTGTACTAATACATTCATTGATTTTAACACAATTTTTATATGACACCGTTACAGTGATACTTACTAAATTGGTCTTTACTCAAACTCCTGAGTCCACCACTACATTGGAAGTCACCATAAAGAGGAACAAATACAAAGTCTAAAACCTTCGAATTAGACTCCTTGGTAGATTAATATTGTCCTTGATATCCATGAAAAGAATTATGTTGCAAGCAGACTGTTCCCAAAAGTTCAAATGTTCATTTCCTTTAAATTGAGAATTTTTTAAAGAAAAAGGGTTCCAAAAATTAGTTAGTGTTTCCTAGAACACTTTAAGTTTCAAAATGCCAATCCTTTCTTGCGAAGGGCGCAATAAAATTAAGCATTACACTTAGCTTTCTTTCTGTTATTTTTTTCCCCAGGTCCGATGTCCAACTGAAATCCGGAATCGAGAACTGGAGAAGAAGACCGCTGCATCAGTTTCAGGTAAGCCTCCCTGGATACTGACTCACTCTGATGACAACCAGAAGGCTAAGCACCTTCCAGAACTGGGTGTGGCCTTAAATAGTTTTGCCACACCCTAGATGGCCACCACGCCGATACACGCACAGCGTAACGTGGCGCTGCTAAGGGCCATTTCTTTCTTGCAGAGCATCGTTGCTGATGCGTACGATTCGACTGGCTCGAGTTCAGTAAGCGTTTCATTCTTTATTAGAAAACTCTACCTTTTTTGCTCAAAACTACTGTGACTAAAATACAAAAATGTGTTACATAAATAAGCACGTACAAATTGCAAGAAACTACTATGACTAAAAAATCGCGTACAAATTGAAACACCACAGACCTTAATGTTCATGATCAGAATCGCAAATTCACAATCCTTTTATACCAAGATAAACACATGCCACTATACGGTAGTGCTGGTTGCACGGGACAGGGGTGGGTTTTTTATTGGGAATGACAGGTCATTGGGATTCTTATTAATCCCTTTGATTAATATTTCCTGCCACTGCCTTACAGTCTAGGTGGGTAATCATGACAGGCGTCCTTTAAAAAATAACAATTAGTTCTCCTCGAGTCATGGATTTAACCCCTTCGATGCTTGTGACGAGCTCAGCTCGTCATGCTGCGCGGTTGCGCTGTGCGCATGACGAGCTGAGCTCCTCACGACCACACCCGCGATCGGAATGTCCAGCACAGGAGCGGAATTGCGATCGCGGTCAAGGGGTTAATGACCCAGAAGACTTACTATCGTTTTTTTTTAAGTTGCTGGAGGGCTTCTGCACTCCCTACAGCTCCCAACAACATCAAAAAAAGGCTTGGTAGTGCCCCTCCCTATTCTAGGTACACCACCAAGCTCACAAAACTATAAAAATAAAGCCCTTGCAGGGCATTATGGGGCACTCCTTCAAAAGAGAAGTGGATAATAAATAAGCGGCTAATAACGCTAATTTATTATTCACTTTGATGAGTCTTTTATATTCATTGCGGAGGGGGGCATGTCCCAAGCCTTTATGGTCCCGGGGACCCCATACCCCAAGGCCTTTCTTTTTCTAAGGGGAGGGGGCACAGTCTCCCCCTCCCCGAGTCAACAGTGGTCCCAGGGACCCCAACTCCTGGGGTCAAAACATACTTCTAAAGAGGAGGTGGGAATCCGCTCCCCTCCACGAGCCAAAAATGGCCCAGGGAGCCCATTCACCGGGGCCTTCCCTAAGTGCCCATCCAGGGCACCCATAGCACACTATCCTGGGGACTGTGGAGGGAGTCCCAGGGCCCTGGCGGCCCCTCATGTCCCCGCATGCACCCATCCCGGGTCCATCAGGAGCCGGCTTTGTTCCCGCCCAGTGGGAGCAGCTGTTTCTGCTTGATCCCACCAGACAGGAGCAATCTGAGTTTCCCTGCCCGCAAGAGTGTGGAACTGGAAATGGACTAAATATTATTCAAATGCATGTTTTGGGTGGGCCACAGCCAAAGATGATATAGTAATAAATATTAGAGAGAACAACCATCCCCTAATGTAAATGAAATAGAAGTGAAACATTTCCTACAAGACGTAAGAGAAGCAAGTAGTAGCTTTCAGGAAGCAGTATTTTGAAAAATGTACTGCCTATTAGCCCAACTAGCACCAATTCCCAATCTAAATAGATCAATTGCATGGACTAGGAAAGTCACAAGCCAAACACTTCATGCTCCTAGAACATGCAATGACATTGACATACCAGAATACTTAACTATCACACACCATGAAGAACCCTTTCTCCTGCATGACAATAGAAACAACAACAGGCGAATAATAATTTATGCCACACAAAACAATTTACTAAAACTCAGCCAATGTGAAATTTGGATGATGGATGGCATCTTCAAATCTTGCCTTCTACCCTTCACACAAATATATACACTCCATGGCAATATCAAGAATTAACATTCTCCTAATTTGGGTAATATTATCTAACAAACAAAGTGCACCATATTATGAACTTTCAAACTAAATTAAAATCCAAGCCAATAACTACTATCCTCAGAAAATAATATTGGAATTTGAGCAGGCAATGATCCATACCATACTGAAAGTATACCCATAGACGTTTTAAGGCATGGGCCAAGTGGGCTTTGGCCGAGGGCCCCATTCTTTCACGGGGCCTCATGATAGAGTCAGCTCTGTTCAGCAGTGAGTATTGCTCTGATGACCTTTAATAATTCTGAAACAAATTGTTTTAACTACTGTTTTCCTTTAATTTATTTTTATTGTAGGTGATGTGCGAGAATCTGTTACAGACATTTTTCAGAGAACTGTTGTGGTTCTATTTCATGCAACGTCCATAAAATAGTTTCTTTTAGATCAAAACAGGACCTCACATATGAGAAATGGGAGGGTGTCTCAAAGATTGTTTGCAGCAATCCTAGGGAGCTGCTGCTGTGTTACAATATTGAAAACACACGTCACTATCCCTCAGTAATAGATGTAAACACATTAAGAATTTGGAGAGTGTGTCTGTGCACTCAGTGACCTGGCCTAAGAGGGCATGAAAGAGCTGAAATTGGATCATAAATTCAAAGCTGTTCCAAACGGGGGCCCCCAAAATACGCTTGGCCCAGGGCCCCCAAAATCCTTAAGATGTCCCTGAGTATACCTGCACACAACCATACAAGGCTGCTATTTTCACTTTAACCAAAGCCTTTGGAGACATCTGCACAAATCTGCACTAAGTGTTGAATATGCAACAAACAGTGAATTTGCCTACAACGTTACAAAATGTATAGCCCTGGCATTTCTATCTGTCATTGACGTTGCTCACCTTTACAATTCACTATTTGAATCCCCATATTATCAAACACATGAAACAAAACTAAGGCCCCTGGTGGACTCCTTTGTGGATACTTGGGTGGGCAGACTGCACCGCTCTGAGGGCAGACACCAACCCACGTTTCAGTTTCCATGGTGGAAAGTATCTAAATATGCTCTAAATAAAGAAGCTAAAACCAATAACACACTAGAATAATGGCATAACTCCTTTCAAGCTCCACTTTTTATACACATTTTTAGAAATCCTACAAAAGGAACAACACTGCCAAGAGCTCCGAGCCAACAATCAGTAAATCAACTAAAGTCTAAAATGTCTAAAAAACAAAAAAATGCACGAAATCCTACAACTTAAAGTAAATCTCTTTGTACATAACGAAGGACTACACTACCTAGAACTAATAGCTACATCAATCTTATAAACAAATCCAACACAAAGTAGATAAGACAAAGCACTATGCTTTTATAATTATAAAAATAATACATTCATTTATCAGTCAAAAAGCAATATACTAAAATAAACACAAAGAATGAAAAATAAAAATAATTTATTTTATAAATTATTGCAAAATATATTTTACACAATTGTTTTGTAAACAATGCTTGATAAAAATGTATTACACATAGAGCATAATTAAGAAACAAAATACAATCGAAACATTTCAATAACAAATAGAAAAACATTTTATAACAAATGATATTCCTCTCCCCAATTAATAATACAAAATACCATTTATGATTTTGTAGCTAAACTCGATGCCATCTTCATTAAACCACAAATATAGTCAAAATAGTAACCCCCAAAAAATGCAAACATTCATCTATATTTTGAGGTACCCATTAAAAAGCCATACAAATTCAATGAATAAACTCCTCAAGAAACCTGAAAAATGAGTAATAATCCAATTCTCCAGAGCACCCCTTAAAACCCTGGAAAAAAGTAATAAATAAACACTCTTAGAAACCAGAAATAATAAAATAAAATATGAAATTATGGTCTTAAAAACAGACCCAACATATTTTCTTTTATTAAAAACGTATCCAAAGACAGGTAGAAATACAGTACTAAACTTGAAAACCTGCAAATAAAACAAAACACCCACCCTCAAAACACATATAAACGGCGAAACTGGTATAAAGATTAATACATGA
The DNA here is from genome assembly GCA_963921515.1 of Calotriton arnoldi. Classification (NCBI taxonomy): domain Eukaryota; kingdom Metazoa; phylum Chordata; class Amphibia; order Caudata; family Salamandridae; genus Calotriton; species Calotriton arnoldi. The sequence goes on from CAWUFW010007701.1 coordinate 971,417, forward strand.
CATAATAAAGTAAACAAACATACACAAATTAGTTGCACTACATTTAGGCCTAACACATTACACAATGTTACACTACGGTGCTTCAGTCCTGGACACAAGTGGGAGCAGGTCCCTTAGGGTTTCTCTCCACAGGTTCAACGCAATTTCAGTCCTTGCGTCTTCCACAGGTAGTCTGAAGAAGGTACTGAGGGTGCCACTTTTATGCACAGTGCCACCCTGTCGGTGGGGGAAACTCCTGGCCACTCCTTTACCAATGGAGTAAAGGTTTACAGGAGTGCCCCTACTCACTTCTGCAGCACTACCTGTTGGTTTTACTGTAAACTATCCCACAGTGCCCCTCTCCACCTAAAACCAACATGGCAGAACCTTTCTTCTCTTGTGCAGAGCTCTGGGCACACCCCTTAGTTGTATCTATGTAAATGAGAGATTCCCCCTCCAAACCAATTCTGAAACAGGTTTTTCCCCCCACTGGGATTGGTACCACTCTGACTACTTGTACAATGGCAGGGGAGTCCTAGGTGTGAGTTACGTCTGCCTGTGACAGGGGATGCTGCTTTGCAGCTTGTCCAGTTGATGGGCATCCCCCTAATCCACAAGGCCATTCTGTCAGGAGGAACACATACCTTCTCTCAGCTAAGGGCCCTTTGTTCCTCTTCCTGGGAGCCATACACACCTCCTTGTAGGGGGCCAGCAGGCTGCCAGGTGACAGTTGGGGATTAACTCTGAAAAGGCTACTTAAGGCTTTAGACGGGAAAATGCTAAATTTTATAAAGCGTCATTTTCATAAAAGTGATTTAAATCTGATTTGACCATTAGATTGAGTCTTGAATTTCCATTAGTTTGAGTCCCTAAATCATGGTACTGGCTATTTCTAAACTGATGTTATGCATTATAAGGGGTCATAATGTGTTCCAGTGCTTTTCTATGGGAACGATAGCCTTGCCATAGTGCAAAACAACTTTAGGGTGCTTTCACTGCCAGTGAAAAGTGTAAGTACACATTTCCTACTTTTTAAATGCTATGCACCCAGCCCTATGGGCATTTAGGCCCTACTTTGGGATAACTTATAATTATTCAACAAGAAAGTTTAGGCCTGGCAAAAGGTTTATTTTGCCAGGTCAAATATGCACACTCAGGCTGCCGGGGCAGGCTTCAAGATATGCTTTGCATTTTCACTTTAATGGTGGTACATTAGGTGCTGAAGTCCGCTAGAAATATTTCACTTTCAGGCCCTGGGTACCCTGGGTACTATATACTCAGGAGTTATATGTAAGTTAAGTATGCCAATTAGGATCTTTAACCAATTCAATTGGTTTTTAGGGGTCATAGCAAATGCAGTGGGGCCTGCTTAGCAGAATCCCAGTCTACAGAGTCCAAAAACCAACAGCATCAGTTCAAACAAAAGGGGGGAGATCATGAAAAAGAGGTCTTTTCTTACAGATAACGATAGCGAATTGCCTCTTATTGATAAAGATATATTGTTGAAGCAGGGCCACACGATAAAAAGTTATTTTACTTTAGAAGAATAGTACTCTATTTGGTCCAAGAGTGGCATACACATTGTTGCCCACAGTCCACTGCTAGTTTGTATTTGTATCAAGCAATGCATGTCATATCTTGACTCAAAGGTATTAACCATTGCATTTTGGGCTTGTTTATTGCAGTGGCAGGCAGTAAGTACAAGTGAGAGAGGGGATTGGAGGGGGCCACACACACACATGCACACTCACTTACACCCATGCATTCACATTCAGACACGTGCCCACACACCCATTCACAACCCATTCACAGCACTCACTCACAAATACACATACATCCATACATGCAAGCACACACCAAACAGTCAACAAAAAACACCATCACCCAGATGCAGCCCTCAGGGAGAGAAGCCTCGGAGGTGCCAGGAGGGTTGGGACTGCTGCCTCCCATCATTGGCTGACCGCGTCACAGTGTAGGATGGGGTCAGAGAGACTACTGACCCCACCCACTATGTGACGAGGTGTTCATGATAGACACTCATTCCAAGGCACATCAGGGCTTAAAACTGAAGTGCCCAGGTACAAGGCTAACACTGACATTCTCCCTCGTCAATAGGGGGAGGCCCTCGAGGACCTATGCTGAGCTGAGGTGGTCACTCCCACAGGAGCTGTGACATCCCCAGCCCAACAAAGTTCAGCTCAGGCAGTCAGGACCCTGCGCATTTGGCACATTCCTAGCTTCTGGCTGCCTGACCTGTAAATAAAGAGTGTCTGTCAGTCTGAACTTTATATTCATTGCCTTTATATTCACAGCCTGACAGACACTCTTTATGTCTAAAAGGTGCGGGCGTGGCTCCTCCGCCCTTAAGGATGGGCCGCTGCTGCTTAATTGACTCATCTGTGTTGCATTCTATGTATATACCATCCACACGCACAGCATGCACAGTCCACCATTTATGCACCAGCTATGAAAGTATTTGGGATTGGTTTTATGTATTAGGGCCTAGGAGAGTCTGCACCTGCAAGTCAAAACAAAAACACAATATTCATCTTCTTTTCTCATTCCAGTCATTACTAGATAAAGAGGCTCTCTGTTACAACTGTATCATTTTTATCAAAAGTTGAAGCTCCTTTTACTCCCTTTGGGGGTTTAGAATGGCCCACGTACCCACTGAATATTCTGTTTTGTCTGGCTTTTAAGCAGATACCCGAAGTCTTGTGGCACACAGCTGTGTAGGAGATGCCTTTAGCATATGTGTTTGGCCATTAGTAACTTGGTGCAGTGCGCAGCTAATAGGGATCAGTCATTTCAGGGATCATGTCAATAGAGAAACAGATATGATCTTTGAATTGGGAGGAGCTGCGTATGATCAGGTTAATCCTAATGGGTTTCAAGCAACATTTCTGAGGTGCTCCTATCCAGCTAATATCAGAAAATAAGATTGCAAAAGCTTATGTGACTCAGCAAGGTGAGTTGACTCTGGCACTGTCCAGTATAGTTCTCTCTGGGATGCAGTGAGCAAGGAATTACTTTTTTTATGAATCCGAAGAAACATCAGATTAGCGGACATACACATTTAAAAGCAATCAGGTGAGCACAATCTTTTCCTCTTTTCATGATTAACGTCTAACACTTACAGTTAATTTGTGAGAGGGGAGACCTAATAGATTGGTTTATGGATAAGGAGATTGCTATTCTTCTTCATCTTTGTTCCAGGAGGAAAAAGGAAGGAACATTTTTCATGTCCTGTCCATGGCAGAGGGAAGGCTGTAGTCATTTACCATTTTTGCCTAACTCAAAGTAGTGTTAAAAAGACCGAGAGCATGGGTTAACAAGTAACAATGACTATGTCCCCTTATCCAGGTGGTTCCCTCTTCATCATCTATTGACGAGAGCAGCAGAATGATTTATTTATTTAATCATTTTTTGTGGAGCTTAGACAGCATGGGCCTAGCAAGAGCTTTAAAATGACTAAGTTAATAGTAGGAACAGTTAACAGCATGTGTCAATGCAGGAACTCTTAAACAGATTACATATTGGAAGACAAGGAGAAAGAGGAATAGATAGTTATTCTGAGAGGTAAAGTCTCAATAAGGGAGACTTTGAGTCCTGTTTGAATGCCAGGAAATCAAGGTTCATTCTGATATGTTCCACAATATATGCCACCATCTGGGAGTCAAGCATGAGAAGGATTGGTTAACATTTTTGGTTTGGATTTTCTTGGCTGAGGTTATCTCCAGGATGAAGCAAGTTTTATTCCCTGTTGATCTCAGGTATCCCACAGTATGGAGTTTATCTTTTAGACAAGGAGTGAGGCCATAATAAAGGGATTTGTGGATTATAAAAACTTTTTGGGATTTAATTCTAGCTTCTAGAGGGAGCCTCTGTAGTTCTCTTATGATTGGGGAGATATAGTCTTATCTGTTGGCCCTGACAACTAAATGGGCTGCAGCATTAAGGGTGGCCATGAAGGAAGAGACCATTAATGATGCATTATCTCCATCCAGATGACGTAGCACAAGTGCTTGTACTGAAGACTTTAAGTGCAATGGAGGAATGGAAGGTGTCAGCCTTTTCAGTAGCTGAAGTTAAAACATGGAAAGTTGTGTTAGTTTTTAGACGTTTTCATCAGACTTTGATCAGTGATGAAACCCAGAAATTTGGAAGGAAGTTCTTGGAAGCAGAATATATTGTTGCTTCCATTAAAACCTTCTCTTCTACTTAATCTGTTTCAGATTCATGCAACTTTCTGCTCCCGCTGGTTTTTGACTTGTAGCTTCCAATGGTAGGGTTAAAACAGAAGGTATTACTCTCTGGCAGAGCTATTGGTATGTAGTCTTCCTCAAAGGCAGTCTACTCTTCACTCGTAGAAACATCACAGGGAACCAATTCACAGATGGTGTGCTACTGGTGACTTGATACAAGACTCTGCGAGGGGCTTTACATCCTGATGGACCTTCATGGCGATATCTAAGGGGTGTAGCAATTTCTGCTCTCTGTCTTCAGTAGATCTCAAGTAAGCATTCAGAGACCATTAGTGGGTTCTATGAACCTCGTGCCCTCAGTCTACTGAAGGAGTTGACTGTGCCACACTACTTCTTCATAAGATCTTGGAGCCTGCTGGCTTCTTCTATTGGTGCTGAGGGTATTCCAGAGAACGCCATGTCATCAGTGAAAGGAAGATGTATGGAAAATATTGACTTTCCCTTTTTCTGGTGGTGTTTATGCCAGAGCACATATTCCGTGAGTTGGGTTCTCTATCCTATCTGCTCAATCTATAGATACTGCCATTCTGCAATTGGGTCTTCTATTCAGCCAAACAAGGCACAGGAGCAGGGCGTAGTATTTAAGGAATTCTTTCCAAAACCCTCTTCTCCTGTTCATTCATTAGATGCTTGAAAGACAACACAACATGGCAGTTTGCATTGCCCTTGTTGCCCCGTTGTCAGCTTTGGGCACAGGATGAAGTCCTTTAAACCACTTTGTGTTCTATCTCATAGGGGGAAGAGAGTACTCCCATTCCTGCAGGAATTAGCACTACATCTACCTCGAGCACATCTTATCCCTAAATGAGAGACATCTCGGGTGGAGATCTGCAGAGCAGCAACGCTAAGAGTGCTTTTGAATTTTGCACTTCAATTAGCTGCTCCAATGCGAGGTGTGTGAGTCCGAGAATTTTTCGGACATTAGTTCTTTTGATAATGGAACAAGTACAACAATGGGTTGCTTCATAATCTGATGTAGTACTGAAATATTTGTAATGTGTGTTGCATCAACCTTGATCAGTGTTCCTATGAGGCACAGGGTCAAGACTGATTTGCATATGGCCAGGTCTAAACTGGGGTGGCATGGTGAGCAAAAGAATGATGGATTCAACCCAGATCTCTTGACTGGGGGTGAATGTTTTGATTTGTTCTGCATTCTGTCCATCAATTGTGTGTCT